>JANAVB010028584.1:10000-87125 GCA_029216955.1 Iris pallida
AAAGCATGCCACTGCATTATCGTGCCATAATTTCTAGTCGCATTGTACTTCCAAATTCCTAACCATGACTAAAATTATCTACCATAATAATTAACTAAATAATTATTTATAAAATTTAAAAATCACCAATTAAATAAAATAAAAATATTTCTAAATTTTTGGAAGGGGAGCTACACTAACAATCCTACCAACAGGTATCTACTACATATGGCATCTATAATCCTCTTCTATCTATCAAGCAAACCAAAATTTAATAAGCAACAAATTTACACAAGTTGCTAAGAAATATTGATAAATTCTAATAAACATGACCATTCGTCGCTCTAAAATAGGAATGACAGGAAGATAAGAAAAATAATCGAGGGCAAATATGAGGTTTCAAGAGCGGTAGAGAGTATCCAATGATACAGATAGAGAGTTTATGAACCATTGACTTATTTGCTAGATTGGGCTACTCTAGTCTAGTCACTTGCTAAATCGAAGAACTCTTCGTTTCCTAGAGGGGCTTGCAATCCATGCAATACAGAAGTTCTGCTCTCGAAATTCTAGACAAGGTTCCATAATAGAATAAAATTTGAGAAATCAAAATGGTGATCTATTCGTGGTTATTTAAACACACGAGCAAGGGATATAGATGCTATACAATATCGTATAACGACTTCCAGGTAGATGGAGTAATAGTTACGAATGACATCATATTCTAAGAGGTGGAGACTACATAATAGGTATATGGACCTATTTCAAATAGTTCAGTTTTATAGTCCAAATATGGTGGTTGCATGGATGGGTTTTACTGGGTCTTAATGGACTTCCTGATTAGACATCACTCATTGGTTTGATGAACCCTTATTTCAATCTATATTGACAAGACAAGGTCCCGAGATAGAACTATTTCTATTAGGTTAGGGTAACCTAGAATAGGTTTCCACCCAAGTGGTTGAGCTAATTGCAGTCAGGTTGGTTAGCTAAGTCCCTAAAGCCCAAAATGCGCCTTCAGTGACTTTTGTATTTAAGTAGCACATGAGGCCTCAATTGGGTGGCATACTAGTGGAATATGCGTAGAGGACTTCGAGTAGATCACAACCATATATTGGATTGAAGGAATTGAGTCGAAGTTGAGGCTCTAATGGAAGTCGGAAAGTATACCGGTATTATGGTAAGGGTTATAGCTAGTCCTTTTGACCTGAAAGTCGTACTATAAAAATAGAGTACAAGGGGACGTGTTTGAGTTGGACATGATATACCTAGATGAAGCTGGACTCATCTAGATCTTGCATATAAAACTTGTTGGGATGTAACTGCTGGTCTCGTGCTCCGAATATTAAAGACACGGCCGGGGACACTAAATGATCTAAATGGAAAGTGGGAATCCATGGGGCACTAATTATCATCCTAGTGGAAATTATTCTAATCAATCAGTAATCCTCGTATATCTCAAATTTTTAGAAGGCTTACAGTCTACCCACCTTAGAAGCTGGGATATGGTTTTAGGAATAATGAGGTTAGAAGAATTCCAAAGTCCGGATATTATACCTCGTCTCTTGTTAATAAAGAATAAGGCACGACATAACGTGATACGGTAGATATAAGTCAAGTCAAGGATCGTTCCTCAATAAATGGAAAACGAGTGTGTACAATGACACATGGTCGATAAAATAGAATGATCTACTCGTCCACAGTATACAAGAGTTATCGACGGGGTAACCAACTCTACGGTACCTCATATGAAAAGATTTCTAATAACTGAGTCGTGAATTTCTATTTGTGTCAAGCCTGCCAGATTACTGTCACAAGGGTTCTAGTGGTATGGGATGCAGTGATCACGTATTGCTGTTGACAACTGGTAGATCATACTATGATAGGGTATTTAAGCTATGGTATTGGCTAAGCTAGTGACTGTGGTGTTCCAATACTAGTTAGGTCTTTATAATAAAATTTACATAACTGGGATAATAGTTGGAAACCAATCTCGGGATGGGTGTCTACCATAGTCACGGTAAATGATTGTTCTTACCTTTGTCTATTCATCTTATGTCTAAACTGTCACTACAAGAATAAGGGCTTTTCTTGACGGTGAATCCCCGTCAAGAAATGGTTATCTTGACGGTTGCAGATCCGTCAACTAGGCCAGAGTCAAGAAAAGTCCCCCTTTTTTGACGGTCCCTGACAGGGCTTTTCTTGACGGTTTTTTGTCGTCATTTTATGTAGTTTTCTTGACTATTTTTAGCCGTCAAGATAGCTCTTTTTAGGAACCGTCAATATAGGCAAAAACTTTTCTTGACTCTGGCCTAGTTGACGGTCTTTAGCCGTCAATAAAAGCATTTGTTTTGACGGATAAAATCCGTCATAAAAAGTACTAATTTACGGCTATATTGTGCAGCATGATATGAATTAAAGTTGACGTATGACAACCGTCAAGAGAAGCTATCCAGAGTACCATCAAGATAAGCATGCCAAAATTTCGTCAAGAATTATATAATATTAATCAACCACATATTATATCAATCCAGAAGCTGCACACATCAAATTACTATAAAACCCAAATTTTATATTAACAAACTGTATTGTTCATACAAGAAAAACTGAAATAGTTGTCCCACCACATATATTCTTCACTTGTCCAACCATGACATAATCCACCATAAAGTACACATCCCACATCTGTTGTTTCCATACAACTTAATTACATCCAAACCACAAACAACCATCACTTGTCACAGCCACGAAACATAATCCACCAAAACTACAAAATAAAACCAAGAAAATAGCAAACCATATCGGAGCACATCCCTCCATATCTACAGCTCCTATTCACAGCATGCATATCTACCCTTCATTTTTCAGCAAGTTCCTGAGAGAACAAGAACACAAAGTATCAACTTACTATTACAGGATTATCAATACAACTCGAGACAATTTGAATCACTCGAGAAGAACTGCAAGGCTAGCCATATTGAAACTATAATTCACAAACATGTATAAATCATGTAAAGAATCTGAAGGCTAGCTAAATTGTCAATCATGTAAAGTTTCTCACTATAATTGAAACTATATATAATTCGAACTGCAACAAAAAGATGCGATACTGAAACAACCAAGTAGTGGTTCTCCTTTGACTAAACAGCACAGAAACATCTGATCAATGTCACCCATGTTGCACAGGAAACTGGTGTCCCTATCGTGTCCGTACCCGTACCCGTAACCGTATTCGTGCAATATGTGTGACTATATTGTACCTATTTGAGAATCTACATACATTATACACTAATGTTACAACTTGTGAATACTTAAGCAAGGAAATTTGTCAGGTTTCTTTATCATGTCAATCTGAGATAAACCACCTGTTTGCCATGAAATATAAAAGAACAGAATAATTATCGGAGGACCGAACTTTTACTTCACGTTACAAACTCGTTTGTACAAAGAAAGCCTAGGGACGAAAACCTAGGTACAGTAGTCTAAGTACAATTGTTTATTTTAGATTCTGAGGGGTGACGATAGAGGCTCGGAAAGGCGACGGCAGCCCTGCCTTACTCCTTGGACGATCGGTATGCAGCCTTGGCTCCTGTGAAAAGATGGTTGGCGTTGATGAAGAAATGCTCTTCTTGCTCTCCCTCTGACTGCTCTTCTAGTTTCTCTTTCTCTGTGTGTATTCTCTCTCTGACTATGGGGGGAAGTCTCTCTGTATATACGTATTTCTCTCTGATATTGTATATATTTTACAAGGGCATGGCACCTTGCTATTTATAATAGTGGGATGTGATCAATAGGGTTGCCAATGATTAGCTCTTGGAGATGGCGGCAGCCTGGGAATTGGTCAATCCAGGCCGTTCGTTTCTGATTATGACGAATCCGAGCCATTAGGTGTAGATTATACCAAATCCCATTAGCAATTAATGCTGATTGGAATAAATCTTCCTTATAATGATCTTCTGATATCTGCGAATAAATTAGATCTATTCTTCTGCCACGCGTCTCAGATTATTGGGATTTGACCCAATCTTTCATGGCAGCAAATCTGAGGAATTAATCGGTTTAGGACACGTGTCCTAGGAGCTGCTGGGGGATCTAGACCGCATGACGAGTGAGCCGCATATGAATTTGAGCCGCATATGGTTAAGCCCACGTGTCAGGGCTGCCTGGGCAGTGGCCCTCACTTGAGCCCTCGAACCACAGGGGAGTAATCCTTGTGGGCCGTATAGGTACATATCCGCCTGAGCCGCATGGACATGATCCTCTTGAACCACATAAGAAGTCCTCGCTCGAGCCGCATGAGGCTTTCTTGGCCTGAGCCGCATAGGACAGATTCACTCTGAACCGCATGAGAAGTTCTTTGCTCGAGCCGCATGAGGCTTTCTTGACCTGAGCCGCATAGGATTCATTCTGAACCGCATGAGAAGTGAGCCGCATACGAACGCCCACGTGGCAAGGCCACGTGGTATTTTTATGGCTCTCGGAGGATTTGTGTCAGAGATCTCTTTTCTCTTCCCTAGAGATTCATCATTATGACAGAGTCATAATTACCTGCTTTTGTGTCAGGGCTGTCAACTTTTTAGAGGGGTCAGCCGTCAAAGCAATTAATGCAGCATGGGTCGGAGGGGAGCACTGTCAGGCCACGTGTCTTCTGAGCCGCATGGAATGCCTCGGGCTGCATAGCTCCTTATGCCGCATGACTCCCTGAGCCGTATGAGTTTTCTGAGCCGCATGGATCTTTCCTGGCCGTATGAGTCATTTTCTTTAGTATTTTCCATGCTTCTACAAGACCCCCTTCAAAGTTTTCACTTTGTAAAATTGAAATACTTTGAATAAGAAGCATGGCTGTGTTCTTCTAGCCGCATATGAAATCCTGACCGCATAGAAGTCCTGGCCGCATGGATTATTCAGCCGCATAGGTGACTCAGCCGCAGGAGACTGTTCAGCCGCATAGCTTCTTGCCACGTGTGCGGGTCTTTAATTGCCTCAAATTCGTTTCAGTGCCGTCTTTGTAGGAGGGAATCCCAAGGGTCAGCTTATTAAATATTTCGGATTTGACGCCTTGGGTGAATCTTGGAGACGAAACCCAAGGAGTCGGTTTCGCTCCTCATAAGTCGGTCATTGGCCCACGTGTCCTCCTTCTCCCGTCTTCCTATAAATAGGAGGAGTTTGAAGAGAGAGAAGACTTCTTTATTTTCTTTCTTCTTCCTCAGACCTTCCCTATCTCGATTGCCCTTCTCCTCTTCGATAATTAATGGCTCCCAAGAAGACCGTGGCAGTAAAGGGCAAGAAGGCGGCCCCCACTTCCGCCTCGGCTGCGGCTGCTACTTCGCCAGTCGTCGTACCTGATGTTCATCCTGACGTTAACCCCCCCCATTACTGGTAAGGACAATGTATGAGTTAAAAAACCCTAACCGCCATGGCTACGTCGCATACTTTATGCACGAGCCTTTATAAATCGCATGTTTGCCCTACGGCTGAGCTGCGAGCCGTATAAGAGAACTACCGCGTCTGTATGCGTGCCTTGTCGGTGAAGCCGCATAAGTGACGCTAAACCGCATAGACTTTTTATTGTACGGAGCCGCATAAGCGTTCTTCTGAGCTTGAGCCGCATGAAGCGTTTTTTTTGAGCCGCATAAGATTTCTGAGAGCTTCATGGGGCCGCATGGATGTTTTCTTGAGCCGCTATGGGTTTGAAAGCACCCAATCGGCTCTTTTTTATCCCTCCGTTTAACTTACTTTTCTCTGTCTGTTCTTCAGTGAACCTGTCGGTTAACGCTGCTGGAGAACTCTTGGTGGTTAGCGCTCAAGCCGCTCTCGGCTATAGGTACAACCATATTGTTCAGTATATGGCTGACCAGTTTCCGAGCGATGAGCCTACGGCTAGATTGAATGCCATCAAAAATCAGTCTTTCCACTTCCTTAATGCTATGATGAACTTCCGGAAATTTGAAGGGGAGTATTTGAAGCCTGCGTTCTTTTTTGGAGACGCCTTGACCGTGGAGAACGATCATGTCCTGGAGGTGTCGGAGGATTGGAGCTTTGTTTCTAACGAGATGGCGATTCGCATCCCCCAAATGGAGCGACACTTCCCACTATCTTGGTTTAATATGCTCCCGTTAAACCGGAAGATGGGAGAGACTTTAACCCCTACCAGAGGTGGGATGTTTGTGTTAAGAAATTTAGCCGAGGATATTTGTGGGCCTATTACCCTTGGCATACCCTGGTTTAGGATACGGATAATAGGATGAAGGAGAACTGACATACTTGCTCAGAGGTAACGAGGACATGGCAAGTAGGAAAGTTTTTCAAACTAGAGTCTTCCTACTCAGAGGTAATGAGTACATGGCAGGAGCGAACTCGACGGAGGGTATTGGTGGTCAACATAGGACATTTGTGGTCAACAGAGGACTTTTATGGTCAACAGAGGATATTTGTGGTTAACAGAGGACATTTATGGTCAACAAAGGACATTTGTGGTCAACAGAGGACATTTGTGGTCAACAGAGGATATTTATGGTCAACAGAGTACATTTGTGGTCAATAGAGGACATTTGTGGTCAACAGAGGACATTTGTGGATCCATTACCCTTGGCGTACTCCGGTTGTGGGTACAAGTAATAGGTCGAAAGGGGATCATCATACTTACTCAGAGGTAATGAGGACATGACAAGTATGAAGGTTTCTTCGACGGAGAGGTAATGAGGACATGACAGGAGTGGGCTCAATGAAGGCGGGCACATAAAACGACTCAGAGGTAGTGAGGACATGGAAGTTCTATGTTAAGGGATGATTTGTTTTTGGCGGAAATAGGACGACTCAGAGGTGATGAGGACATGGCCGTCTTGGAAGTTTGTGGACCCGTTACCCTTGTTGTGTACTGGGAGTGCAGGTAGTGGATCATGAGGAAGGATCTCTTGTAGGAAGAAAGTTCAGCGGTATGGTTATACATGACTTTCTTTCAAAAGAGTGACCAGGATGTAAGTTCAGGGGTACCGATGGGTACATAACTCGACAATCCATGAATGTTGGAATCAAAGTGTAAGTTCAGAGGTACCAGCGGGTACATGACTTGGAAATCTGACAAACTATGAGGGTGAGTTCAGTGGTATCACCGGACACATGACTCAAAAATCTAGAAAATTGGGGGGTGAGTTCAGTGGTACCAGCGGGTACGTGACTCGATGATCTGGAGAATGTTGTTTAAACATAGTATTTCTTCAGGAACTTGCCGTTGACGGGCAACATGAGCAAGTCTCCGTTCTGCTTGGCGAGACGGTAAGCACCGTTGGAGAACACGGCCTCGATGACAAATGGACCTTCCTATTTTGGCTGGAACTTGCCGGCGGTCTTGTGAGTCATGACCATTAGCCTCCGGACTGCCAGAACAAGATCGCCCACTTGGAATGTTCTGATTTTGACCTTCTTGTTGAAGGCTCCTGAGATGCGTGCTTGGTATAGCTCGATTCTTTGCTGAGCTAGGAGGCACTTTTCATCTAAGGCCTCCAACTCTTGTAGTCGACGTCGGTAGTTATCATCCGTTGTCAATTGATAAGTGAGGGCGACGCGGAGTGAAGGGTATTTGAGTCTCTAATAGGAGAACTGCCTCACTCCCGTACACTAGAGATAATGGTGTATTCCCGGTGGCGGTCCGAATTGTGGTACGATAAGCCCATAAGCATTCACCGAGCTTCTCATTCCAGTCGCGTTTGTTGGAGGAGACAAACTTCTTGAGTAGTTTGATGATCGTTTTGTTGAATGCCTCTGCTAACCCGTTTGCTGCCGGGTTGTACGGTGTCGAAGCGACATTCTGAATACGGTGCTTATCGCAAAACTGATAGAATGTGTGGCTTGTAAACTGTGGACCATTATCATGGATGATCCTTCGGGGCAGTCCAAAGTGGTAGATGACGTGATGCTTAAGGAAGCTGATCACGTTCGAAGTTTTAACTTCTGCGAGTGGGACAGCTTCTACCTATTTGGAGAAGTAATCAGTGATCGCAAGTATGAAGCGATGTCCTCGGGAGGAAGGTGGGGTGATTGGACCAATGATATCCATTCCCCATGCTTCGAATGGCCAGGACGCCATCGTCGGATGTAGAAACTCGGATGGTTGGTAAATGAAGTCTGCGTGGACCTGGCAAGCTTTACATTTTCTAGCATAATCTATCGCATCTGCCACCATCATGGGCCAATAGTAGCCCATTCGGCGAAGGCGATCTTGTAGTTTTGGGCCAGGCTGGTGGGCCCCGCAGACACCGTCATGACCTTCTCGTACTACTTCTTTGGCTTCTGCGTTCGATAAGCACCGGAGCAACAATCCGTCGAAGGAGCGGCGATACAGCATTTTTGTCTCTGCATCGTAGAAGAATCTGAGAGAACGCCGTCTGATAGAAGTGGCTTCCTTCGGGTTCTCGGGCAGGATGTCGTAGACGACGAAGTCGATGAACGGCTGTCTCCAGTCTGGTGCTTCGTCGACCGTCTGGGCGGAATAGCTCGCCACGAGTTGAACGTTGTTCTTGGGACAGACCAGTTCGTGGCCTATTACGTCAATCGAATGATGAGCATGGTTCGGTACCGCTAAGGAAGCGGCAAGGCCTGCTAGGGTATCAGCTTCAATATTTTGGAGTCTGGGGACATGTTCGATAAAGAAACCCTCAAACGACGAGATGATGTCAATCGCTATTTGGTGATAAGGGATCATGTCTTCGTGTCGGACCTCGTATGAGCCCCGGATCTGATTGACGATTAGTTGGGAGTCGTCGTATGCTTCAAGATATTCTACCCCCAGCTCTCTTGCTAGTTGGAGGCCAATGACCAGAGCGTTATACTCGGCCACATTGTTAGAGCAGGGTTCTGTGAGGGAATAGGCGCGGTTGATCACCAATCCGGAAGGGGAGACCAGCACTACCCCGACTCCGACAACTATATTGCCTTTAGGTCCGGTCCTCGAAGCACCGTCGAAGAACATTCGCCATATAGCCTCGTGAGAGGTTGCATGCGAGTCGGCGACCTCATCTGGGATCTCTTCATATATTCTGGAGGACTCTGAGCCTGGGTGGGCTGCTAAGAAGTCTGCCAGGGCTTGACCTTTGACTGCCTTTTGCGGGACGAAGGTCATATGATAAGGGGACAGCAATATTGCCCAAGTAGCGAGGCGAGAACTGAGTGCCCTTGGTTTAGTCATGAGGACCCTGAGAGGGTTGACTCGTGAGATCACATGTATCGTTTGTCCGGTGACATAGCGCCGCGTCTTCTGAATGGCGAACACCAAGGCGAGGCATTCCTTCTCAACCGCGGTGTATCGGTGCTCGGGTCCAACCATCATTCGGCTGAGATAGTATATAGCTTGTTCGTGACCTGCATCATTGTTTTGTGCCAACAGGGCACCGAGGAAGTGTTCCATTGCTCGTACATAGAGCAGGAATGGTTTTTCGGCAACCGGGGCCACCAGGACTGGAGGATTTGACAGATATTCTTTGATGTTGTCGAAGGCACGCTGGCATTCCTCGTCCCATACGAATGAGACTCCTTTCTTATGAGGTGTGTGAACGGTCGGCATCGCCCGGAGAGGTTAGAAATGAACCTCCTGATGTAAGCTAGCCTCCCTTGGAGGCCTCTAAGTTCGCAAAGATTTCTCGGGGGACCCATCTCCATGATTGCCTTCATTTTCTCAGGGTCTACATGAATGCCCTGAGCGGTGATAATGAATCCCAAGAACTTCCCGCTGGATACGCCCAGGAAAGATTTCGTAAGGTTCATTTTCAGATTGTGGGCTCTCATCAGGTCGAATACCGTCCTCAGGTCCTGCAGATGATCTCCCTTACGGCAACTCTTGACGGCGATGTCATCGACATAGCATTCACCATCTTGCGCAAGTGTTCTCTGAAAATGATACTCCTGGCTCGCTGATATGTGGCGCCAGCATTCTTTAGATCGAAAGGCATGACTGTGTAGCAGTATATGCCAATCGGTGTTCGGAATGATGTGTGCTTTTCAGTCGTCGGGAAACATCTTGATTTGGTTGTACCCCGAGAATCCATCCATGAATGACATATGTTCAAAGCCGCATGTGTTGTCGATCATGATGTCTGTGATAGGGAGAGGGAATTCGTCTTTCGGACATGCCTCATTCAGATTATGGAAGTCGATGCAGATTCGGATCTTCCCATTCTTCTTAAGGATCGGAACTATGTTGGTGACCCTAGTCAGGATGTTGCTCCTCACGAATGAAGCCGCTGGCTATTAGTTTGTTGACTTCGGCTTCGATCGCATCCATGACGCCTGGGCGGAAGCGTCGTTGTTGCTGCTTGACTGGCTTTGCATCTGGCCGTATGTTGAGCTTGTGAAGAGCGATATCGGGGTCTAATCCCGGCATAGTCTTCATAACTCCATGCGAACACGTTAATATATTCTCTGATAAGTTTCAGCAGCGATTCTCGCTCTTCGTCTGTTAGGCTTTTACTGACGAAGATTGGCTTTGGAGAGGATTCGCTGCCGAGGTCGACCTGCATAACCTCATCTTCGGTAGGAGGTTCTCTCTGCTCAAACCACTTTTCCCATTGTGCATCCAGCTGTTGGGCCCACGGCTCTAGTTCGAGGATTTCAGGAATGTCTTCGTCTTTTTCGTAAGCGTCAGCGAATGCCATGTTGACTGACAGGACTTGTCTGAATATGTCTTCGATGCTGATATCCGAGTCGGAAGTTGGTGACCCGGTTGAATGTGACTGCCAGTCACACTCTTCATCTGAACTCTCAGGGGTCGTTGTGGGAGTTACATACCCTAGTCCACATCGAGTTTTGCTATAGTAGTCCCGTGGCTTGCCAGCCGGTACTGGCGGCTTCAAAGGTAATCGTCGCCCAGTACCGTAATTCAAACCTGGTGTAGTCTCTAAATCATATCCCTGTTTTTGCATGAGATATTTGGACCTGGGGGCTATAAAGATACAGAGGCAGTCTCCCGGCATCTGACCCAAGATCAACTTCTTTTATAGGTGAAGGGGCGCGGATCGTCCTTCCGACCGAAGATGATTGGATGATCCCCTCCCTCGATTATGCTGGTAAGCGTCTTCTGCTGGAATAAGCTGGATTGCGGTGTGCATATTTGTCACCTGTGTGTGTAGATGGGTGCCTATACCATGTTCCATAGCATACATTGTATAAAGCTTATTGAGCTCGATGTAGTTCAAAGATAGCCCTTTATTGATGAAATAAGGTATCTTTTCTAGGGGGATTACATCATCTGCAGAGGGGACATCGGTGTAGGCAGCCACATACTTGGCTAGTTCCGGTTCTTCTTCGGCTACCCCCTGTATAAATGAAGACTGAGAGGACGACCTAGTCAGCTTGATCTTCAGAGGTTCAACTGGCGGAGCAGAGCGTGGAGTCGTTGGTAGACTAGCAACCCCCAGTTTGGTACTCGATGTGGGGCGAGAAGTGGCCGGTTCGCTAGAAGTGTCAGACCTCGTATCGGGGTGACGACCCTTCTTGGGAAGGCGTATCGTGAGCGGTCTATCAGAGGGATTGAGCTTCTCCGTTTGGGGTTGACCGACTCTCGACAGTCTGATGGCAAGTGGCCCTGTTGTGGGTCTCGACACTTGGCCGGACCTTGGCAGCCGGATTCTCATCTGTTCTTCCTATGCCGAGAGACTGATTGCGTCCTTACGCAACGTGGCCGTAAGGGGTACAGATTTGCCCGGTTTGCGGGCTTGGAGGTGGATCGTCAGAGGTTCTTCTGATCCCGCGGTTGCTTCGGTACCTAGCTTGCTCATTTCCTCCATCAAGGTGCCTCTTCGACTTTTCGTATAGGCAGGAGTCCGAGTAGTAGGATTCGACCCCTTTGAAGGGATCGATGTCAGCAAATTCTGTCCTCACGAAGCCATGCTTGTCGACATATTTGAAGCATTGGTGCAGCATGGAAGGCACGATCATATAATCGTGTATCCAAGGGCGCCCCAAAAGGATGTTGTAAGAAGTGTCGGCATCTATGACGTTGCAGGTGACTTCTGATTGAAGATCGCCAATCTGGCATTTCAGACGGATCTTCCCGATTGGGTAGCTCCTGCCCGAATTGAAACCGCTGATGGCGGTGTTTGTAGGCGTCAGGCGATGCATCGGAATACGAAGATGATGTAGCAGACCCTTCGGGATGATGCTTATGGAAGACCCAGGATCAATGTGCATCCGGTCCACCTTCACGTTGCCGATGTATCCAGTATAGTATAACGGGCGATCGTGCAGGTTGGTTTTGATGAGCATATCCTGCGGGGTGAAGACGATATTGGGCATCGCTCCCGTACATGTACTGTCTTGGAGATCTGCGGGCTGATTTTCATCCCGTGAGGTTGGCCTGAGCCAAGTACGCATCGGCATTTTGGAGTGCATCGCTCAAGGCCTGCGTGAACATCCTTCGAGAGCCTCAGGAGTTCATATAAGGACAATTTGGCCGGTGTATTGGCCAATTGTGCCAAGATGTCGAAGTTGTAGGGCCTTTCCAGCCCCTGAGGTGTCTCCTTTCGGAGGGATTTGTCGAAGCGAGTCTCCTTCGGCCTAGGCTTGTCGATCGTCGGAGGCTGAGGAGGCCCTGGAGCGTCAGTGGTAGTGGGCGGATGATCATCAGTCGAGTTCTCAGCCGCGGGTTGAGATTGTGCTCCAGATCGAGTAACGACGGCCGTGACTTCTTCTTCATCTGCCGAGACGGTGCGGCAGGATCTGACTTTTCCACTTCTCTTCTTGTGAATGGGAGGCGTCGTGGACTGAGTCACCTCGTAGACCAGGTCCGGATGGACCCACATGATTTCTCCTCGCGATGTAGTGAGAGGTACTAGACCGGTAGTTTGATCTCGGGGAGGTGGAAGATTGGTAATCTTCATTGTCGCCAGAGGGATGGGAACCACCCCGTCTTGAGTTTCCGTCGGAGGGAAGCTGCCGAATTGTATAGACACCATATTGGCTGCCACGGTTACCTCTTCGAAATCGATGGCCAGAGCGTTCGAATCGATGAGGTTTTGGATGTACCGTTTTAGTTGGTAGCAGTCGTGTGTAGCATGGTGTACATAGCGGTGGTAATGGCAGAACTTTGGATTCTCCAGGTCAGCCGGCCGATGCTCCCGTCTTGGTGGAGGGAGCTGAATTCTATCTCCTTGTATGAGCATGTCGAAGATAGGCTTGATGTGGCCGTCTTCGAAAGAGTAAGTGATTTGAGGCCATTGTTTGTCTGCTGGTTGTGACTCGGGCTTCTGGGCCGTGTCGGCCACCATAGCCTGCTTGTCTCTGTTGTCCCGATTGTTGGAGGGGCTACCCCCATTGTCGATGTTGGTGTTGGGACGCTTGCCCTTGTTATCTCCCTCTGAGATGTGCAACCCTAGTTGGCGAGCCTTTCTCAATCGTTCTTCGGTACTTGTAGCACTGATGATAAAAGCCTTCCAGTCCTTGAATTGACTTTCGCCCATCCAGAGACTAATTGTTGGGAGTAGTCTCTTTTGGCAAATTTCAATCAAGGAGGAATCCGGATTACCAGATGGTAACTTCATTACGGTTTGACGAAACCGTTCAATATAATTCCTCGTCAGCTCTTTCTCTCCTTGGACGACGTCCATGAGGGTAGACATTGTGACGTCCTGCCCTACCTCATAGAATCTCTCCAAGAACAAGCGTTTGAAGCCAGCGAAGGAGTGGATGCAGTTGTCTGGCAGGTTGCGGTACCAGTCGAAGGCGACTCCTTCCAATGCCCCGATGAATAATCGTGTGAGGATAGCGTCATCATGGGGCAGATGGTCGGTGGTGACCTCGAAGTAAGTGATGTACCGACTTGCTGAGGTCTTGCCATCATATGGGTTGATGTTGAACGGCTTATATCTTGGTGGGAACGGAACATCCCTCCATTCAGCAGGATATGGTTGCCGTATTCTGAAATCTTGAGAGTTTTCTCGGGCGTGGAACATGGCTCGGAGCTCCTGAACCTCTCTCCTTACTTCTCGGGCCTCATCTGTCACGGTAGGGGCCGTTATTTCGGGAGGATTATTGCCCGGGTTCGGTGCCGCTGAATTTGAATCTACATTGATTGCGGGACCTGTGCTTGTTTGGCCAGGTGTCACTCCCTGCAGAGTAGGAAGAGCCGCTTTGATCTCGTCTACAGACTTGACTAATGCGTGCAGTATGGCCTCCAAAGTGTCGATGCATTGGCGATCACTGGAACCGCCTTGATTGCTGTCCGTCATGAATACCGTCTTTACATGAGGAGTGACGGAAGGAACGGTGGAGGATGTGCCCTCCGAGTCGTATCCATGCATCGAAAAATCATCAGGATATGTGGGAATGTTCTCTTCGGGTTCGGACTCGGAAGGAACAGTACCCCCAGCTTCGGAGCTTGTTTCATCTTGAGAGTCACGGATGTCCTCGGGGATATCAGTGTCTGTTGCACCTAATGGAAGGGTTGTTTCCCCGGGCTCGTCTCCTTGAAACATCGGATTATTGTGGACGTTCGGAGGAGTACTACCCCCAGCTCCTACGACCCCCAGGGACGTGGACGATGAATCTCCCGTTGTAGCAGATTTTGTCTTCGAACGGGTGTGTTGGTATACTCCGGTGGAGGGCAACCGTTTAGCCGACAATTTCTTAGCTGTAGTGGTTGATATTTTCGGGCTGGAGATGCTTGTCTTCTTCCCTCTCCCCTCGGCGGGGACTTTCTGAGTGGAATTGCAAGAGACAACAGGAGGTGCCTCGTCCTCCAAGCTCGGATGCTGTAGTCTTTGGAAGACGGACGGCCGGTCTTTCGTCACTGTCGCGTTGTTGCAACAGCAGTTGACGATGATTTGGGTGCAGTGACGTCCGTGTGAGGATTCTTTGCACACTGAGGCCCCTTCTCTTTCTTTGCGTTTGTGGAGGATAACCTCACGCAGGTTAGAGGAACCACTCTGTCCGTTCGCCGCCGGGGGCTGGACTCGAGCGGTTCTGTACAACTTTCCATCAAAGGCCCGCGTGATAATGAGCGGGACGCCCCGATAGTCAGAGGTTGGGGCAGTTGACTGGGCTTGGTGAGCCCGCGCTGCCCTAGACTTCCTCCTTTTAGCACTTGCGGGTGCGTAATAGGAGGAGTCCAAGTTGAATACCACAGAGTCTGGCTTATCGTCCAGAGAACCATCAGAGTCAGGACCGTATGAGAGACGGTCGAAGACTGATTGAAAGAAGCGTAGAACGGACGCTATGCGGCTAGCATTGGGTACCGTACAGGCTGTCTGCATGCGGTTGTTTTCTGCTATGGGATGAGTTGTTCTTATGCGGCTAGGAGTCACGACCGTGCAGGCTGGCCGCATGCGGTTGGCAATAGTGGCCGCATGGGTTTTCTGCAAGCGATTGACTTCAGTAGCCGCATGAGTCTCATCCATGCGGTTGGCAACTGTAGCCACATAAGGTATGCGGCTGACAGATGTGGCCGCATGAGTTTTCTTCATGCGGCTGGCGGATGTAGCCGCATGAGCTTTCTCTCTGCGGGTAATACCCTTATGCGGCTCGGATCGCATAGAGTTCCTCTTTGCCTCTGCAAGTCCAGTATCATAGTGTTTTCTTCTGCCGGACTAGGGGACAGCAGAGTTGTCTACGGTCTGAAGTGGGGCCGCAGGAGAGTCTTTCTCGCCGTCTTGAGCAACAGAGGGTATCCCATCGAGGGCTGGAGGAGCAAATAATTTTGGCCTCCACTCTTTGCGAGCCTTCGTCCCGCGGGTACGTTTCTGAACCGGGCCAGCACTTCCTTAGGAGCATCTCTTCAAATGCCTGTTGGTCGAAGTGGACGACCATTTTTTGTTGCGTGGAGCCAACTTTGCTGCGTCTGATTGCGTCACCAACTCCTCAGCCGTGGAGAAGTTAGTCCCCAGCAGAGTCGCCATCGTGTTTGCCATGAAATATAAAAGAATAGAACAATTATCGGAGGACCGGACTTTTACTTCACGTTACAAACTCACTTGTACAAAGAAAGCCTAGGGACGAAAACCTAGGTACAGTAGTCTAAGTACAATTGTTTATTTTAGATTCTGGGGGGTGACGATAGAGGCTCGGGAAGGCGACGGCTGTCCTGCCTTACTCCTTGGACGATCGGTATGCAGCCTTGGCTCCTGTGAAAAGATGATTGGCGTTGATGAAGAAATGCTCTTCTTGCTCTCCCTTTGACTGCTCTTCTGGCTTCTCTCTCTGTGTGTATTCTCTCTCTGACTATGGGGGGAAGTCTCTCTGTATATACGTATTTCTCTCTGATATTGTATATATTTTACAAGGGCATGGCACCTTGCTATTTATAATAGTGGGATGTGATCATTAGGATTGCCAATGATTAGCTCTTGGAGATGGCGGCGGCCTGGGGATTGGTCAATCCAGGCTGTTCGTTTCTGATTGTGACGAATCCGAGCCATTAGGTGTAGATTACACCAAATCCCATTAGCAATTAATGCTGATTGGAATAAATCTTTCTTATAATGATCTTCTGATATCTGCGAATAAATTAGATTTATTCTTCTGCCACGCGTCCCAGATTATTGGGATTTGACCCAATCTTTAATGGCAGCAAATCTGAGGAATTAATCGGTTTAGGACACGTGTCCTAGGAGCTGCTGGGGGGATCTGGACCGCATGACGAGTGAGCCGCATATGAATTTGAGCCGCATATGGTTAAGCCCACGTGTCAGGGCTGCCTGGGCAGTGGCCCTCACTTGAGCCCTCGAACCACAGGGGAGTAATCCTTGTGGGCCGCATAGGTATATATCCGCCTGAGCCGCATGGACATGATCCTCTTGAACCGCATGAGAAGTCCTCGCTCGAACCGCATGAGGCTTTCTTGGCCTGAGCCGCATAGGACAGATTCACTCTGAACCGCATGAGAAGTTCTTTGCTCGAGTCGCATGAGGCTTTCTTGACCTGAGCCGCATAGGATTCATTCTGAACCGCATGAGAAGTGAGCCACATACGAACGCCCACGTGGCAAGGCCACGTGGCATTTTTATGGCTCTCGGGGGATTTGTGTCAGAGATCTCTTTTCTCTTCCCTAGAGATTCATCATTATGACAGAGTCATAATTACCTGCTTTTGTGTCAGGGCTGTCAACTTTTCAGAGGGGTCAGCCGTCAAAGCAATTAATGCAGCATGGGTCGGAGGGGAGCACTGTCAGGCCACGTGTCTTCTGAGCCGCATGGAATGCCTCGGGCCGCATAGCTCCTTATGCCGCATGACTCCCTGAGCCGCATGAGTTTTCTGAGCCGCATGGATCTTTCCTGGCCGCATGAGTTATTTTCTTTAGTATTTTCCATGCTTCTACACCACCCTTAAATTATTATTCAAAAATTTCACACAATACCTCAATTCCACAAAACCATTGAGAGTCAAGAGGGAGAAGTTTGCCTTTATAACAATCACTCGAAGAGTTACAGACTCAAGATCCCATATTTTTGTTGGACACCTCATAACTCTCCAGAAACTTGCCAACATCCAGAGAAGCATATAAGCTTGTTTACAAAATTGATCATTTGACATCAATACTAGTTAATTGTGTATCAGATGACAGAAAGAAAATATCAAAATTGTATAGCAAAAAAATTTACCCATAAAATTCTAAAATAAAGACTAAGGAGGTTATAATATTAGTACTACAAGAATTGACGATTAGAGAAACAATTAGCCAAACATAATATGATGTCTGTGTTGACGAAAAGCTAACTTGATTAGGAGGATAATGCCTAAGTGGCTCTCTGATTGGCATCGCCACTGGATCATACAAAAACAAAAATATAATATGATGTCTGTGTTTGTGTGTCGCCCTCCAAAGATTTTAATTCACAACAGAACCTGTTTCAAACCTAGTTAAAAACCAAACATCCATTTCCCATATATTGTGTCAGAATCCCATATATATATATATCTCAGGAACAACACTTACCAGAAAAAAAATGATGCATACCTCTTTTGATAGACAACACTTACCAAATAATATATCACATAATATGATGCATACCTCTTTTTTTTATTTTTGGAAGGTGTCATATTAGGCATGCTTGATGTCTGCAAGGTGGCCGAAAAAGGCTATGAAATAATATGCAAACATGTTGGATCAAACTATATATGTCAAAGAAATAAGTAGAGGAGATTTTACAATATATGTCTAACAAGGTAAGTGGATAGTATCAGTAAAAATAGGCTGAAGTAATCGTATGACTTCAAAAAACAAAATTCATTAATGTCACATATGATAAGAAACTTGTGTCCAACATTTACTTATCAACCCAATCCCCTTCACAACCTACTCTTTTATAACACATATTATTATCATCCCCAGCATCAAATAATATATCAGTATTCATCGATGCATTAGCAAAGGGATGATGTTCCATTGTATTGTCCAGGTCTTCATCATCTTCTTTGTGCATATAGTCTTTTTGATCCATGGACAAAACAACAGACCATTGAGGATCAAGTTGGTCTTTTACATAAAATACTTGCTTGGCCTGTGAAGCTAAAACAAAAGAATCTGATTTGTACCCAACTCGATTAAGGTCCACCAATGTGAAACCAAGTTTATCAACCTTAACACCCTTACTATCGACCCAGTCGCACTTAAATACTGGAATTTTGAAAGTGTGATAATCAAGCTCCCATATTTCTGTGATAACCCCGTAGAAACACATGTCCCCTATTATAGGATTCTTATCTTTCGAACTTACAATCTGCATTGTCGTAGCTACAAGACTAACTCCACTATTTTGGGTAACTCGAGCGTTGTCACGACCCTTCGTGTGATAGAGACAACCATTAATAACGTAGCCAGAACACATAAGCACATGGTGGCTAGGCCCTTGTGCTATCCACTTTACAGTTTGTGAAATGTCTTCCCTTTCATTAAATTGACCGCCAACCTGCAAAATTTCATATTTATTAAAAGCAAACTTAACATCTAAATAAGTTAGAATATAACTACAATAATATTGCTACAACTTCTACCTTCTCCTGTAACCATTGGAGAAATGTTTGATTGTGTTTGTCCTGCAACCACTTTTGATTTTTAGATTTAAGGGGATGTTGTGATTGTAACCACTCCATATACTCACTGTCAAGACATCATAACAAACTTAATCATACAATTTTCTAACAATTTTCATACAATGAATAAATAAAAAATTTATGATAAAGATGCTTACTCAATATAAGGTTGAATTTCATCTGTATTTTCCAAAACATATAAATGGGCTTGTTGCCATTCTTCACGATCAACTGCAACAATGCGACCTCCAGGTAAAGGTTGGCCATCTTTAACGTTGCCCTTCCTTCCAAGTGGATTTCCTACTGCTTTAACATATGATAGATACTCGCTACAAAATTCTATTGCTTCTTCTGAAATGTAACATTCTGCAATGCATCCTTCGGGACGGTTATGATTGCGCACATAACCCTTCAAGGGTTTCATGCACCTTTCAAATGGATACATCCATGTCAGAAAAACAGGTCCACATATCCTGACTTGGGCAACAAGATGAAGAGTTAAATGGACCATAATGTCAAAGAAAGACGGTGGAAAATACTTTTCCAACATGCATAATGTGACCACAAGATCATTTTGAATATCGTTTAGCTTATTCACATCCACCACTTTCTTGCAAATTACATTGAAGAAGAAGCAAAATCGAGTAATAGCAACTCTAACCGGCTTAGGCAAAATTGAACGGATTGCCACGGGTAGTAGTTGTTGCATTAGTGCATGACAATCATGGGATTTTAGACCATAAAGTTTCAAATCTTGCATTGAGACAAGATTTCTGATATTAGAAGAGTAACCTTCAGGAACCTTTACGTCTACCAATGTTTGACAAAATATCTTCTTCTCATCCTTCGTCAATGTATAACAAGCACGCGGCAAATATGTTCATTTCTTTTCAAAATCAGGTTTTAATTCAGTCCTTAGACCCTCGTCCACAAGATCAAGACGAGCATTGACTCCATCCTTTGTCTTTCCAGGAATGTTAAGAAATGTACCATATATGCTCTCACAAACATTTTTTCTGATGTGCATAACATCGAGTGTGTGGCGGATATGCAAGTGTTCCCAATAGTCAAGTGTAAAGAAGATTGACTTCTTCTTCATCCATCTTCTTTTATCTAACTGTAATGCTTTGCACTTTGCATGTTTCTTTCCCCATGAGTTCGAAATTTCACCAACCTTGTCTAATATATCCTTTCCGCTCAATGGTGTTGGAGGATCGCCAAATTCCTGCTTACCATTGAAAACTTTCTTTTGAGTGCGATACGGATGATGTCGTGGGAGAAACCTCCTTGTACCAGTATACACATTTTTACCACTATGTTTCAGCCTAGGCACATAAGTATCTTCCCCGCATATGGGGCAAGCATAATACCCCTTAGTAGTGCAACCAGATAGATTTTCATATGCAGGAAAATCGTTGATAGTCCACAAACAGTGAACATCCTTACACAAACAGTGAACATCCATAAAACCAATACCAACTATTAGGATTGTCAAGTGTGAAATCAGTGTATACTGATACGTACCCAAAATCCTTACACATTCATAAAATCAACACCAACTATTAGGAAGATGGCAATTTCACAAAATCTTTACACAAACAGTGAACATCCATAAAACCAACACCAACTATTAAATCCTTACACAAAATCAATTCATGATGTTTTGAAATTAAAAATCAATCCATAAAACCAACACCAACTATTAAATCCTTACACAAAATCAATCATAAAATCAATCCTTACACAAAATCAATCCATAAAACCAATTCTTACACAAAATTAATCCATAAAACCAACACTAATCCTTACACAAAATCAATCCACAAAACCAACACCAACTATTAAATCCTTACACAAAATCAATCACAAAATCATTATTCAAAATTCTTACACAAACAGTGAACATCCTTACAAAAACAGTGAACATCCATAAAACCAACACCAACTATTAGGATTATCAAGTGTGAAATTAGTGTATACTGATACACCTACTGATACGTACCCAAAACCCTTACACATTCATAAAACCAACACCAACTATTAGGAAGATGGCAATTTTACAAAATCCTTACAAAAATAGTGAACATCCATAAAACCAACACCAACTATTAAATCCTTACACAAAATCAATTCATGATATTTTGAAATTAAAAATCAATCCATAAGACCAACACCAACTATTAAATTCTTACACAAAATCAATCCACAAAACCAATCCTTACACAAAATCAATCCATAAAACCAACACCAATCCTTACACAAAATCAATCCATAAAACCAACACCAACTATTAAATCCTTACACAAAATCAATCACAAAATCATTATTCAAAATTCTTACAAAACAGTGAACATCCTGACACAAACAGTGAACATCCTTACACAAATAGTGAACATCCATAAAACCAACACCAACTATTAGGATTGTCAAGTATGAAATCAGTGTATACTGATACACCTACTGATACGTACCCAAAACCCTTACACATTCATAAAATCAACACCAACTATTAGGAAGATGGCAATTTCACAAAATTCTTACACAAACAGTGAACATCCATAAAACCAACACCAACTATTAAATCCTTACACAAAATCAATTTATGATATTTTGAAATTAAAAATCAATCCATAAAACCAACACCAACTATTAAATCCTTACACAAAATCAATCACAAAACCAATCCTTACACAAAATCAATCCATAAAACCAATCCTTACACAAAATCAATCCATAAAACCAACACCAACTATTAAATCCTTACACAAAATCAATCCTTACACAAAATCAATCCATAAAATTAATCCTTACATAAAATCAATCCATAAAACCAACACCAACTATTAAATTCTTACACAAAATCAATCCATAAAACCAACACCAACTATTAAATCCTTACACAAAATCAATCACAAAAACATTATTCAAAATCCTTACACAAACAGTGAACATCCATAAAACCAACACCAACTATTAGGATTGTCAAGTGTGAAATTAAAAATCACTATAGTTCTCTTCTTGGATAAAATAGTGAACATCCATATAATTTTTGACCACTAGTAGTTTACATATAATAGTTATTAAATTATACAAGTTTTGGTGGATGAATAAAAATAAACTTATGTTAATGCGTACATGTGCACATATCAATTCATGATGAAACCCTAAGTTTACGAACGAAGGGACTCATTTTGGCCCATGGCAGAACATAACATCCAAAAACCTACTTCTCTATAATCAAACCCTAAGTTTACGAACGAAGTTGCCACCAAAAAACCCTAACATGAAGAACGAACGAAGTTGGCACAAAAAACCTAGGCATAAAATTGAATTTCAGAGAGAGAAAATTAAAGGCATTATACCGCACGGTGAAGATCGAAGTTGTCGCATTGTGAAGAGTGGTTGTTGAAGCCTAGGGTTTACTCCAGCACGAAGTTGTTGAAGCCTAGGGTTTTCTCCAGAGCAGTATCAAAGTGGAGGGGTTTTCTCCAGACCGGTTAGGTTTTCTCCAGAGCGGTTTCTGAGACGGGGAGAGAGGGGTTTCTGAAGGGGAGAGAGAGGAGGGGTTTCTGAGAAGGGAGAGACGAGGGTTTCTGAGAGGGGGAGAGACGAGGGTTTCAGAGGGAAGGAGGAGACGAGGGTTTTCTGAGAGAGCGGGGGGAGAGAGAAGTCGAGAGTTTCGAAGAGAGCGGGGGAAGAAGTCAAGAGTTTGGTTTTTATGAGCCTTAAAATTTTTTGTGGAAGACCGTCATTAATTTTAAAGACTTTGAAATAATTACCATAATGGCAAATGAAAAAACTGCGACAAATTTCCCGCATACACAATAGTTAACGGTTATTATCAAAACGTCAATATAAAAGATGCTCTTTCTTGACGGATCGCTCGAAACCATCAACATATATGCTATAAATGAGCTAAAGTAACAAAAAAGGCCATCTCTTGACGTAAGCCTAAAACCGTCAAGATAAACCCTATTGTTGACGGTTTTCGACGACCGTCTAGGGGTGAGTAAATACCGACCGCTACCGAAAAACCGACCGAATACCGATTAAAAATATCCTAAAAAACCGAACCAAAATTATGTACCGATACCGAATTACCAAACCGATTAAAATATGATATAATGGTAGTGGTAACGGTTTGAATGTAATACCATACCGAAAATACCGAACCGAACCGATTTTATATATATATATATATATATATATATATATATATATATATATATATATATAATATTGTTCGTGATTAATTTTATATTACTTTTTTTCATTTTTATCTTTGTTTTAGTTGGAAATTAGTTTGTTAGAACTTAGAATGAATTTGGTGGACTTGAAGTTATGTTAAGAATGCTATGAATTGAGTTTTGGTCTTTTGAGCTTATACTTTTATGTTTTCATATAATTTTGAAATGAATTTTATTGTACTTAAACTTATACTAAGAATTAAACTTAGTGATCGTATTTGATCTTTTAAGCTCTTTATTTATGTGTTTATGACTTGTTACATATTATTCTAATAAATTTGATTAATTGTTTGCGTGGTAGAGGCTTGGCTTTGAAATTTAATGCTTCCAAAAAAAAGTAAAAAAATATTTTTCTAGGTTAAGAGGTTCATATTAAGTGTGTTGATTGATCAAATGTTAAATGGTAAAATACCGATACCGAACAAAAACCGACCGAATACCGATTTAATCGAAACCGAAAAAAACCGATTCTAAATAGTACGATATTGGTATTGATTTTTTAAATACCGATTTAAAAAAATACCGAAAAATCCAACCAAATACCGATCGATTATACCGACGCTCACCCCTACGACCGTCAACTGATAAACCGTCAAGAATCGTCATTTTTCTTGTAGTGTGTGGACTTTGGTCGAGGAAAGGTTGGGTTAAGGGTTAAGGCTTAAGGGTTGCTAGTTAAAGCAAGCTTCAAGCAAATAATTAGAGGCTCACGACAATTGGTTTCTTGAGAATAGATAGTCTCCTAGGTTGGCATTTGACTAAGGGTAAAACCCTAATCATTCTCAAATTTCAGATGGCTAGAAGGTCCCAATAGTAGTTTGAGGGTCGAGAAGAGAACGAGTAACTCAGGGCAAGGTTCTAGTCACATGGCTGACCGATGGTAGCTATACTTGTGTATACAACTATCATAGCCATGGGGATACTCTGTATCTATCTACCAATTACGAGTTTTCGTCTTTCCAAGTCAATGAAAGGCAAAAACAGTAAAGAGTTCAAGAAAAATGTCACTGAATACAATTACGTGATTCAAGGGCGATTGTATAATTCAAGAGGAATTGTCAATACAGTCGCAAAATAGATCTTGGATACCTCTATATCTCAATCCACGTAGGGTAATTAAATGAAGAGCGAACCAAATGCATCATGGTTGATCAGACCGTAATACACTGATTCTGATTAGACAATATGTTAGTAGGCGTCCCTAATAAACATATGTCTTGAATCAAGCTCGATAAAAGAGTAAGCTTGCAAAAACTAGGCTGTAATCGCAGTGTCACACCCCAGAACCAGAATACCGGAGAGCGGGGGAGTGACTCAGCCAGCTACGTATTACGGGTAGATGAATACCATATAATATGATCAATATTGTCTAAAAGACGAGGGGGTGCATACTACATGAAAGTCTCACTAGGGTTACACAACATCTATTGTCTCAATCATTAAAACAAGAAACAGTAACAGGGAACATGTAAGATAAAGCAGTAAGGCGTCCCAAACGCTCAGTCAAAATATTCTTGAGATCTGGCTATACAAAATATAGCCAGATGATGTAGCAAGTATACACAATTATCATCAGCTGCAGTCTGACTTAGTTACAATTATGTAAAAGTAAGTACAAGACAATTCGACTAACATGTCGGTGCCAAACGGCAAAATATAAAGTAAGTAGCAAAATGAGCGGGGAAGTAAGGAACCCACTCATGTCCTCCTGCGATCATTCCTCTAGTATTGACCATCTTGGAGGTGGAAGTAAGCTGAGTCCTCGGGAACTGGCTCTAAATCTGGTCATGCAAAACCAGAGAGGTTAGACCTCTAATAGCAAGTACCGCAAGGAAGCACGATATGAGGAATTAGAACCAGTAATAAGAAAATATGATAAATAGATGTCTGCTTGCTACTGGGATTCACATAACATCACGATACTTCGAACCAACTTTCCAACCAAATAAGGATAGAAGTTGACCCGTCATGCCCTGACATTCCGATTATCTCAATAGTTAACAGAGTGGGTACAGTACACAAACAAATCAATTTAAATGGCCATTCAACTACTACGGCTTGCTACTGTGAGTTCCAAGTTACCCTGGAAATATGCAATAAGGATTCCTCAGTTCTTACTATGTACAAGCAAGGCTAGTCTACCCAGTTAATCAATTGCGCCAATCATGAATTAGACGAGTCCCGGCGGGACGCCCGTTGTCAATATACAATAGATAATATAAGCAGATACCGCTCCCTGCCCGTGTGGCAGATTTGCAGTATCTGTGGGAACCAGCCGACATGTCGGAACATAAATTGTCCCAAGGATGGCTGCCATATAAGAACTCGGGAATCCATTCTCTCCATGCAATCGTTATTTTATTGAACTTAGTAGTCCCTATGTTAAGTGAAATCCCATGCCATAGATCATGGTCATTCAGAATGAGTACTTTCGAACAAAGTACGATATGCACAACTCTACAATGATGCCCGTGCGATTAGGTTGTAGGTCTTACATAGCGTAATGCAACAATCAAACCTAGCCACGAAATAATCATGCCTTGACCATAAGGTACACATGCTGCTTTTGTAGAAAATAAATTGAAGTCTGCACGTTCCCATATGCCAATATTCGGGATCGGCCAGTCGATTGCAATAGTTCATATTTAATATGAACGTGTCTCATTCAATTTCAATAAGACGACTAGCCAGTCTCTTTAGTTCCAGCTAGGAACGCATGATCAATCATTTAGTCAAGGTAACAATCAATGTCAATTCGTGACAAGGCATGAAAATGAACTAGTATTTAGTATGGTCGAGCCTATAACTCTCAGGGTTGAGTTCCAGTCATTCTGGTTATCCACAAACCAAATTAAGACATATGGTACATTCCACACGACAATCATGTATTAACAATATTAACCTATCATGATTATATCAAGTTCATGTCAAAAGGCGTAAGAATATAATAGGAAAATGCCATGCCGACATAAAGTGAATAAAGTATTGATCAATAGAAACACCGAGCTTGGACTACGCCAAGGCTGAGCTATGCCATGACTAGTCTACGCCCAAGATTTACGCTAAGGCCGCCGGTTCACGCCAAAGCTTTACGCTCAGGCAAAATACGCGCATAAAGCAAGTACACGTAAGGAGTAACGTTGCGCGTAAAAACTCGCCTGCGTAAAAAGAGAGTTGGGCGTAAAACTTGTCTTACGCCAAACTAGAAGAGTATGCGTAAAACAGGGTATACGTAAAAGTCAAGTTTACGCATGAATTTGTATGCGTAAAAAGTAACGTGTAAAAGAATAATATTACGCGTAAAGGAAATTATGCCAAGCCAAGGAATACGCGTAAAAACATAGCTATGCGTAAAGAACAGGGTTATGCGTAAAACATTTTACGCGTAAAAATAACATCACGCGTGAACTGATACGCGTAAAGAGTTAAGTTTACGCACGAATGAGTATGCGTAAAAGTAATACACCAAGCCAAGTCGACTTGCGTAAAACAGATTCACGCTGACATAAATGATCGTGGGCGTAAAGCTTGATATTACGCTAACACGTAAAAACGTGGGCGTAAAACTCCTTCCGAACTCCAAATTCCATGAAACCTTCAGTCCAAGCCGAAAATGGAATTTCCATATGTCAGAATGGCGTATAACACAATCTCAACAATCTGGAACGAACAAAACTTGGAAATAAAGAAGTTTGATAGATCAGAACCAATAAAATCCGAAAATAGTAATTTCTAGATCTATTAAAAATGAGACTTCAAAATGTAAAATGCCAAGTTCTAAACTCTTTTAGAATCATGAGAGGAAGATAATTGAACCATAAAAATGGGTTTTCATGTGGAAGCAAGATGTACTTGCCTATGGGTTTTGGTAGGTGGAGAGAGTTATGAGGAAGAAGAAGAGTAAAGGAGAAAGAAGTAATGAAGAGAGAGAAGGGTTTGGGGCTTTAAATGGGGGTGGTGGTGGTTCATGTAAAACCGGAAATAAACCAACCCGGCCAAACCCAAAAGCAAAGTAAAGCAGAAAATAAAATACAGAGAAATAATTAGCGTAAAATTAAAGAAATTTAAATACCGAATAATTGCATGATAAATATTAAATAAATATATTCAAGGAGTACACGTATAAGAATACGTATTCTGGGAACGGAAAGTGACATCTCTACCCTCTTTAGAAAAATTTCGTCTTCGGAGTTTCAAATCCAAGCAGGATAGAAACATCGGGGCTAAATTAATCTAAGTATAAGCAATTTAAACAAGCAGCTATTATACAATGTCAATTGTAAGTAATAAATCTAAGGGTGACAAGCATAAGGAGTTAAGACAATCAAGGTATACGGAAAGAAATATACCTTGTGAGTCAAACAAGTGCGGATACCGTGATCGGATATCATCCTCACGTTTCCACGTTGACTCTCCTAAGGAATGATGACCCCAACCAACACGGACAAGGCTGATTGTTCGATTCTTGAGTACCTTCTCCCTTCGGTCCAAGATGGACACCGACTGTTCCTCGTAAGACAGGTTGGTACCAACAACCAGCTCAGAATGATCGAGGATATGGCTTGGGTCCAATACATACTTACGCAACTGAGATACATGAAACACATAATGCATCTCTCGTAACGAAGGTGGAAGGGACAAACGATAAGCAACATCGCCTACCCTATCAAGAATAATAAATGGGCCTACGTATCGTGGACTCAACTTCCCGTGAACGCCAAATCTAATGACCCCACGGGTAGGTGAGATCCGCAAGAACACGTGGTCCCCAACAGAGAATTCTAGCGGCCTACGATACTGGTCTGCCCAATGACGATGTCGATCTTGCGCAACTCGAAGTCGCTCCATAATTCCCTTAACCACTTCAACTGTCTGAATAATTATTTTTGGGCCTAACATCTTCCTCTCCCCGATATTATCCCATGTGTAATGACCCGCTCCGCCCTAGCGGAACGCCGATTCAAACGGCAAGTGCAACGACTCAAACGAGCCGTCGACCCGAAGAGTTGGCATCGACCTGATGAAGAATCGATGTAAGACTTACATTGGCCCGCCAAAGATGAATCCAGACTTAGACTTTCAAAGGCGCACTCGGAGTGTCGCTCTGCCGATGCAAACATCGCTAAGGTGGGTGGCTCCGATGAACCCGTCTTTGCTTAGCCTAGACACATAATAATACGGACACTATCACTGAAATCGCTAGGCGATAACACCGCGCATGCTAATAAATGACCCAACGCACCTAGCTAAGGGATTAATCCCATCTTGTATGCTTGTATAGAATATGGAAAAGAACATGGAAATTGTGAGAACTCTCGCACCGCGCTCCACGCTCGTGCTAAGGCACAAGCTTACGTTTACGTCTCTAATGCGTTCAAACAATAAAAACAATAAATGGTTTACAACAATGAAATGGGAAGACTATCAACATAGTCGTTCCGAGTAGAGTTTAGCAACATTGAAAGACTATGGGACCGATGGGTCGCCATGGCGACTCCCGTACGGGGAGTTGCATAATGTGTGAATGAAAGAATGAATGGATAAGTGAATGAATGAACCAACGAATGAAAGAATGAATACGTGAATGAATCAATGAACGAACAAACAAGTGAAAGAAAGAAAGAATGAATAAAAGATAAGAAGGAAAGGAATGGTTAGCGATAGGTATGACGGGCACGTGCAACGGGGCTCGCTACCCGCGCTGTACGGACGCCAACCTGGTCGATAACGTATTATGGCTAAGGGTTAGCCTACGGCTCGGAGACAGCCGTTAAGTTAAATGACAAATAATACGAAATGGTCGTGGACAATCCCCTCGTATACGGGAGGTGGGAGATATAAGGGATTTCCAGCGGCACGGTCAAAGGGAGGACGTGGCCGGTCCGGACGAAAATCAAAATGGCTTACGGGCTGCCTGGGTAAGGACTTGGCCATCCAGGGGACGTAAGTGCAACAATATTTTTCAAGAGACTAACGGGGTGTGTGCCAGCCCGCACCCTACGTTGGTTGAGAAATACAACAACTTGGATGTCCAAAATGGCTTGTGGTGTCAGCGACCGGTGCATATAGAGTTAAGTGGGCTTTGCTGGTGGCGATCCACGTGCAAGTCCTTGCATTGAAATCAAAGTAGTCTAAAGTTAATTGAATGAAGCGCCTTATGTATAGGCTTAAAATGTAATGCACCAAATGATAAGGAGTACTTCGTGCAAATGAACTTGAAAATATGCCTACGACGCGTTAAAATCTAAGGCAGGAACATGCCCTTGGCACTAAAATGTTTGCGTGAATCATGTTAAGTTGAAATATATGAATTGTTGACTAACTTGGTTTACATTGAACAGGGAAGGCCGGACGGTAAGTATGGATAAGTCATGTATGTATTTCCATTTGAAATTGGCAACACGAGATAGGCTATAAAATATGCCATGAAATTGATCCTAAGGCAAGATTAGAAAGACAATGAATGATAGAGATGCACAAAAGTAAATAGAACGTGTTTGGTAATGATAGCATTGTGGGCGAGCTAGCCTCTCCACCAGTACATAACAATGTACTGATAACCCCACAGTCTGCTTGTAGGATGCAGAAGACGCCGGCGGGTGCGGAGGTTCCATCGAACGTGCTAAGGCGCGGAGCCAATTCTGGGGCCTTGGGACGTTGCAAGAAGCTGAAGCACTCTATACAGGACATAATGTATCGGAACATCGCCATGAAATATTCCATCTTGTAAGCCACTTGGCACGCCTTTTATGTTTCAGAGAGAGAGAGCTTGAGCGATTTGTAATATCGGCCTAGCGCCGCTTGTAAACTTCTTGCAAATCAATAAAGTGTTTGAATTCGCTTTAACTTGTGTTCATTTACTTTCTGCTGCAAATGGGGACACTCTGTGTGACTCTGTGGCCTAGCTCAAATCGGCCGTTTCTGGACTTGGCCTTGCACGGGCACAACCTAGGCCCGTACGGCATCACGCGAGGACGATCGCTCCTACGGGAGCGGGGCGTGACAGATTGGTATCAGAGCACGGCTCTACGTCCTTGGACTTCATTTCGATTTTCTCAGTTTTGAAAGCTCGGTTTTGAAACAAAAGAAGTGTACGCTCTCTCTCGTTGTGCCTTGGGATGTCCCATACAATAAGTCTAATATTTTCAAAAGCTCGTACGGGTACTCCGTTGGACGGGATCGATGGGCGAAGGCCTTCGTGCCGAACGGTGTCAACTTGTCTTGAATGAAAACACGTGCTGAAAGTTAACATGTCACGTGCATGCCTAACTAGTCCTACGATGACCCTAGCAATTGAGCATGCAAACTCGTAATGTAGTCCGCACGAGATGGTTATGCGGCACAACTTAGTCCGCGTGTCGCGTACCTCGATTTTTGGGTACAATCGGGTTGCGAGCGATATCAAGTATCGCTCGATCGAGAACGGAGATACACTTTGTGTCTATCGATAGGAACGCTATCGAGTTAACGCTTAGGCGTACCCAAAAGATTGGCTTGGATTTTGAGGATTAGTGTGAACGACTTAGTACGTCGAGGCGACGTGAGCGATTACGCTAGAGATTCGTCGAACGAATCTGAAGGATGTCTTAGCATATGACGCGAACGTGATTGAGGACTAGATCGTATGGCTTGAATCCGAGTGGTGTATGTGATAGGCTTGGAGAAGAATAAGAATGAGTGTCGATGACTAGTCGAGTGACTCGAACCCTGAGTGGTGTATGGACATCATAGAAATTGTTTGAGCGAGACTAAAGGATTTACGGATAGAACGAGTATGTAGGCGAGGCGATGCGATCGCACAAAGCCTTAGAACGTGTCACGCTTAGTTGGCTGTGACTTCAAAAGTCTCGAACGAGATATCGCTGGACAATTTGTCAATGGGCAATGCGAGTTAGAAAATGGTTCGGAATAATGAATGAAAATGAATGGTCTTGATCGAGGAAACTTAGAGGATCGTGCGTACGATTTCGGATTGATTCAAAGGAAATGTGACTTGGGTTTAGAACAACGATCTTGAAATGAGCTTGAGGAAGAGCGACGGAACTTGATCTTGAATATTAAATGAAATTGTGGAATATCCAACTCGGACAACGGTATCGTCGTACGACTCAAAATTGGTTGCAAAGGAAGATCGTCAGGTTACGCATATCGTCGATGGTATTGAGGCATATCAAAGATCGATATGTGATAACTCGGAGGTACTCTGACTCGGCGAATGACGATAGTGCAAATGTCATTGTTCCGTTGGATGCTATACTTGGGATGTTAAAAATGTGTCGAGGAAAAGATAGATTTGGCTCGAGGATTTTCTAGTTGAACGCATGACGGTCATACTATCGAATTGATTTGGCTTGGATGAAAATGTGAATGCTTGGATTTGCTTCGTTGACAACCACAACGTTGACGTTCTTGTCTTATGCGAGCGCAACCCCAGCCTCGTACATGCGTCGCGCCAGATTATGACGATCACTCTGCGTGAGCGCTGATATGGTGATTCATACAGCAGGAGTGATTGAACTTGGATGGCGTGGCAATCTGATTGCTTTGACTTGTGGTTTGACGTGAAGGTGGACTCGAGAATGAATTTGTGTGCTTGAGGAATTGAACTTGAGGATTGAGTAGGTCCAATCCGCGTATCGAGAATGGGTTAGTCTAAAACTCAAGCAAGAGTTACGCCCCGATGAGAATGATTATTCTGCAGGAGCGTTGCATGGTGATTCATGAACCGCCGTAAATAATCGGACTCGCGTGAGATTGGGGCACAATGTATTGTCGAGCTGGATGACCTCGTGATCGAATACATAAATTATTTAGAACTGGTGATTGAACGGAATTGAATATGTACAACGTAAGTCTTGATGCGAATTAGGTGATCATGCTCGATGTTTAGAAATTTGAGTGAAAAGAACTTGGGTAGAAACTCCCGTACAAGCGAACAAATGGTTTGACCATAGGAGTTGGGGCGAGCATCGTGCAATGACCTTGCACGACGAGCCACGGACCTGACGTGTAACTATGACCTTGTGAGCTGACCTAGCGGATAGGCGAACAACCCTATGCCGAGTGATTGAACCTGTGCGATGGCATTTATAGTATCGTCTGGACGGACGATAGACTTGGGAAAACAAGACTTAGAGTAGGACGAGGAACTGCGAGTGTGCGTGAATGACGACAAGATTGGCCCCAAACGAAGGGAATGATAAGGATGGATGATGCGCAAGTAAAAGTTGGGATAACAAATTGAATCGTTGATAGGAAGAAATACTTGATGATGGTGCAATACTTGGTTTTGAATCGGACGGAAATTACTTAGGCTTGGTCGACCCCGCTAAGAAGAAATCATACTGATTTCGTGGACAATAGCGCTTGAGAAGCGAATCGAATCATCTCGAGGACCGAGATAAACGATATGTGATACACACATGAGTTCGATTTTAAATCGAAGTTAGCAAAACGATCGGCAAATCAAAACTATCACGAGTAGCTTGTCCGACTTCGCTAATCGCTAAGCTTGGTTGAAATGTACGTATTCAGGGGACGCCTTGGAAACGTGCACGATCCAAACTCAGCGATATGATGATCTCGAATGCAGCTACAAGTGGGTGTTGCGATGCGCATGAACGAAAGTGAGTTTGCCTCAGCCTACGACACTCGCATTTGACGAATTACAACGCACCTCGTACGACCACTTTCAGTCCCATGATACGTCAAAATAGCAACCAAGTCGAAGAAACGCGACAATTGAATAAGAACCATCAACTCTGAAATAAATGAAAAGCCATTCAATAAAATCGACCAAACGTATGCGACACGAAACTTGGAAAGGTATCGAGTATAGTTCGATGACCATCGAACGGTAAAGCCATTCGATAGGAATTTTCTAAGGTATGCACACGGCGATGAGTAAAGGAACGGTAGGATGACCCGCACTCAGGAAGTCTCGAGGACGAGACTTATTTTAAGTGGTGTATTATGTAATGACCTGCTCCGCCCTAGCGGAACGCCGATTCAAACGGCAAGTGCAACGACTCAAACGAGCCGTCGACCCGAAGAGTTGGCATCGACCTGATGAAGAATCAATGCAAGACTTATATTGGCCCGCCAAAGATGAATCCAGACTTAGACTTTCAAAGGCGCACTCAGAGTGTCGCTATGCCGATGCGAACATCGCTAAGGTGGGTGGCTCCGATGAACCCGTCTTTGCTTAGCCGAGACACATAATAATACCGACACTATCACTGAAATCGCTAGGCGATAACACCGCGCATGCTAATAAATGACCCAACGCACCTAGCTAAGGGATTAATCCCATCTTGTATGCTTGTATAGAATATAGAAAAGAACATGGAAATTGTGAGAACTCTCGCACCGCGCTCCACGCTCGTGCTAAGGCACAAGCTTACGTTTACGTCTCTGATGCGTTCAAACAATGAAAACAATGAATGGTTTACAACAATAAAATGGAAAGACTATCAACATAGTCGTTTCGAGTAGAGTTTAGCAACATTGAAAGACTATGGGACCGATGGGTCGCCAAGGCGACTCCCGTACGGGGAGTTGCATAATGTGTGAATGAAAGAATGAATGGATAAGTGAATGAATGAACCAACGAATGAAAGAATGAATACGTGAATGAATCAATGAACGAACAAACAAGTGAAAGAAAGAAAGAATGAATAAAAGATAAGAAGGAATGGAATGGTTAGCGATAGGTATGACGGGCACGTGCAACGGGGCTCGCTACCCGCGCTGTACGGACGCCAACCTGGTCGATAACGCATTATGACTAAGGGTTAGCCTACGGCTCGAAGACAGCCGTTAAGTTAAATGACAAATAATACGAAATGGTCGTGGACAATCCCCTCGTATACGGGAGGTGGGAGATATAAGGGATTTCCAGCGGCACGGTCAAAGGGAGGACGTGGCCGGTCCGGACGGAAATCAAAATGGCTTACGGGCTGCCTGGGTGTGGACTTGGCCATCCAGGGGACGTAAGTGCAACAGTATTTTCAAGAGACTAACGGGGTGTGTGCCAGCCCGCACCCTACGTTGGTTGAGAAATACAACGGCTTGGATGTCCAAAATGGCTTGTGGTGCCAGCGACCGGTGCATATAGAGTTAAGTGGGCTTTGCTGGTGACGATCCACGTGCAAGTCCTTGCATTAAAATCAAAGTAGTCTAAAGTTAATTGAATGAAGCGCCTTATGTATAGGCTTAAAATGTAATGCACCAAATGATAAGGAGTACTTCGTGCAAATGAACTTAAAAACATGCCTACGATGCGTTAAAATCTAAGACAGAAACACGCCCTTGGCACTAAAATGTTTGCGTGAATCATGTTAAGTTGAAATATATGAATTGTTGACTAACTTGGTTTACATTGAACAGGGAAGGCCGGACGATAAGTATGGGTAAGTCATGTATGTATTTCCGTGCGACACTTGAAATTGGCAACACGAGATAGGCTATGAAATATGCCATAAAATTGATCCTAAGGCAAGATTAGAAAGACAATGAATGATAGAGATGCACAAAAGTAAATAGAACGTGTTTGGTAATGATAGCATTGTGGGCGAGCTAGCCTCCCCACCAGTGCATAACAATGTACTGATTACCCCACAGTCTGCTTGTAGGATGCAGGAGACGCCGGCGGGTGCGGAGCTTCCATCGAACGTGCTAAGGCGCGGAGCCAACTCTGGGGCCTTGGGACATTGCAAGAAGCTGAAGCACTCTATACAGGACATAATGTATCGAAACATCGCCATGAAACATTCCATCTTGTAAGCCACTTGGCACGCCTTTTATGTTTCAGAGAGATAGAGCTTGAGCGATTTGTAATATCGGCCTAGCGCCGTTTGTAAACTTCTTGAAAATCAATAAAGTGTTTGAATTCGCTTGAACTTTTGTTCATTTACTTTCTGCTGCAAATGGGGACACTCTGTGCTACTCTGTGGCCTAGCTCAAATCGGCCGTTTCTGGACTTGGCCTTGTACGGGCACATCCTAGGCCCGTGCGGCATCACCCCTTAGCAAGGACGATCGCTCCTACGGGAACGGGGCGTGACACCATGCTAGTGGCGACCTGTACTTCTTACCATATAGTGCTTCGAATGGCGCCATCTAGATACTGGCTTGATAACTGTTGTTGTACGAGAACTCGACTAAGTGCAAGTAACTCTCCCAAGATCCTCTAAAGTCTAGGGTGCAAGCTCGTAACATATCTTCTAAAGTCTGAATTATTCTTTCTGATTGCCCGTCCGTCTGTGGATGTTAAGCCGTGCTAAATCTTAACTTGGTACCTAGACTATGATGTAAACTCTTCCAGAAGTGTGATGTGAAACATGTATCTCTATCTGACATAATACTGACAGGGACTCCATACTGCCTGACTATTTGCTGCATATACAACTCTGCCAACTTTTTTGTAGATTGCCCTACTCTGAAAGAGAGAAAATATGCCACTTTCGTAAGCCGATCCACTATCACCCAAATAGCATCTTTACCACTTGGTGATCTCGGTAAACCGGTCACAAAGTCCATGGTAATATGCTCCCACTTCCATTCCGGGATAGGAAGCGGTTGTAATAATCCAGCTGGCCTCTGTTGTTCTGCCTTCACTTACTGACATATCAAGCAACGAGAAATGAATCTAGCTATCTCCCTCTTCATTCCGTTCCACCAGAAGTGCTGCTTGATGTCTTGGTACATTTTGGTCCCTCCGGGGTGTATAGAATATTGAGAACTGTGGGCTTCTATCATAACCTCCTGTCTGATATCTCCACTTGGAACACATAGACGCGATCCAAATCTGAGTGTACCATCTTCATGAATTTCTATCTCCTTTCTGAGTCCTGACTCACATTCTGTCCTAAGTTTTTGAATCCTTGGGTCCTGTGCCTGAGCTACCTTGATCCTGTCTACTAAGTCGGATTGAACTTGTAGACTTGCTAGAATTCCCACGTCACTAGGAAGTATAACCTCGATGCCCATCTCCTGAAGGTCTTCTAAAATGTGTTTTTGTGTTGTCAACATAAATGTACCGCCTCTCCTACTAAGAGCATCTGCTACCACATTAGCCTTGCCTGGATGATACTGAAGCTCCACGTCGTAATCCTTGATCAACTCTAACCATCTTCTCTGCCTCATGTTCAGTTCCTTCTGAGTAAAGATGTACTTCAGACTTTTATGGTCTGTGTACATGTCCACACGATCGCCGTATAAGTAATGCCTCCATACTTCAAAGCAAATACTACTGCCGTCAATTCTAAGTCATGAGTCGGATAATTCTTCTTGTGGTCTCGAAGTTGCCTAGATGCATACGCTATCACCTTTCCATGTTTAATGAGGACACACCCAAGTCCCCTTCCTGACGCATCACAATATACAGTAAAACCTCCGGGTCCAATCGGTAATGTAAGAATAGGTGCCGTGATCAACTTCTGCTTCAAATTCTCAAATGATGCCAGGCATTCTGTCGACCAGACGAATGGCACATCCTTCCGTGTCAAGCGGGTCATGGGTGCTGAAAGTCTTACAAAGTCTAATACGAACCTTCTGTAATATCCTGCCAATCCTAAGAAACTCCGCACATCTGCTACGGTCTTGGGTACTGGCCAACTCTCTACTGCTTCTACCTTCTTGGGATCCACTGCTACTCCAGCCCCTGATATGATGTGTCCCAAAAATGAAATATGATCCGTCCAGAACTCACACTTGCTGAGCTTGGCATACAACTGGTTCTCTCTCAGAATCTGTAACACTTTTCGGAGGTGGTCTTCATGTTCCTCTTCACTGGCAGAGTATACGAGAATGTCGTCAAGAAACACCACGATAAATTGATCTAAGTACGACATAAAGATGCGGTTCATCAAATCCATAAATATTGCTGGAGTATTGGTCAAACCAAACGGCATTACTAAGAATTCATAATGTCCATACTTCGACCTGAATGCTGTCTTGGGAATATCCTCCTTCCGAACCCTCACTTGATGATACCCTGACCGAAGATCTACCTTGGAGAAAACTCTAGCTCTGCTCAACTGATCGAACAAGTCGTCGATCCTGGGTAGCGGATACTTGTTCTTTACTGTTGCCGCGTTGAGCTTCCTGTAGTTAATGCACAATCTGGATGACCCATCCTTCTTTCCTACAAGTACCACTAGTGCTGTCCAGGGTGATTCGCTAACTCAAATGAAATTCTTCTCCTTCAGTTCCTCTATGTGCTGATAAACCTTGGCCTGTTCTGAATTCGCCATTCTGTAAACTCGATCTGATATCGGTTTAGTTCTAAGTGCCAATTCTATACTGAACTCAATATCTCTAACCGGTGGTAGACCTGGAAGTTCTTCGAGAAATACATCTAGAAACTCTTCAACTACCTTCAAAACTTGAACTTCTTCCATTGCCATCACTACTCCTTGCTCTTGTTGAGTTGCCACTGATCTGACTAAGGTAAACCACTTTATGCCTGGAATAGCAAAAGATACACTCCCTCTACGACAATCTATTATCGTATGACTGTCTTTCAGCCAGTCCATGCCTAGGATAACGTCAAAATTTCTAACAGGAAATTCTATCAACCTGGCGGGTAAGGAATGCCCGCAAACTATAATGCTACATGCTAGAATGACTCTACTAACTCCTACGAGCCCATTACCAGTGAGTATATTTAACCTTCCTGGCAATGTCTCGAATTCTATTCCTAGTCGTGTTGTAAATCATGCAGATATAAACGAGTGTGATGCTCCCGAATCAAACAATGCTACTTCGGGATATAAGGCGATGAGAATGTTACTTGCCACAACATCTCTTGATGCCAATGCCTCTTCCAAGGACAGATTGAATGCTTGCCCTCGACCTCCTTGTTGGTTTCCATGCTGCGGCCTAGCCTGGTGTTGCTGCTGGCCCCTGCCTTGGTGATGCTGGGGTGGTCTGTATTGTTGCTGCTGCATCGGCGGTCCCTGCTGTCGAAACATCTGAGCCTGCGACATGAACGGGCATTGTGCCAACGGTCTCACTGCCACCGCTGGTCCTCGATACTGGCCTGCCCCTGGTGCTGGTAGAGTAGGAAATTATTGTACTGGTCCTCCTGATCTCGAATTCATAGGGCAGGTGGAAACCCGATGATCTGGACTTTCACATATCAAACACTTCCCGTTCAATGTCCGACACATATCTCTAGTGTGCCCTACCTTCCCACAATAAGTGCAGCCCACTGGGGGTTGCTGGTTCTTCCTCTGCTGCTGCTGCTACCTTGTTGGTGGTGCTGGCCCTCGTATCGCCACATCGTAAATGCGAACGCCAAGGGATGGTGCTGTTGTTCGGGGTGCTACTCCCCCTCCTCCTTCAATCTGGCTGTGAGATCTCTTCTGACCTCCAGTCTTTGCTGCGATCCTCTGAATGGTGATCTCATGCCTCCGGGTTGTCGTTAATACCTCATCGAAAGTCTGGTAGTTGTGCCCCTCTATCAATTGTAAGAGCTCAAGATGAAACCCTTGCTGAAACCTCATAGCCCTCTGGCTCTCTGTTGCTACCATCTCCGGGGAAAACCTACTCAGTCTGCAGAACTTCGCTGCATAAGCATCTACTGTCTTGCCAGCCTGCTTGAGGCTAATAAACTTCTGTTATAGCTCAAATTGCGCCACAACTCCATAGTACTTTGTCTTGAATCTCGCAGTAAAATCATCCCAAGCAACATGACGTCTGATGCCCACTTCCTCTGATTCCCACCAATCACGTACGAGATCCTGAAGTAACAACTTCACTTGATCCACAAGTTCTTCCATCGGTACCTTAGCCGCTGTTAAAATAGCCTCGATGTCCTTAAGCCATGCATCTGCTGAAATGTCATCTTTTGTGCCCTCGAAACGACGGGGGTTGTATTTGCAAAATTTGGTTGATGCTCTTGAATCTGTCCTCACCACTCTTTCCAAAGCCGTTTGCAATCCTTGGTTGAGTAATACATTCTGCTCTTGTAGCTGAGCGTGCATGCATTGCTGGGCCAACATCTGATATTGCTGAGTAGCCATCATCCCTCTCATGATCTCCAGAAGGGCTTGTGTGTCCACTTCTACAGGGGTAGGTGGAACTATCGGTAGGGTTGGAACCTCCGGATACTGCGGTCCAGCTGCTGGTTCCACTATCACTTCTTCTTGGATGGTCTTCTGAGGTAGTACTGGACCTTGTTGTTGATCAACAGGGTCTCGTTGTCCATGTTGTCCTTGTTGTTGCTGTTCGGCTCTGACAGATGCGGACGAACTGCCCCTAAGAAAAGGGACAAGAGAACAATCAAACGATCGGACAGGAAAGATCAATGAAGTCCAAGGATACTGGAAGGTCAAGCTAGAGTCGAGAGTAACGAATCATAGGATCAAGGGGAAACATGTGTGATTGAGACATCCTATAAATCAAAAATACCCCACAAGTCTGAAACCAGACCTGCATGGGCCACCAATAAAACCTTATCACGCCCCAGAACCAGAATATCGGAGAGCGGGGGAGTGACTCAGCCAGCTACGTATTACGGGTAGATGAATACCGTATAATACGATCAATGCTGTCTAAAAGACAAGGGGATGCATACTACATGAAAGTCTCACTAGGTTTACACAACATCTATTGTCTCAATCATTCAAACAAGAAACAGTAATAGAGAACATGTAAGATAAAGCAGTAAGGCATCCCAAATGCTCAGTCAAGATATTCTTGAGATCCGGCTTTACAAAACATAGCCAGATGATGTAACAAGTACACACAATTGTCATCAGCTGCAGTCTGACTTAGTTACAATTATGTAAAAGTAAGTACAAGACAATCTGACTAACATGTCAGTGCCAAACGGTAAAGTATAAAGTAAGTAGCAAAACAAGCAGGGAAGTAAGGAACCCACTCGTGTCCTCTTGCGATCATTTCTCTATTATTGACCATCTTGGAGGTGGAAGTAAGCTGAGTCCTCGGAAACTGGCTGTAAATCTGGTCATGCAAAACCAGAGAGGTTAGACCTCTAATAGCAAGTACCGCAAGGAAGCACAATATGAGGAATTAGAACCAGTAATAAGAAAATATGATAAATAGATCTCTGTTTGCTACTGGGATTCACATAACATCACGACACTTCGAACCAACTTTCCAACCAAACAAGGACATAAGTTGACCCGTCATGCCCTGACATTCTGATCATCTCAGTAGTTAACAGAGTGGGTACAGTACACAAACAAATTAATTTAAACGGCCATTCAACTACTACGACTTGCTACTGTGAGTTCCAAGTTACCCTGGAAATATGCAATAAGGATTCCTCAGTTCTTACTATGTACAAGCAAGGCTAGTCTAACCAGTCAATCAATTGCGCCAGTCATGAATTAGACGAGTCCCGGCGGGACGCCCGTCGTCAATATACAATAAATAATATAAGCAGATACCGCTCCCTGCCCGTGTGGCAGATTTGCAGTATCTGTGGGAACCAGTCGACATGTCGGAACATAAATTGTCCCAAGGATGGCTGCCATGTAAGAACTCGGGAATCCATTCTCTCCATGCAATCATTATTTTATTGAACTTAGTAGTCCCTATGTTAAGTGAAATTCCATGCCGTGGATCATGGTCATTCTGTAACTTCCCTTCTCGAAGAATTTTTTTTATTTTTATTATTATTTATTGGACTTAAAATAGTAATTTTTAGAATTTATAAATTATATTATCCTTGTTTTATTGTTATTATTTATTTTACTTTATTTATTTGGTTTAAGTAAATATTTTCTATAGGATTTTGAAGGAAAAGAAGATTCTTTTTCGTATATTAGCAATTGTTTATTCGACCACCTAAGATACACTACCTATAATTGATACATTCATAGGAAAGAATCTTGGTAATCTTTTTCTCTCTATCTATACCAAAGCATACTATTTTGATTCCTTTTAAAATCCATAATCAGCCTTATCGCCTCCCACCTCCTATTATTTTTATGTATAAATACATGTCTCTTATAATCTCTCTCAATCGCTGTAACTTTTTCCCTCGTCTCTCTCATCTTCCATCTACCTGTCAGATCTGACCCCAACCGTGTGGGCACCTCCATCCTGGTGAAACTCATCCCGGCTCCGTCGTAGAGACCCCAGCTGCACACCTTCCGGGCTCGCCGGTGCGCCTCACTAGACACGGCTTCGTCACCAAACTTTCCTTGACGCTGCCATCAACGCGGACGATCCGACCTCGCACTCGAGTACTCTTCCACAGGCGTGCCTACCCTAGTCGGCCTCACCATCTGGTTTCTCCGGTAACTATTTTCTCTATAGAACATACTGTTTATGTAGGTTAAACGAACTAAGAAGAAGTGGGAGATGATGAACCAGAAATAGAAGAGTTGAAAGAAATCGGATACACAGTGCACGGTTTTGTGTATAACCTTTTTTTTTCTTCTCTTTCTTTTCTTTAAAGAACGGTATGGGAAAATAGAATAGATATCTCTAAGATATTGTTCTTAGCCTTTAGTTTCACATATATCATAAAAATCCTACTGTGCCGCCAAGTATGTGGGACCGGATGCATCTGTTCCCAACATATACTGCCTCCAGTTCCTGGTTCCCATGAGCTCTTTTTGAATACAAGAGCTTTTTACACTTAGCCGCACTTTTTACTTAATACACGTTGCCCGAAATTGTGTACACTTCAAGCTTTTCTCTTGTAAGACATAATAATGACTTGGTATAGGAATATTACTTTAGTCCCTAAATGAGTCAACTCTCCCCATGTCACTTCTTTGTTAATAATATTGTATATGTGTATCTCGGAAGAAACCATTCTGTTCTTTAAGACCCAATGGAACACTTTTTCACTTAATCCCCCATATTTGACTCTTATACATATAAGCCCTCCTCAACACTTTTACTCTTAAACCCTTACTTACTAAATTAGAGTAACAGCACCAATTTCATTCTCTTCCATAGGAAACATATTATTTAAAGTAAGATTTTTTATTTAACCCGTATTCGTCGAAGCCTTCCGTATCAGTCTCTTGGAAAACTAGTCTATAACTTTGTGCACGTTCGTCATCTTGAGACAAAACTTGCGCCAACATGACCATATCATTTTTCTGGTCCTGTATGCCAAGTTTGGTCCGATTCTGAGACAGTGGATAAAATCTCCGTTTCGCGGGCCCCACGGTCCGACTCAACGGGTGATTTTGTGCACGGCCCACCGGAATCCAACTTTGGGCATACGGTTGGGTTCGTATCGGAAAACTGGATCCGTAGACATATAGTTTGACGACTTTAGAGACCGTTGACTCTGTCACGCTTTTTGGTGCAAAGCGGGTCCAACGGCGGATATCGTTTTTGCCCAAAATTACCGTTTTGCTCCTGTGTCCAGAATTGGACTTAAGGACAGGCAATTCTAGCTAATTTGACTATTCTGAGAATGTTGGCGATGTTTGTTTCAGCTTTCGGAGACAGTTGTGATATTTGGACTTCTTGGCTTAGCAGTGGACTAGTTTATTATTGGATCTTCGCGCTTCCACCAGGCAAGATACCTTGCCTTCCTCTACAGTTTATTTACATGCCTATTTTATTATTATTATACAGTTTTACTAGTTGATATTTGACATGAGATCTGTACATCGGACATGCTAGTATATATATAGTGCTCTGGTTGTTCATGATCTACATGCTTATTTAGTCCCTATATCTTTATATGTTATCAGTTAGTTATTTCAGTTCTTTTGATTTGCATGCTTTACTTTAGACAGTGTTTACTGGTTTATTAGTCGTGCTCCTTTATCGTTATCATGCTTGACTGTATGTCATGGTTCTACCGGATTGGTTCCCTCCCGTACCGTGTCGTGAGTCGCATCGTGCCATAGGATGTATAAGTCATATCGGAACTGCTTTACCTCCTTGTCTTGAAATCTTGAAGCTAACCTGCGAGCCCACATTAGGGGCGAGGGTTAGTAGTTAAGCTAACTTGCGAGCCCACACCAGGGGCGAGAGTTCGTCAGCTAATCCGTGAGCCCACATTAGGGGCGAGGGTTAGTAGTATATGGTTCACACCTGCGAGTCCACACTAGGGACGAGGGTGATGCCTGCAAGTCCACACTAGGGACGAGGGTGGTGTCTACGCCTGCGAGTCCACACTAGGGACGAGGATGATGCCTGCGAGTCCACACTAGGGACGAGGGTGAGGCTAGTCTGCGAGTCCACACCAGGAACGAGGGCTAGTAGTTGTTCAAACCTGAGAGTCCACATTAGGGGCGAAGGTTTGAGTATTCGATTGGTTATCCTTTGACATCGTGATATCGTGTTCTATTGTTCCTATCCAGCAGTTCGTTTAGGCGTAGTGGTTCTTCCAGTCGTGTAGAGTCGTGTTTTCGTACTGATTGGTCTTTTCCCGTTTATTTCCTGTACTATCTTTATTGTATGATAAATTGCTAGATAGGCATGTTTTTATGTATCTTGCTATGTCCCCTGAGGACCTGATGATCTCTTCAGGTTTAGCGATTGCATGGAGTTAGCTAGTGGTTCTGGATGACAGACGTGATGGTTCGCTTGCGGGATTCAGGTATCGTTATCGTATTTATTATCCGCTCGTGCTCTCATATATTATTATGAGATATCATGTTTCTTGATTCAGTTTAGACTCTTGTTATTTCCTTTAGAATCTTATCGGACATTTATGCTAGTGGGCTGCAGACCACGACCCATAGTGTTCATTCATGTTTCGTATTCTTATTGTGGATTGGGATATAGATTGTTTGCCATGATTTGGCAGCTTACCCTAGCCGTGACAGCGTTTACGTATTTGGGTTGGGCTGGAGTCCGCTCAATGCGTAGCTGGCTTGCTCACGTTCTCGCATCCAAAAAGTGGGTACGGGTCGTGACACATTCAGAATGAGTACTTTCGTACAAAGTAAGATATGCACAACTCTGCAATGATGCCCGTACGGTTAGGTTGTAGGTCTTACATAGCGTAATACAACAATCAAACCTAGCCATGGAATAATCATGCCTTGACCATAAGGTACACATGCTGCTTTTGTAGAAAATAAATTGAAGTCTGCACGTGCCCATATGCCAATATTCGGGATCGGCCAGTCGATTGCAATAGTTCATAGTTAATATGAACGTGTCTCATTCAATTTCAATAAGTCGACTAGCCAGTCTCTTTAGTTCCTACTAGGAACGCATGATCAATCATTTAGTCAAGGTAACAATCAATGTCAATTCGTGACAAGGCATGAAAATCAACTAGTATTTAGTATGGTCGAGTCTATAACTCTCAGGGTTGAGTTCCAGTCATTCTGGTTATCCACAAACCAAATCAAGACACATGGTACATTCCACACGACAATCATGTATTAACAATATTAACCTATCATGATTATATCAAGTTCATGTCAAAAGGCGTAAGGATATAATAGGAAAATGCCATGCCGACATAAAGTGAATAAATATTGATTAATAGAAACACCGAGGTTGGACTACGCCAATGCTGAGCTATGCCATGACTAGTCTACGCCCAAGCTTTACGCTAAGGCCACCGGTTCACGCCAAAGCTTTACGCTCAGGCAAAATACGCACGTAAAGCAAGTACGCGTAAGGAGTAACGTTACGCGTAAAAACTCACCTGCGTAAAAAGAGAGTTGGGCGTAAAACTTGTCTTACGCCAAACTAGAAGAGTACGCGTAAAACAGGGTATGCGTAAAAGTCAAGTTTACGCATGAATTTGTATGAGTAAAAAGTAACATGTAAAAGAATAATATTACGCGTAAAGGAAATTATGCCAAGCCAAGGAATACGCGTAAAAACATAGCTATGCGTAAAGAACAGGGTAACGCGTAAAACATTTTACACGTAAAAATAACATCACACGTGAACTGATACGCGTAAAGAGTTAAGTTTACGCACGAATGAGTATGCGTAAAAGTAATACGCCAAGCCAAGTCGACTTGGGTAAAACAGATTCACGCTGACACGAATGATCGTGGGCGTAGAGCTCGATATTACGCTAACACGTAAAAACGTGGGCGTAAAACTCCTTCCGAACTCTAAATTCCATCAAACCTTCAGTCCAAGCCGAAAATAGGATTTCCATAGGTCAGAATGGCGTATAACACAATCTCAACAATCTGGAACGAACAAAACTTGGAAATAAGGAAGTTTGATAGATCAGAACCAATGAAATCCGAAAAATTGTAATTTCTAGATCTACTAAAAATAAGACTTCAAAATGTAAAATGCCAAGTTCTAAACTCTCTTAGAATCACGAGAGGAAAAAAATTGAACCATAAAAATGGATTCTCATGTGGAAGCAAGATGTACTTGCCTATGGGTTTTGGTAGGGGGAGAGAGTTATGAGGAAGAAGAAGAGTAAAGGAGAAAGAAGTAATGAAGAGAGAGAAGGGTTTGGGGCTTTAAATGGGGGTGGTGGTGGTTCATGTAAACCGAAAATAAACCAACCCGACCGAACACAAAAGCAAAGTAAAGCAGAAAATAAAATGCAGAGAAATAATTAGCGTGAAATTAAAGGAATTAAATACAGAACAATTACATGATAAATATTAAATAAATACATTTAAGGAGTACACGTATAAGAATACGTATTCTGGGAACGCGGAGTGACATGCATCATTGGTCAAGATAGTCAAAATACAAGTACATGAGATTTTTGAAAATGAGGCACAAGTAGTTCGAGTTTTGTGAGAACTAAAAACTCACCTGGTGTTCTTGCTTATACGGTCATCCTACTATCTTCTTATACATAAGGCCTTGGTCGACTAATGGGTTATGGACCTCTAAATTCTATATTCTAGGTAAACCTGTTAATGTTAGTCAATTACCTCGTTAATAGATCTCGAGAACCACGGAATGCTAGGTTGAGAGACATGCTATCCAACTTACCGAACTTTCACTAGTATTGGTTTTGGATCTTATGGGACACACAGGGCATCTTCCTATCCTCTATAGCATCCTAAACTTGTAATCACATCTGAAGTCATTTCACCGAGAATTATGCCTCGCCCGTATACTCGGGCTGTGGTAAACCCTTGGTTCCGTGATTCAGATGTGATATGCTATCAGATACTCTACCTTATATTGACACAAGGTCTAAATAGGTCAACGAAGATTTAGTTTTAGCAATGTTCCATAACCTATGATTCCTTGAAACAATTTTAACTCTATGGATCGTGCCTCGCCAGTGCGCTGCTGACTAGCCGTCGCAGTCGTTAAGACTGCTCCAACTATATTCCTAAGGACTTTAAGGAGCTGCTAGGAATTCAAACTAGTTGACGATGATAGAAAGGGTAAACATCTGCCTATAAGTCTCTATCCTTAAAGTAAAAGATTGACCGGGGAGAAAATAACTGAAGACAAGGGAAATAAGAACATCCTAATCTTTATTTCATATGTATTTCAAATGGTTGATGGAAAATTTTGAATCAAATCTAACTCAAGATTTGTATATGAATAGCAAAATTAGAAATTATAAACCAGTTCCTTACAACAAAAATAGAATTTAAAATAGGCAATTCTAACTCATGATATGATGTTTATATCTAATAGAGCAAAAGAAAATTGAACATGTTATCAAGATTAAGCCTTAATTCTAGGAAAGCCTAACTAACTAAGTGAGTAATATACCCACGTTGGATCATATCATCATATCAAAAGTAATAGCGTATCTATAGAGATCTGGCAAGCTATCTAAATTTAATAATTCTGTATCTAAGTGGCATGGCCTATCAGGCAATCTTAACTACCCAATTAGTCAAATTAATAAGGGACTCTTATCCTAGTTATCTAGTTATCCTCCTAAATTATTTCAATCCTAATTGTGAATGAGCATTTCCTAGGCGCAGGCTTGCAATGGTACGACTAACTTAAGTACCATCACGAGTTCGTAATCTTTTGCAAAAACTAACCTACATGGGCAAACCCGCTTTTTTCGGATACGAGACGTGTCCAAGCCAGCCTACGCCGCAGAGTCGACGGTAGAACGCTGTCACAGCCAAGATGCTCAAAATCACAAAAGAATAACATTTATTGCTCATTCACATTTCTAAAATTTATTACAACATTTACAACATTTATATTTAAAGAAAAATACAAGGTTCTCACAATTAATAAAAATGATACAAATGCTATCTATTTCTAGGTTTTTGTCTGCAAGTACACCCGTATCTCCCAAAGCTAAGTGAAGCCACAGCTAACCTGAAAAATGTTGGTTTCCAGTCAAGAATGGAACAAGTACACAAACCGACGACAATACAAAAATATAATAGAATTAACAAGACGTAAAAATAACATATGAGAGATGAAAACTAGAAAGTAACTGACATAATGGCAAGCGGTGAAGAAAACAAGGAATCAAATAAAATACAACTATCTACGTGATTTAAAATATCTAGTTCGACATGTGAACGACTAAGGGGTAAATACGGTACCCTGCATGTGTCGTGTGCAGCTGCTATCAGTCAAGATTAGACATATTGGGATGGGTAAGGGGTAGTTCATACGTCTACTAAGATATTTCTTCGCCCAACTAGTACTCATGGAATCAGGTCGCAAGCATGGTAATCACGAGAATGACATTCAAGAATATATAATAAACCCATGATACTAATCTCCGTGTGACGAGCGTGTCAACAAACAACAAGACATATGTATAAACATGAAATGAAAGGACTATTATGAATCGAAAGCAATCAGAAAGTGCACTTGCCTGAGGTCCTTTGCTGGTGAAATCGATAATACAACCACATCAGATGAGTCACTAAAGTCAACACATGCAAAAAGTCTCCGGATGCTGAAATAAACATTACCAACGTTCTCAGAATAGTCAAATTAGCTTGGATTGCCTGTCCTTAAGTCCAATTCTAGACACAGGGGCAAAACAGTAATTTTGGGTCAAAACGGTGTCCGCCATTGAACCCGCTTTGCACCGAAAAGCGTGCCAGAGTCAATGGTCTCTAAAGTCATCAAACTATATGTCAACAGGTCCGGTTTTCTGATATGAACCCAACCGTATGTCCAAAGTTGGATTTCGGCAGGCCGTACACAAAATCGCCCGTTGAATCAGACCGTGGGGCCCGCAAAACGGCGATCCGATCAACTCTCTCAGAATCGGACCAAACTTGGCATAAAGGACCAGAAAAATGATACGGTCTTGCTGGCGCAAGTTTCGTCTCAATCTGATGAACGTCCACAAAGTAATTAGGAAATTTGCACAGAGATCGATACGGTGAATTTTGACGGATACGCATCAAATTCGTCGCGCATACGCAACCAATTTGAATTCCGTCAAATCCCACACGTCCACGAAGCCGATACGCACCTTCAGATGCTTTTGTTTCGCGACCACGTCACCCGGATTGGCGGGACACACGTCGTATCGAAGGTTTTTCTAGATTTTAAAACAAGTTTTTGGTAAACTTTAGAATTCGATTTTTCGTCACATAGTCGATGAAATCGACTTCTACGAAATAGGTTATGGAGCCCTATATATTGTCTATAACTATGTTCAAGTAGAATCTCTACTTTGGCACTAGATCGATCAGAATCGTTCTTCAAACGTGGATGATTGGACTGTATTTGCCCTGTTTTTCGAACATGTTTTCTCTCGACTTCGTGTCGAATTCGTGGACAGGTCGTGCGACTTGATCAAAACCTAATTACTAGAGTTCCTAGATGGTTATATCGGCTCCCCGTAGGATTTTACGGATCAAGGTTTCGTTAATCGGGGAGGGAGAAATACGCGAGCGAAGGGTACCTACGCACTGCTGCGGCCCTGCTGTCACACGAATGGCGCGCGGGCGACTGGTCGACTCCGGCCACGCGCGTCGGTGGCGCCGGCGGCCGAGGGTGCGCGCGGGGTGGCGACATCGTGGAGTTAGGGTTTAGGTGTTCTGTTGTGGTTTTAATAGCAGTTGGGGGGGGGGGGGGGGGGGCTTGAGCACTCGGCTGGGTTTTGAAGTGCTCGGGCTCCTTTTTTTTCATTAGTATTTTTTTATATATATAAATACTCATGCACATATATACATACATATATTATATATATATATATATATATATATATATATATATATATATATATATATATATATATATATATATATATATATATATACACACACATATAATATTTATTTATATATTCATACACATACATAATATAAAATATTTATTTATATATTCATACACATACATAATATAAAATATTTATGTATATATTCATACACAAACATATCTTTACATCTAAATAAACTCCATAATACCAGTTCTAGTCTAGATCCTTTTTAGGCCTATATTAAATATGTATACACACACACACACACACACACACACACACACACACACACACACACACACATATATATATATATATATATATAAATATATATATATATATATATATATATATATATATATATATATATATATATATATATATATATATATAAGGAATAAAATATATATATCTTTTGATAAGGAAAAAAAATATATATATCTTTTGATAAAAATATATATATATATATATATATATATATATATATATATATATATATATATATATATATATAAATATATATATATATATATATATATATATATATATATATATATATATATATATATATATATATATCTTTTGATAAGGAATAAAATGATAATAACTAATAATAATAAATAATTTGTACTTAATAATAATAATAATAATAATAATAATAATAATAATAATAATAATAATAATAATAATAATAATAATAAATTCCAATAGTAAAAATAATTCAATAGTAGTTCCTGGATGGGCATATCATATATTCCCATTACTGGGCTCCAGAAAATCGTATCAATACTCTAAGATACCAACTAATCTTATCAATATCTATTTTATACGTGTAATTTATATTTAGAAAATATTAGGAGTTTCCCAAAATATATACAAAGTATTTGCACATACATAAATATGTTTACACGGGTGTCTTTAGTCTCGCGCATGCCTACACGGGCTTGGTCCGGTCCGGGTCCAGTCCGGACCAGTTTGGTACCACCGGGTCACTTAAACGTCAGATTATACTAATAATAAATAATTAAACTATTTATAGAGGTTTTGTCGCAACTTGGCCTGATTTTCCTAGTTAGGACATCATTGTGGCTCGGCCTTCCTTACTAGGGCTAATACACTAGTCAAGGCACGCCACTGCACTATCCGTGCCACGATTTCTGGTTACCTTGTACTCCAATTCCTAACAATGACTAAAATCATCTACCATAATAATTAACTAATTAATTATTTATAAAAATCTAAAAATCACCATTCCAATAAAATAAATAATAATAAAATATTTCAAATTTTTTGGGAAGGGAAGCTACAAACCAATTGATCATGGTACGTAGACAACCTGACCAAGTCCCACGTGCTTCAAGTAGTTTACTTTTATTCACGATATGTGCATCGTAAAGCGAGCCCAAAGATTGGCGAAAACTGATCCAAAACAGAACAGTTTTCTAGTTTGAAACCACATGTTGGAAGACGAATTACTACCAACCTGTTAGCAGTTTAAAGTTTTAGTTTCAACAGACTTATAGATGGTTAGTAGGACTCAAAAACCCTTCTTTTTGTTTCTGTTTTCATGCAATGTGTGTCGAATAAACAGTCCCCAAAGATTAGAAAAAACCTATTTTTAAAACTACCTATTTTTAATAAAACTTCTCGATATGACGTGCGTCCCGCCAAATCGGGCGCCGTGGTCGCGAACCAAAAGCATCGAAAGGTGCGTATCGACTTTACGGACGTGTGGGATTTGGCGGAATTCAAATTGGTTGCGTGTGCGCGACGAATTTGATACGTATCCGTCGAAATTTACCGTATCGGCCTCTTTGTAAATTTCCTAATTACTTTGTGTACGTTCGTCAGATCTAGAAGAAACTTGCGCCAACAGAACCGTATCATTTTTCTGGTCATGTATGCCAAGTTTGGTCCGATTCTGAGACAATTGATCGGATCGCCGTTTTGCGGGCCCCACGATCCGACTCAATGGACGATTTTGTGCATGGCCTGCCGAAATCCAACTTTGGACATACGGTTGTGTTCGTATCATCAAAACGAATCCATAAACAGGTAGTTTGACGACTTTAGAGACCATTGACTCTGGCACGCTTTTTGGTGCAAAGCGGGTCCAACGACGGACATCGTTTTGGCCCAAAATGGCCGTTTTGCTCCTGTGTCCAGAATTGGATTAAGGACAGGCAATCCTAGCTAATTTGACTATTCTGAGAACGTTAGTAATGTCTATTTCAGCTTTCGGAGACAGTTGTGAGATTTGGACTTTATGGCTTACTAGTTGACAGTATGTTGTTGGTTCTTCGTGCTACCACCAGGCAAGTATACCTTGCCTCCCTCTACAGTTTATTTACATGCATATTTTTATTTATATCTAGTTTTACTAGTTGATTATTTACATGTGATTTGTATATCATGCATGCTAGTATAGATATAGTCCTTGTTCATAGTTAGTTTTGAAGTTCATATTGGATCTGTTCTCCCGTGTATCTTGACTGGGTCATATCGTGTCATCACCTGTACTTCAACTGAGTCGTATCATGTCATAGGATGAGTAAGTGTCACTTCTCGTTCCCAGAATACGTATTTTAAATACGTGGACTGGTTGAATGTATTTATTTAAATTTTATCATGTATTGTTCTGTATTTAAATTCCTTTAATTTTACGGTAATTATTTTTTCTGTATTTTACTTTCTGCTTTTTACTTTGCTTTTGGGTTCGGCCTGAGTTGGTTTATTTTTTGGCCTGGGGTGGCTCAACAATTCCCCACCTACCTCCTCTTCATTTAAAGCCCCAAACCCTTTCTCTCTCTTCATTACTTCTCCTTCTCATTAACTCTTCTTCTTCATCCTCCATAACTCTCCCCACTTACCCAGCCGCATAGGCAAGTATAACTTGCTTCTTGATGGATCTCCACTTTCGTTGTTCCAATGTCTTTCTCACAAGATTCTTAGTTACTTTAGTACTTAGCATTTTTAATTTCCATGGCTCATTTTGTGTAGATCAAAACTTGTTGTATTTTCATATTTTTTGGATTTTGATCTAGCTAACCTTGTTATTTCCAAGTTTTGATGGTTCCATGTTGTAGAGAATTTCGTTCTACCCCATTTTGACCTATGGAAGTCCAAATTTGGGCTTGGAATGAAGGATTTAGAGAGCTTGGAAGCAATGGCTTCCATGGTTCTGTTCTCAAAAAATTCGGAGAAGAAGAACAGTTCTGGCCGTATGGCTCCTTGTCGCAGCTTAGCCACATGAGCATTCTGGCCGCATGAAGATTTTGGCCGCATAAAGCATCCTGGCCGTATGGGCATTCTGGCCGCATAAGCTTTCTGGCCGTATGGCACTTTCTCAGCCGCATAAATCTTTTATCTTTCAGTCGCATGTCCCTTCAGTCACATGAGTTTGAGACCCGAGCCACATAAGGCTTATCATTTTGGCCGCATAGGCCTTGACTCCCATTGTCGCATGGACTCCTAGCCGCATGGCCTTGGCAGCGCTGAGCCGTATGGGACTCGTTTCAACCCTAGCCGCATCTGCATATTTTCTAGCCGCATAAGGATCAGTCCCCTGGCCGCATGGTACCGAGCCGCATGAGAGTTACTTTCTAGCCGCATAAGGCTTGACCTTTCAGCCGCATGGCTGAGCTTGTTATTTTCTAGCCGCATAAAGCTTGTTATTTTCTAGCCGTATAAAGCTTGTTATTTTCTTGCCGCATGAGACCTGATCTTCCTGAGCCGCATGGACTTAGTTTCCTTAGCCACATATGCATGTTTTACTCAGCCGCATGAACCAATAATTTCCCGGCCACATGAACTCTAGCCCCTAATGCCTTTTTGGCTGATTATTGTCCCGAATTGACATTGATTGATATTGATTGTGACCTTGACTAATAATTGATCATGCATTCCTAGTTGGAACTAAGAGACTGGCTAGTCGTCTTATTGAATTGAATGAATGAGACACGTTCATATTAACTATGAACTATTTCAATCGATTGGCCGATCCCAAATATTGGCATGCAGGCACGTGCAGGCTTCAATTTATTTTTCTACAAAAGCAGCATGTGTACTTTATGGTCAAGTCATGGTTATTCCGTCGCTAGTTTTGATTGTTGCATTACGCTATGTAAGACCTACAACCTAACCGCACGGGTATCGTTGTAGAGTTGTGCATATCGTACCCCGTACAAAGGTACTCATTCTGAATGACCATGATCCACGGCATAGGATTTCACTTAAAATAGAGGCTACTAAGTTAAATAAAATAATGATTGCATGGAGAGAATGGATTTCCGAGTTCTTACATAGCAGCCATCTTTGGGACTATTAAGTGCCCGACATGCCGGCTGGTTCCCACAGATACTGCAAATCTGCCATACGAGCAGGGAGCGGTATCTGTTTATATTATTTATTGTATATTGATGATGGGCGTCCCGCTGGGACTCGTCTAATTCATGATTGGCACAATTGATTGACTAGGTAGACTAGCCTTGCTTGTGCATAGTAAGAACTGAGGAATCCCTTATTGCATATTTCCAAGGTAACTTGGAACTCACAGTAGCAAGCCGTAGTAGTTGCATGGCCGTTTAAATTGATTTATTTGTGTACTGTACCTACTCTGTTGACTAACTGAGACGATCGGAATGTCGGGACATGACGGGTCAACTTCTGTCCTTGTTTGGTTGGGAAGTTGGTTCGAAGTGTCGTGATGTTATGTGAATCCCAGTAGCAAGCAGAGATCTATGTATCATATTCTCTTATTACTGGTTCTAATTCCTCATATCGTGCTTCCTTGCGGTACTTGCTATTAGAGGTCTAACCTCTCTGGTTTTGCATGACCAGATTTAGAGCCAGTTCCCGAGGACTCAGCTTACTTCCACCTCCAAGATGGTCAATACTAGAGGAATGATCGTAGGAGGACTCGAGTGGGTTCCTTACTTCCCCGCTCGTTTTGTTACTTACTTTATACTTGCCGTTTGGCACCGACATGTTAGTCGGATTGTCGTGTACTTACTTTTACATAATTGTAACTAAGTCAAGCTACAGCTGATAACAATTGTGTATACTTTGCTACATCATCTGACTATGTCTTGTAAAGCCAGATATCAAGAACATTTTGACTGAGCGTTTGGACGCCTTACTGCTTTATCTTACATGTTCTCTATTACTGTTTCTTGTTTGAATGATTGAGACAATAGATGTGAAGTGACCATAGCGAAACTTTCATGTAGTATGCACCCCCTCGTCTTTTAGACAACATTGATCGTATTATACGATATTCCTCTACCCGTAATACATAGCTGGCTGAGTCATTTCCCCGCTCTCCAGTATTCTGGTTCTGGGGCGTGACAAGATTTTAGTGGTGTCCCATGCAGGTCTAATTTCAGACTTGTGGGGTGTTTTAATTTATAGGATGTCTCAATCACACATGTTTCTCCTTGATCTCATGATTCGTTGTTCTCAACCCTAGCTTGACATTCCAGTATCCTTCGACTTCGTTGATCCTTCATGTCCGGTCGTTTGATTGCTCTCTTTTCCCTTTCCTTAGGGGCACCTCGTCCACCCTGTCATGACTGGACAGCAACAACAAGGGCAACATGGGCAACATGACCATGTTGATCAGCATCAAGGGCCAATACTACCTCAAGAGACTATCCAAGAAGAAGTGATAGTGGAACCAGCAGCTGGACCGTATTATCCGGAGGTTCCAATATCGCCAATAGTTCTACCTACCCCTGTAGAAGTGGACACACCAGCCCTTCTAGAGATCATGAGAGGGATGATGGCTACTCAGCAATATCATATGTTAGCCTAGCAGCGCATGCACGCTCAGTTGCAAGAGTAGAATGTTTTACTCAACCAAGGATTGCAGACGGCTTTGGAAAGAGGGGCGAGGACAAATTCAGGAGCATCAACCAGATTTTGCAAGTATAACCTCCGTCGTTTCGAGGGCACGGAAGATGCCATCTCAGCAGATGCATGGCTTAAGGATATTGAGGCTATTCTGACGGCGGCCAAGGTACCGGCAGAAGAACGTATGGATCAAGTGAAGTTGTTACTTCAGGATCTCGTACGTGATTGGTGGGAATCAGAGAAAGTGGGCATCAGACGTCCTGTTGCTTGGGACAATTTTACTGCAAGATTCAAGACGAAGTACTATAGAGTTGTGGTGCAGTTTGAGCTACAACAGAAGTTTATTAACCTCAAGCAGGCCGGCAAGACAGTAGACGCTTATGCAGCAGAGTTCTGCAGATTGAGTAGGTTCGCCCCAGAGATGGTAGCAACAGAGAGCCAGAGGGATATGAGGTTCCAGCAAGGGTTTCATCTTGAGCTCTTGCAATTGTTAGAAGGACACAACTACCAGACTTTTGATGAGGTATTGACGATAACCCGAAGGCATGAGATCACCATTCAGAGGATTGCAGCTAGGACTGGAGGTCAGAAGAGATCCTACAGTCAGATTGAAGGAGGAGGGGGAGTAGCACCCCGAACAACAGTACCGTCCCTTGGCATTCGCATTCACGATGTGGCAACACGAGGGCCAGCACCACCAACAAGGCAGCAACCTCAACAGAGGAAGAACCAGCAACACCCAGTGGGCTGTACTTATTGTGGGAAGATAGGGCATACTAGAGATGTGTGTCGGACATTGAACGGGCAGTGTTTGATATATGGAAGTCTAGATCATCGGGTTACCACCTGTCCTATGAATTCGAGGTCAGGAGGACCAGTACTACAATTTCATGCTCTGCCAGCACCAGGGGCAGGCCAGTATTGAGGACCAGCGGTAGCAGTGAGGTCGTTGGCACAACGTCCGTTCATGTCGCAGGCTCAGATGTTTCAGCAGCAGGGACCGCCGATGCAGCAACAGCACAGACCACCCCAGCATCACCAGGACAGGGGCCAGCAGCAACACCAGGCTAGGCCGCAGCATGGGAACCAACAAGGAGGTCGAGGGCATGCATTCACTCTGTCCTTAGAAGAGGCATTAGCATCGGAAGATGTTGTGGCATGTAACATTCTCGTCGCCTCATATCCTATAGTAGCATTGCTTGATTCGGGAGCATCACACTCATTTATATCTGTACAATTTGTGACACGGCTAGGAATGGAGTTCGAGGCATTGCCAGGGAGGTTGAATATACTCACTGGTAATGGGCTCGTAGGAGTTAGTAGGATTATTCTAGCATGTAGCGTTGTAGTTTGTGGGAATTCCTTACCCGCCAGGTTGATAGAATTTTCTGTTGGAAATTTCGACGTTATCTTAGGCATGGACTGGCTGAAAGACAGTCATGCGACAATAGATTGTCATAAAGGGAGTTTATCTTTTGACATTCCAGGCATGAAGAGGTTCACCTTAGTCAGATCAGAGGCAACTCAACAAGAGCAGGGAGTAGTAACGGCAATGGAAGAAGTTCAAGTTCCGAAGGTAGTTGAAGAGTTTCTAGACGTATTTCCTAAGAACTTCCAGGTTTACCACCGGTTAGAGATATTGTGTTCAGTATAGAATTGGCACCTGTGACTAAACCAATATCAGATCGAGTTAACAGAATGGCGAATTCAGAGCAGGCCAAGGTATATCAGCACATAGAGGAACAGAAGGAGAAGAAGTTCATCCAAGCTAGCATATCACCATAGGCAGCACTAATGGTACTTGTGGGAAAGAAGGATGGGTCATCCAGATTTTGCATTGACTACAGAAAGCTCAACGCGGCAACAATAAAAAACAAGTACCCACTACCAAGGATCGACGACTTGTTTGATCAGTTGAGCAGAGCTAGAGTTTTCTCTAAGATAGATCTTCGTTCAGGGTATCATCAAGTGAGGGTTCGGAAGGAGGATATTCCCAAGACAGCATTCAGGTCAAAGTATGGACATTATGAATTCTTAGTAATGCCGTTTGGTTTGACCAATGCTCCAGCAATATATTTATGGATTTGATGAACCGCATCTTTATGTCGTACTTAGATCAGTTTGTCGTTATGTTTCTCGATGACATTCTCGTATACTCTGCCAGTGAAGAGGAGCATGAAGACCACCTCTGGAAAGTGTTACAAGTTCTGAGAGAGAACCAGTTGTATGCCAAGCTCAGCAAGTGTGAGTTCTGGACATATCACATTTCATTTTTGGGACACATCATATCAGGAGCTGGAGTAGCAGTAGATCCCAAGAAGGTAGAAGCAGTAGAAAGTTGGCCAGTACCCAAGACCGTAGCAGATGTACAAAGTTTCTTGGGATTGGCAGGATATTACAGAAGGTTCGTATCAGACTTTACAAGACTTTCAGCACCCATGACCCGCTTGACATGGAAGGACGTGCCATTCGTCTGGTCGGCAGAATACCAGGCATCATTTGAGAATTTGAAGCAGAAGTTGATATCAGCGCCTATTCTTACATTACCGGTTGGACCCGGAGGTTTTACTGTATATTGTGATGCGTCAGGTAAAGGACTTGGATGTGTCCTCATGCAACATGGAAAGGTAATAGCGTATGCATTTAGGCAGCTTCGGGACCACGAAAAGAATTATCCAACTCATGACTTGGAGTTGGCGGCAGTAGTATTTGCCTTGAAGCTATGGAGGCATTACTTATATGGTGATCGAGTGGACATGTACACAGACCACAAAAGTCTGAAGTACATCTTTACTCAGAAGGAACTGAACATGAGGCAGAGAAGATGGCTGGAGTTGATCAAGGATTATGACGTACAGCTTCAGTATCATCCAGGCAAGGCTAATGTGGTAGCAGACGCTCTTAGCAGGAGAGGCGGCGCATTTATGTTGACAACACAAAAGCACATCTTAGAAGACCTTCAGGAGATGGGCATCGAAGTTATACTCCCTATGATGTAGGAATTCTGGCAAGTCTACAAGTTCAATCTGACTTAGTAGATAGGATCAAGGCAGCTCAGGCACAGGACCCAAGGATTCAGAAGCTTAGGACAGAATATGAGTTAGGACTCAGAAAGGAGATGCAAATCCATGAAGATGGTACGCTTAGGTTTGGATCACGTCTATATGTGCCTAGTAGAGATATCAGACATGAGGTTATGACAGAAGCTCACAGTTCTCAGTATTCTATACACCCTGGAGGGATCAAGATGTACCAAGATATCAAGCAGCACTTTTGGTGGAACGGGATAAAGAGGGAGATAGCTAGATTCATTTCCCGTTGCTTGATATGTCAGCAAGTGAAAGCAGACAGAGGCCAGATAGGTTATTGCAACCGCTTTCTATTCCCGAATGGAAGTAGGAACACATCACCATGGACTTTGTGATCGATTTACCAAGATCGCCAAGTGGTAAAGATGCTATTTGGGTGATAGTAGATCAGCTTACAAAGATGGCACATTTTCTTCTTTTCAGAGTAGGGAAATCTACAGAAAAGTTGGCAGAGTTGTATATGCAACAGATAGTCAGGCAGCATGGAGTCCCTGTCAGTATTGTGTCAGACAAAGATACCCATTTTACATCATATTTCTGGAAGAGCTTACATCATAGTCTGGGTACCAAGTTAATATTTAGCACGGCTTACCATCCACAGACGGACGGGCAATCAGAAAGAACAATTCAGACTTTAAAAGATATGTTGCGAGCTTGCACCCTAGATTTTGGAGGATCTTGGAAAAGCCACCTGCACTTAGTCGAGTTCTCATACAACAACAGTTATCAAGCCAGTATCCAGACGGCGCCATTTGAAGCACTATATGGTAAGAAGTGCAGGTCACCACTAGCATGGGATGATATCGGAAGAGGAAGATGCTAGGCCCAGAAATGATTATCCAGACAGTTGAAGTGGTCAAGAGAATTAGAGAGCGACTTCGAGTTGCGCAGGATCGACATCGTCATTGGCCGGACCTGCATCGTAGACCACTAGAGTTTTCTGTTGGGGACCATATGTTCTTGCGGATCTTACCTACCTGTGGGGTCATTAGATTTGGCGTTCGTGGGATGTTGAGTCCACAGTACGTGGGTCCGTTTATTATCCGTGATCGGATAGGCGATGTTGCTTATCGTTTATCCCTTCCACCTTCGTTACGAGAGGTGCATGATGTGTTTCATGTATCTCAGTTGTGAAGGTATGTATCGGACCCAAGCCATATCCTTGATCATTCTGAGCTGGTTGTTGGTACCAACCTGTCTTACGAGGAACAGCCTGTGTCCATTTTGGACCGAAGAGAGAAGATACTCAAGAACCGAACAATTAGCCTTGTCCGGGTTGCTTGGGGTCATCATTCTTTAGGGGAGTCAACGTGGGAACGTGAGGATGATATCCGATCACGGTATCCGCACCTGTTTGGCTCACAAGGTATATTCCTTTATGTATACCTTGATTGTCTTAACTCCTCATGCTTGTCACCCTATGAGTAGAACTGCTTGGTGTCATAGATAGATAATATAAATATATTACTTGCTATTGACATTGTAAAATAATTGCTTGCTCAAATTGCTTATACTTAGATTAGATTAGCTCTGATGTTTCTATCCTGCTTGGGTTTGAAATTTCGAGGACAGAATTTTTCTAAGGAGGGTAGAGATGTCACTTCCCGTTCCCAGAATGCGTATTTTAAATACGTGGACTGCTTGAATGTATTTATTTAAATTTTATCATGTATTATTCTATATTTAAATTTTTTTAATTTTATGCTAATTATTTTTTTGTATTTTACTTTCTGCTTTTTACTTTGCTTTTGGGTTCGGCCTGAGTTGGTTTTTTTTTTCTGGCCTTGGGTGGCTCAACAATTCCCCACCTACCCCCTCTTTATTTAAAGCACCAAACCCTTTCTCTCTCTTTATTACTTCTCCTTCTCATTAACTCTTCTTCTTCATCCTCCATAACTCTCCCCCACCTACCCAGCCGCATAGGTAAGTACAACTTGCTTCTTGACGGATCTCCACTTTCGTTGTTCCATTGTCTTCCTCACAAGATTCTTAGTTACTTTAGTACTTAGCATTTTTAATTTCCATGGCTCATTTTGTGTAGATCTAAACTTGTTGTATTTTTGTATTTTTTGGGTTTTGATCTAGCTAACCTTGTTATTTCCAAGTTTTGATGGTTCCATATTGTAAAGAATTTTGTTCTACCCCATTTTGACCTATAGAAGTCCAGATTTGGGCTTGGAATGAAGGATTTAGAGAGCTTGGAAGCAATGGCTTCCATGGTTCTGTTCTCAAAAAATTCGGAGAAGAAGAACAGTTCTGGCCGCATGGCTCCTTGCCGCAGCTTAGCCGCATAAGAATTCTGGCCGCATAAAGATTTTGGCCACATAAAGCATCCTGGCCGCATGGGCATTCTGGCCGCATAAGCTTCCTGACCGCATGGCACTTTCTCAGCCGCATGAATCTTTTATCTTTCAGCCGCATGTCCCTTCAGCCGCATGATTTTGAGACCCGAGCTGCATAAGGCTTATCATCTCGGCCGCATAGGCCTTGAATCCCATTACCGCATGGACTCCTAGCCGTATGGCCTTGGCAGCGCTGAGCCGCATGGGACTCGTTTCAACCCTAGCCGCATCTGCATATTTCCTAGCCGCAGAAGGATCAGTCCCCTGACCGTATAGTACCGAGCCGCATGAGAGTTACTTTCCAGCCGCATAAGGCTTGACCTTTCCAGCCGCATGGCTGAGCTTGTTATTTTTTAGCCGCATAAAGCTTGTTATTTTCTAGCCGCATGAGACCTGATCTTCCTGAGCCGCATGGACTTAGTTTTCTTAGCCGCATATGCATGTTTTACTCAGCCGCATGAACCAATAATTTCTCGGCCGTATGAACTATAGCCCCTAATGCCTTTTTGGCTGATTCTTGTCCCGAATTGACATTGATTGATATTGATTATGACCTTGACTAATAATTGATTATGTATTCCTAGTTGGAACTAAGAGACTGGCTAGTCGTCTTATTGAATTTAATGAATGAGACACGTTCATATTAACTATGAACTATTGCAATTGATTGGCCGATCCCGAATATTGGCATACAGCCACGTGCATGCTTCAATTTATTTTTTCTACAAAAGCAGCATGTGTACTTTATGTCAAGGCATGGTTATTCCGTGGCTAGTTTTGATTGTTATATTACGTTATGTAAGACCTACAACCTAACCGTACGGGTATCGTTGTAGAGTTGTGCATATCGTACCCCGTATAAAGGTACTCATTCTGAATGACCATGATCCACGGCATGAGATTCCACGGCATGAGATTTCACTTAACATAGAGGCTACTAAGTTAAATATAATGATTGTATGGAGAGAATGGATTCCCGAGTTCTTACATGGCAGCCATCTTTGGGACTATTAAGTGTCCGACATGCCGGCTGGTTCCCACAGATACTGCAAATCTGCCACACGGGTAGGGAGCGGTATCTGCTTATATTATTTATTGTATATTGATGACGGGCGTCCCGCTGGGACTCGTCTAATTCATGATTGGCGCAATTGATTGACTGGGTAGACTAGCCTTGCTTGTGCATAGTAAGAACTGAGGAATCCCTTATTGCATATTTCTAAGGTAACTTGGAACTCACAGTAGCAAGCCATAGTAGTTGTATGGCCGTTTAAATTGATTTGTTTGTGTACTGTACCTACTCTGTTGACTAACTGAGACGATCGAAATGTCGGGATATGACGGGTCAACTTCTGTCCTTGTTTGGTTGGGAAGTTGGTTCGAAGTGTCGTAATGTTATGTGAATCCCAGTAGCAAGCAGAGATCTATGTATCATATTCTCTTATTACTGGTTCTAATTCCTCATATCGTGCTTTCTTGCGGTACTTGCTATTATAGGTCTAACCTCTCTGGTTTTGCATGGCCAGATTTAGAGCCGGTTCCCGAGGACTCAGCTTACTTCCATCTCCAAGATGGTCAATACTAGAAGAATGATCGCAGGAGGACTCGAGTGGGTTCCTTACTTCCCCGCTCATTTTGTTACTTACTTTATACTTGCCGTTTGGCACCGACATGTTAGTCGGATTGTCGTGTACTTACTTTTACATAATTGTAACTAAGTCAGGCTGCAGCTGATAACTATTGTGTATACTTTGCTACATCATCTGGCTATGTCTTGTAAAGCCAGATATCAAGAACATTTTGACTGAGCGTTTGGGACGCCTTACTGCTTTATCTTACATGTTCTCCATTACTGTTTCTTGTTTGAATGATTGAGACAATAGATGTGAAGTGACCATAGCGAGACTTTCATGTAGTATGCACCCCTCGTCTTTTAGACAACATTGATCGTATTATACGTTATTCCTCTACCTGTAATACGTAGCTGGCTGAGTCATTCCCCCGCTCTCCAGTATTCTGGTTCTGGGGCGTGACAGTAAGTCATAACGAAACTGCTGTACCTTGAATTCTTGAAGCTAACCTGCGAGTTCACACTAGGGTCGAGGGTTAGTAGTTATCTGTTCCGTGATTCCTGAAGCTAACCTGCGAGTCCACATTAGGGGCGAGGGTTAGTAGTTATTGGTCCACACCTGGGAGTCCACACTAGGGGCGAGGGTGATTCTTGAAGCTAACCTGCGAGTCCACACTAGGGGCGAGGGTTAGTAGTTGTTCAAACCTGCGAGTCCACACTAGGGGCGAGGGTTTGAGTATTCGATTGGTTATCCGTTGACATAGTGACATTGTGTTCAAACCTGCGAGTCCACACTAGGGGCGAGGGTTTGAGTATTCAAACCTGCGAGTCCACACTGGAGTCCGCTCGATATATAGCTGGCTTGCTAACAAGCTCGTGTCTGAAAAGCGGGTACGGGTTGTGACACCGCCGCCACATGGCACTCCCCCCTTGGCAGGTCAACCAGCATGGGTGTCACGACCCGCGCCCAGTGTAAGGGCACGAGACTGTGGGTATGTCCAGCCTATGCCGCAGTGTCGGCGCACTACACCAAAACAATCATTTCCTAACGACTATATGCGTTAGGAAAAAATTTTCTAACGCTTTTTTACCGTTGGATCTATGGCGTAAGAAATTTTCCTAACGACCATTATAATGGTTATTTACCGTTAGGATTTTTTTTGCTAACGATAAAAAACTATTGGAAAATATAATTTCCTAACGTTAAAAAAGCTCACATCGCTGAAATTGGCAAGATGATCATGTGGATCACTGTGATAAGATTATTAACCTTACCGTTGACTATCTTATCTCGATTTGCGTGTCGTAGGTTTCGATATACGAATAACGAGGTGCAACGTAATTTAATTCTTAAATTTGAGTTGATCCTGTTTGACCAAGATATATGGTATCTTGGTAGGTAAATATTAGGAATAGTATGCTTAGGCTAGTTTTGACCTCGATTGACCAAGTTTGACTGCTTTGACCAAAAGTCAACTATCAGTCAACACTTGGCCTAAAAATGTCTAGAACTTGACCGGAGTTGACCAGTTGACCAAAAGTCAATTGTAAGTCAACCTTTGACCCAGTTTGACCTAGTTTGACTTGGTTTGACTTCCTGTGACCTAGTTTGACCTAGTGTGACTCAGTGTGACCTAGTTTGACTTAGTTGGACTGAGATTGACCTAGATTACATAGCTTATACTATATAATCCTGCCTAACACTGTTGAACCCTAATTAGCTTATATATATCTCATCTTTAGGTTTGCGGCATCACTTTGAGCATCGATCCCATTTGACAGCTCAGGATCGCAGGTGAGTACATTCATTGATAGTTTTCATTGTCTTGATATCTGCTATATCCGATTCAGTTGTAGTGTCTTACTTGATTTCCCGATACGATGGTTCACGGACTAGTATACGTCGGATCATGACATGAGATATTGTTTCTGGATTTTCTTAGTATATTGGTACATTTTCTGTCTTGTTTTTTGTACTTATATAGGCATCGATTCTTGAGAGGGAGTAGCTACCCTCTTAGGGAATCCTGTGTCATGACGTGTCATGTCCGGATCCATTATACTATTCGGGGATGGAAAATTATTAGGGGCTATATGATCAATACCATCCTGTCACTATATTTTTGTGCTCGCACCACTCTCACCTTACGTAGGGTGTAGCGAGATCTTATTCCTTGTGCTCGTTATCCAGGTTGGCCGGCATGACCCCTTTCCAGTGATTTTCATGTGATTGTCGGGCTAAGTGGATAGCCTGTCCTGTACTTTCCTAAGCCGATCGCATAACGCTCTAATAATTCATGGCACATTTTATATTTATTTTATTACATCATATATCCTACTCAGTTCCACATTCAGTACTTTTCTTACCATGTTATGATATTCAGTACTCACATGGTCTACACGATCTTATGCTAAACCTTGATTGGAGGCTAAGTTCTGTTCAGAAGAAGGGTTACAACCTCGGTCCTTGTTTGGTTTACGAGTTGTAACTTGGCTTCCGAATAGCTCCCAAGCCATCCTATATTCTGTCTTGTATTTTATTATAATTGTCTCTTATAGAATTGGTCAATTCATATGGAACTGCTGTTAGTGTTTGTACTTGCTCATTTTCCTGACAGGATAACCGTTGATGTTTACAGAGTACATGTTAGCTGATTGCTCTACCTTTTACGGGTATGGCCAGGATAGAGTTTGATGAGACATTATCCCTGGAGCCCATAGATGATATAGTCCATATTTAGACTGTTAGATAGGTTTGCCTGGACTGCGATCCAGCTAGTGTTCTCAGACTGTAGTTTTTATATTATATTTTGAGTTTCTATGATGTGTTTATATCTCTGAGCTGGTGTTGGATCTTGAACTCCTTTCCAGTTTTCCCTTCTATCATATTTCTATTTCGTGCTATCTATCCTAGTTTGTCTTGTGATTGAGTTATGCCATATTATACCTTTGTGCGGAGATGACAGGAACTCTTATATTTTGTCTAGTTGTAGTATTTATAGACGACCTATACAGCATTCTATCGCCGATTTTGCGACGTAGGCTGGACGTAACCACGTAACCACGTACTCGTACTACCGCCGATTCTGCGGCGTAGGCTGGACGACCTATACAACTAACATAACGTAAAGTATTTTGGTGCTGCAACTGCGGATAATTCAAATCCAAGTGGTTTTTTTCCCAAATCTTTCCCTAATAAATTAAGCAAAAAAATTAAACATTTACATAACTTGACACTAGAAAAAAAGGTACTTGTATAACTTCCCAAATAACGTAGCTATAGGGACGGATGACCATGGTGCCCTGACGAGGTCGTAGTCGATGAGCTCGACGATGGCGATGAGACGTTGAGGTACCAAGAGTTGAAGTCAATCGACCGCGGGTCACTGAACCTTCATTGTTGAATCCTTCGTTGCATCTTGGCATCTAGTGAAACCCTTGCATTCTAACAGACAGATAACTTCACCTTTTATCGTAACATGGACTATTGGAAACCATTTTGAATTCTTTGAAACCGTTTTATAATTCCAATGGATAAGGTTGAGAGACTATTCGATGTTCTACTAGGGTGTGGCAGTTGTGCGCTGCAGCCGTTATCTGGATTACGGAGACTGAAAGTTCACTGTAGCCAGCAGCGCACTGGGGAGGCAGGAACTCTAAGTTGAAGTGATTCAGACATTCGTAGGTTTTGGTTATTATTGAGACTTTGTTCTAAATTCTTCATATTTTGATCTCTTGGGTTGTTCCGTTGATAATTGTTGGAAAATGGATAAGGTTGACAGAATATTCGGTGACATATTGTTATTTGAGTCACGGAGCCGAAAGTACACTGCAGTCAGATATATACTGGCGGGGTAGGGATTCTAAGCAAAGTGATTTCAAATACCTATATGTTCTTGGATACCACAGAGACTATATTCTCTTTTCATATGATTATTAGTTTTCGAGAATCACAAATCCTTGCATAATTTTCTTGATTTGATACTAATACCTCATAGGTAGTTTCCATATGATTTCTCAAATCGTCCTTCATAATTTCCTTCTTGTATTTTATTGTCGGATCATTTGATTTTTTCAATGAATATACATTACTAGATTTTGATTCTGTTTCACTGGATCTTAAATCGTACCTATATTTCAATCGGGTTTATCTAAATTTTGGCCTCAATCATGCCTAAACTAATCATGACTTGTCTATCTTGTTCTTGCCAATTGTGCAAAACTTTCGAGTTTGATCGTATTTTGAAGATCGTGCCTTCATGGTTTTATACCTCTAAGTCGTAATTAAAGCTTCATTCCATCTCGTGCTTATTGGATTTTTGATCATTTTAGGTCATGACATTTCAATTTCCTGCCTGAAATTTTGCGCTTGGTCTTAACTAATTTTATTTCACTTTGTGCCTGATTAAGTTTTGATCACTATAGATCATATTTGTTATTTCGTCATGCTAAGTCATTTCAAAACTGTTGCAAATTTCGTGTCTAGTCATTGACCGTGTTCACCTCATGCCTAATTATTCTTAAAATCTTGTGTCATTTTCTGTACCATGTTTTAGCTTTGAATTTCGATGACAAAATTTTTGTAAGGGGGGTAGATTTGTAACCCCACTTTTCCAGTTTCATGAATTTTTGAACTATTTCTAATATTTTGATTAAACAATATTTAAGTTGTTTAATATTTATAATTCCTAATATAATTTTGAATTATTTTTTGTCATTAGTTCTTGGGAATAACTAAATTGGAGTATTGTCCAAGTTTCTAACAAATTAGTGTTTTCCAAGATTCTAACAACCTTGTAACTAATTCTCTAACAACCTAATTAATTCTCTAACAGAATTTAGGTATTATTGTAAATACTTAGAGAGGGGAGGGCTTTTCTGTAAAATTCCTTTTCTTTACTGACTGCTATATATTAGGGGAAGAGGAGAGAGAAAGCAATTTTCTTTCTATTCCTCATTTCTTTATAAGCTCAGCAGCTCTCAAGCCTTCGTCCCCAAACGCCATTTTCCCCAAATCCGGAAACCCTAACCCTAATCCTCTCGGAGGTGGCAACATCCTCAATGGCGCTTGGCCGAGATCTCGATTCTCCTTCCGGCGGTGACGTGCGACCAGATCGCGGTGTACGGTTTTCTAGCTTCGGGATCTGAAGGCGGAGCAACGGCGGCGCAATTTCGTTTGGAAGTTCTCTTCTCGATGTTGTCAGCAGCGATGGCGGCTGGTACTCCAAAAATACGATGATTTCCTCCTCGAAATCAAGCCTCTACCGATTTGGAAGACGATGCTCGGTGAGTCCTACTGTTTTGATCTGTATATCGGATTCGATCGGTTCTTGATTTTACTGGTATTTCTCCGGCAGCAGGACGACTCTTCCCCGACGATCGCTCAATTTAGCCGCGTGTCCGTGTCCTCTTCGCTTCAGGATCTGAGTCTTGACTGGGATCGACGATCGATTGTCACTGACGGTTGGTCGAAGAGGCCTTTGAACTCCTCCTAGAATCGATGAGTCTCCGGTCGACCAGTTCATTTTCGGTGAGTGTCAATCTTAACTCTGGGTTCGGATCAGAGTGTTACAGTGATTAATGGAAATCTTTTGGTGATGTTTCATTGAAGATCTGGACGGATCGACTCGACATTTTGTAGCCAGATCGAGTTGGAGAAGTTAAACTCTTGGATTCAGAAATCGCGTGTCCGACACTTGGAGACGTGTCCGGAATCAGCGGATTTCCTTCTTCTAGGTATATATGCTATAATTTTTTTAATTCTTGATTCTTTTCTTCTATAATTGAGTACATGTTGGTTTAGCCAGGATTAGTAGTGTCGTGGTGAGGCTTGTGTTGGCTTTAGATGTGTTCGTGTTCAGGAGGTGTTTTGTGTCCAGGTGCAAGTGTTCGAATTAAGTGAGTTCGTGTAGACGTTTCGGCTTGACTCGTACCGGGCCATGTTCGTGTTCGTGCCCAGCTCCTGTCAAGTTGTGTCCGAATGTATGGACTAGTGACCAGCCGTTTCCTCATCTTGTGTGTGTTCAAGATTGATTTTATTACAAGGACGCTACCAAGTCAAAGTGCAGATTTCTAATCTATTATTTGTAATAGATTTATAATTTATTCTTGAGTTGTATATTCTTTCATTCAATTGGTATATTTCCTTATTCTTATTAATTTGGTTATATATTCTTTTATAAAAGGGGTGGTTCTGTATATTTTGATCAGTTTGTTTGGAGAAGAATAGGCTAGTTGTACTGATTTAAAGTTAGAGAGCTGGGCTGGTTATGTGTTTTCTTTTTAGCAAGGACGAAGTAGTTGGCGCATATGCAGAATTTGAATTCGATTTATGTGACAGCATGCATATGTTGATGGACTTGGTGGTATAGCAAGACTGTGGGTTCGATAGTCACCTGGAATTGAGTTTCCTTCGTTTTGGGATATTAATGATAAATTAGAAGTTTGTTAATGATTGATGGGCTTGGTTCATGCTTTCCTAAGTGCAGGTTTGGGTTGAATACTCTATGTGTTAAGTGAGTCCAGTAGATGATGTATATTAGTATTTGATTAAGGGCCTGGTTAGTTGGCCAGTATATTTTAGGCCTTGTTTAACTTGAGAATTTAGCACGGTTGGATGGGCCAGTTTACTTGGTCTATGAAGAGTTGGGCCAATGATTCTGTGTATGAGTATATCTTGTTATTTAATTTCCATTATACTTTAGGAGTTTTAAAAGATTTTGGTATGAGTTCCTGAAGAGTTATATTGTTATCAGTTATAATATTAAATTAAAAATCGAGTTAAATTAGTGTTGAGTTAATTAGGCAAGTATGTTTTAAACCAGTTGATGCACTGTCTCTAAATATCTTAGAATATTGATATTCATCCATGACATCTAATTAATCTACTAGTTAAGTTTCTAGCTAATAGAAATACTAGATTAGCAATGATAGAATTAATCCTAACCAACTTGTACAAAAATTAGGAGGACTCACAGATCAACCTCCTACTCGATCACCCTGAGCAAGGTAAGTATGCTCCTCGGATTTGTCCATTACTTCATGTCTTGTATTTTCTATATTCATGTTTGTACCTTCTTATTGACACGATATTGTACGGTCTGTCTTGTATCTTATTTCATGAGTTTACTTGTGTCTGGCAGAGTAAATACTACAGATGTGTGATCAAACCCGAGTTACAATTCATATAAATAGCTTAGGCCCCGCATCGTGCACGCGGGACCGAAGCCGTACCATTTCATGTTCCCTGAATCTACCCAAGCCGATCACACACTTTGGATGTATTTCGATATATTGCACACGTTAATTCATTGTATATTTCATGTTCAGGTTTTATTTTATGTTTTCTGTATTTACTTTTCAGTATTCATGTTCAGGTTTCATTTCATGTTCTTATTTCTCGTACTTTATATTTTTCTGTATCCAGTTCCATATCATGATGTTCATGTTCATTTCTTTGGATATACTTAGCTCTGCTCCTGACTGGATATGTTGAAGGTGTACTTGCAGGATATTACTTTACCTTATGGGCCAGAGCCCGGGATCTTAGCTGAGCAGGATGGAGACATGACTTAGCTAGAGGCTTCAGGTTTAGACTACTTAGCTTTACTCATAGATATTGTTTTTAGATTTCATAGCATGTTTCATTCCTGTTGACTCTGGTACCTTCATGATATATGGATTTGTGGATTATGGTGATCTTTCTGGGAACGTTTTTAGATGCTGTGATTGTGCACATTTATATTTATCTGGTTATATTTCCCTAGCTTGGTATGGTTTACTTCGTCGTGTCTAACGACGAAGGCTGGGCGTGTCCGACTCGTGTCCGATTATTTGGGAGTGGGTCGTAACATATTTTTAGTGGTGGCCCATGCAGGTCTGTCATAATAGTACCTAGGTGTTAGATTGTTATTGGGGGACTTGTTAAAATTAGAAAAACTTGATCACAACCTAGGAAATTGGGTACATCGGGTATATTGATATTCTATAAACACTTTTTGTTTTTAGGTTTAGAATATTTTAACAGTTTTCTGTTTTTCAGATAGTTCAAACACGCAAATACCGGAACGGTTGAACTACCTACATTTGAGATTTTTGAGCTTCCAGTACCTTCTATCGTCCCTACTATCCCTATGGATAGTACACAGTTGTTGGAGATGTTTCAAGAGTTCCTGGACACCCAGAGGGAGCATGCCATTTCTTTTCCAAGCCAGACTTGTGGATACACCCTCCGAGCCAAGAAGAACTTCTGATTTTTAGACTCTCGGATCCTTGGATTTCTTCTACACCGGCGCATATCTTGCACGATGGAGCAGATCGAGAACCTGGAGCCTTCACTGAAGATCATCCAAGTCTCTGAGGATTCGACTCCTCTGATCCAGAATGTAGCACAGACGATATAACAAGACAGAAAGCTGAAGCCAGGAGAGACATGAAGACTTATGACGAAGACATCAATTACCCGGGACCCGCAAAGCGTCGCCACTCTCAGACAGCGCCTCTTCAGCTGCATCATCAGATTCAGATGATGGCCAGTTATGCCTTTTGTCGCCATCCAGGATATCTCTTCGAGGAGTGCCATAGAGGCTTGGACTCTGCTTGTACTACGGATCGCCTGCCCATCAAGTCAAGGATTGCCCGGAGACCGTTGATCACACTGCCCAAGGACAAGCACGAGAAGCATCAGAACTACAGGAAGGGGACCCACCTCTCCAGATTCAGCAATCACAGGGAGCACTACTGCAGGGACCAGTCTACGACAGGACAGTTGAAGAAGGTTGAAGAGATTCCTGTCCCGGAGAAATACTGAAGATAGACTGAAGACAGAAGATTTCTTTTGCATGGTTGGAAAAACCATGTATCTTGATTCGCAATCCAGCCTTCTCTTAAATTCCTTAAAGCACCTAGATCATTTCTTGAAACTTCTTGTCTGAAACCTTGGTTGATGTCGAAACTTATTTCGAGATATTGGTTTCTATTTGGTAAACTTGTTTCAGTTCCACAATTCGATAATTATTTGAAATCCACTATTCGATACTGTTTGCATATTTCATGATTTTGCTTCCTAGTGTTGGCTCATAATTGGAAATTTTGTTCCCTCATCAAACTTGTGCTACTCGAGATTTTATTCCTACTCCAAATCTTATTTTGATACCTTGTTTCCAATCAAAACATTGTTTGAACCTTCATTTTTATGTGATGCTTGATCGAGATTCAGTCCCTATTTGAGACATTGTTTGAAGATTTTGTTTTCTATTTCGAGACCTTGACTGGTTTTTGTTTGAGATTCTATTTTCTATTCATGATTTTATTTTATTCGAAGTGCTCTTTATTAACGACCTTGTTCCAACCTTATTTAAGATTTTGCTTGTTTCGTATTCACGAACCGGAACCTTGTTCCCTAATTATTGATTGATACTTCTTCGTTCACTCTTCCTAACCTTGCTTCCTATTCGAGATGCTATTCAAGATTTTACTTCTTATTGCGACTTTGTCGATGTTTGATCTTTTATCTGAGAATTGTTTCCTATTGAAATTCTTTCAATATATTGTTCGAGACTTCGTTGCCGTTCGAGATTCTGTTATACTTGATTCATGTACAAGGTTTCTAGTCCTTATTTCGAGACTTTGTCTTCTATCTGATATCTTGCTTCTATGCTACTTTTGAGACTTCGTTACCTATCTAGGATTACGTTCCAAATATGGGATCTTGTTACCATTCCGAATTTTATTTGAGATTTCGATTACTATTTGAAACTTCGATTCCCTGTTTGAGGTTTTAAAATCTTCCTGGTTGCCTTTTTGTACTCACTACTCATTGTTGAATCCTTCGTTGCATCTTGGCACCTAGTAAAACTCTAGTATTCTAACAAACAGATAACTTCACTTTTTATCGTAACTTGGACTATTGGAAACCATTTTGAATTCTTTGAAACCGTTTTGTAATTCTAATGGATAAGGTTGAGAGACTATTCGATGATCTACTAGGGTGTGGCAGTTGCGCGCTGCAGCCATTATCTGGATTACGGAGACTGAAAGTTTATTGCAGCCAGCAACACACTGGCGAGGCAGGAACTCTAAGTTGAAATGATTCAGACATTCGTAGGTTTTTGGTTATTATTGAGACTTTGTTCTAAATTCTTCATATTTTGATCTCTTGGGTTGTTCCATTGATAATTGTTAGAAAATGGATAAGGTTGACAGAATATTCGGTGACATATTATTATTTGAGTCACAGAGCCGAAAGTACACTACAGTTAGATATATACGGGCGGGGTAGGGATTCTAAGTAAAGTGATTTCAAATACCTATATGTTCTTGGATACCACAGAGACTATATTCCCTTTTCATATGATTATTAGTTTTCGAGAATCACAAATCCTTGCATGATTTTCTTGATTTGATACTAATACCTCATAGGTAGTTTCCATATGATTTCTCAAATCTTCCTTCACAATTTCCTTCTTGTATTTTATTGTCGGATCATTTGATTTTCTCAATAAATATACATTACTAGATTTTGATTCTGTTTCACTGGATCTTAAATCGTACCTATATTTGGCCTCAATCATGCCTAAACTAATCATGACTTGTCTATCTTGTTCTAGCCAATTGTGCAAAACTTTCGAGTTTGATCGTATTTCGAATATCGTGCCTTCATGGCTTTATACCTCTAAGTCGTAATTAAAGCTTCATTCCATCTCGTGCTTATTGGATTTTTGAATATTTTAGGTCATGTCATTTCAATTTTCTGCCTGAAATTTTGTGCTTGGTCTTAACTAATTTCATTTCACTTTGTGCCTGATTAAGTTTTGATCACTATGGATCGTATTTGTTATTTCGTCATGCTAAGTCATTTCAAAACTGTTGCGATTTTCGTGTCTAGTCATTGACCGTGTTCACCTCATGCCTAATTATTCTTAAAACCTTGTGTCATTTTCTGTACCATATTTTACCTTTGAATTTTGATGACAAAATTTTTGTAAGGGGGGTAGATTTGTAACCCTACTTTTCCTGTTTCATGAATTTTTGAACTATTTCTAATATTTTGATTAAACAATATTTAAGTTGTTTAATATTTATAATTCCTAATATTATTCTGAATTATTTTTTATCATTAGTTCTTGGGAATAACTAAATTGGAGTATTGTCCAAGTTTCTAACAAATTAGTGTTTCCCAAGATTCTAACAACCTTGTAACTAACTCTCTAACAAACTAATTAATTCTCTAACAGAATTTAGGAATTTTTGTAAATACTTAGAGAGGATAGGGCTTTTCTGTAAAATTCATTTTCTTTACTAGCTGCTATATATTAGGGAAAGAGGTGAGAGAAAGCATTTTTCTCTCTATTCCTCATTTCTTTAGAAGCTTAACAGCTCTCAACCTTCGTCCCCAAACACCATTTTCCCCAAATCTAGAAACCCTAATCCTAATCCTCTCGGAGGCGACAACATCCTCGATGGCGCTTGGAAGAGATCTCGTTTCTCCTTTCGGCGGTGACGCGCGACCAGATCTTCAGCGAGCGACATGCGGTTTCCCAGCTCCGGGATCTTCAGCGAGCGGTAACAGCGGCACAATTTCGTCTGGAAGGTCTCTTCTCGATGTTGTCAGTAGCGATGGCGGCTGGTACTCCAAAAATGCGACGATTTCCTCCTTGAAAACCGAGCCTCTACAGATTTGGAAGACGATGCTCGGTGAGTCCTACTATTTTGATCGGTCTATCAGATTCGATCGGTTCTTGATCTCACTGGTGTTTCTCCGACAGCAGGACGACTCTTCCCCGACGATCGCTCAACTTAGCCGAGTGTCCGTGTCCTCTTCGCTTCAGGATCTGAGTCTTGACTGGGATCGACGATCGATTGTCACTGACGGTTACTCGAAGAGCCTTTGAACTCCTCCTGGAATCGACGAGTCTCCGGTCGATCAGTTCATTTCCGGTGAGTGTCAATCTTAACTCTGGGTTCGGATCGGAGTGTTATGGTGATTAATGGAAATCTTTTGGTGATGTTTCATTGAAGATCTGGACGGATCAACTCGACATTTTGTAGCCAGATCGAGTTGGAGTAGTTAAACTCTTGGATTCAGAAATCGCGTGTCCGACACTTGGAGACGTGTCCTGAATCAGGGGATTTCCTTCTTCCAGGTATATATGCTATCATTCTGTTAATTCTTGATTCTTTTCTTCTATAATTGAGTACATGTAGGTTTAGCCAGGATTAGTAGTGTCATGGTGAGGCTTGTGTTGGCTTTAGATGTGTCAGTGTTCAGGAGGTGTTTTGTGTCCAGGTGCAAGTGTTCGAATTATGTGAGTTCGTGTAGACGTTTCGGCTTGACTCGTACCGGGCCATGTTCGTGTTCGTGCCCAGCTCCTGTCAAGTTATGTCGGAATGTATGGACTAGTGACCAGCCGTTTCCTCATCTTGTGTGTGTTCAAGATTGATTTCATTACAAGGACCCTACCAAGTCAAAGTACAGATTTCTAATCTATTATTTGTAATAGATTTATAATTTATTCTTGAGTTGTATATTCTTTCATTCAATTGGTATATTCCTTATTTGTAATAATTTGGTTGTATATTCTTTTGTAAAAGGGGTGGTGCTGTATATTTTGATCAGTTTGTTTGGAGAAGAATAGGCTAGTTGTACTGATTTAAGTTGGAGAGCTAGGCTGGTTATGTGTTTTCATTTTAGCAAGGACGAAGTAGTTGGCGCATATACAGAATTCGAATTCGATTTATGTGACAGCATGCATATGTTGATGGACTTGGTGGTCTAGCAAGACTGTGGGTTCAATAGTCACCTGGAATTGAGTTTCCTTCATTTTGGGCTATTAATGATAAATTAGAAGTTTGTTAATTGTTGATGGGCTTGATTCATGCTTTCCTAAGTGCATGTTTGGGTTGAATACTCTATGTGTTTAGTAAGTCCAGTAGATCTTAGTATTTGGTTAAGCGTCTGGTTAGTTGGCCTGTATATTTTAGGCCTTGTTTAACTTGAGAATTTAACATGGTTGGATGGGCCAGTTTACTTGGGCTATGAAGAGTTAGGCCAATGATTCTGTGTCTGAGTATATCTTGTTATTTAATTTCCATTATACTTTAGGAGTTAGTTTTAAAAGATTTTGGTATGAGTACCTGAAGAGTTATATTGTTATCATTTATAATATTAAATTAAAAATCTAGTTAAATTAGTGTTGAGTTAATTAGGCAAGTATGTTTTAAACCAGTTGGTGCACTGTCTCTAAATATCTTAGAACATTGATATTCATCCATGACAGCTAATTAATCTACTAGTTAAGTTTCTAGCTAATAGAAATACTAGATTAGCAATGATAGAATTAATCCTAACCAACTTGTACAAAAATCAGGAGGACTCACAGATCAACCTCCTACTCGATCACCCTGAGCAAGGCAAGTATACTACTCGAATTTGTCCATTACTTCATGTCTTGTATTTTTCTATATTCTTGCTTGTACCTTCTTGTTGACACGATATTGTACGGTCTGTCTTGTATCTTGTTTCATGAGTTTACTTGTGTCTGGGAGGGAAAATACTACAGATGTGTGATAAAACCCGAGTTACAATTCATGTGAATAGCTTAGGCCCCGCATCGTGCACGCGGGACCGAAGCCGTACCATTTCATGTTCCCTGAATCTACCAAGCCGATCACACACTCTGGATGTATTCCGATATATTGCACATGTCAGGTTCATTGTATATTTCATGTTCATGTTTCATTTCATGTTTTCTGTATTTACTTTCAGTATTCATGTTCAGGTTTTATTTCATGTTCTCATTTCTCGTACTTTGTATTTTTCCTGTATCCAGTTCCATATGATGATGTTCATGTTCATTTCCTTGGATATACTTAGCTCCGCTCATGACTGGATATGTTGCAGCTGTACTTGCAGGGTATCACTTTACCTTATGGGCCAGAGCCTGGGATCTTAGCTGAGCAGGATGGAGACATGACTTAGCTAGAGGCTTCAGGTTTAGACTACTTAGCTTTACTCATAGATATTGTTTTTAGAGTTCATAGCATGTTTCATTCCTGTTGACTCTGGTACCTTCATGATATATGGATTTGTGGATCTTGGTGATCTTTCTGGGAACGTTTTTAGATGCTGTGATTGTGCACATTTATATTTATCTGGTTAGATTTCCTAGTTTGGTACAGCTTACTTCGTCGTGTCTAACGACGAAGGCTGGGCGTGTCCGACTCGTGTCCGATTATTCGAGAGCGGGTCGTGACATACATGAACATGGAATACCCAATGTACCCGATGAGGGGATAACATCTCATGAAAAGATCCATATAGTACTAATTCGTGTGAACAATGTGTCAGTATCAAGTAAAGTAGTCTAGAACAGACAATATAAGTACTATCATGAATGAAAACTAACAAAGAATGTACTCGCCTGATACCCTGAGCAACTGATGTGTATCAATGTCCAAACTGGAGTCACAATGTCCTATTATGAGAAATACAGGTTATAATGTGTTCAATATTGAATAATCGAAATAAACAATGCATTCTACATGCTCTAGGCCTTTCTAGGTCAAATTCTAGGGTTGGTTCACTAGGTTAACTAAGCTCTACACTAGCTAACTCATAACCCTAGTTATGTACCATACCCTTTATATATCACATATACTTATATCCTATATATAACATATACTTATATCCTATATATAAGGAATTATACAAATACATCTATATAGTGTATTACACTACCACCCTACCTAACCTTTATCCTAAACCCAAATCCAGTATATATATTATATATATATTATATATATATATAGATATATATATATATATATATATATATATATCATATATATATATAATATATATATATATATATACTATATATATATATATTATATTATATATACAAAAATATAATTATATATACAAATATATATATATATATATACATTTAATATATCTATATATAGATCTATATATTATATATA
>JANAVB010028585.1:0-17174 GCA_029216955.1 Iris pallida
ATACCACCCCTCCATATGAAGTCTGCACACATCCGCTCCACTTTCTTGATAGTGGCAATAGGGAGAAGAATGGATTGCAGCCAGAAATGGGCCACAGCCGATATCACCGATCTAACCAGCTCAATGCGTCCTCCAAATGATAAACCGGCGGCTTGCCAGCCTTCTACCCTCCGCTGGACGTACTCCACCAGACTATGGCAGTCTTGATCCCGCGCATAATTGACTGTGAAAGGAACCCCTAAATACTTCACCGGAAGCTCACTTCTCTCAACTCCCAGCGCGTCGGCCCGCTCCTCCTTCTGGGGGCAGAGATAGCTGAAATACACCCTGCTCTTCTCTCTGTTCATCTGAAGGTCTGAGAGGGATTCCAGCTCTCCCATAATCTCTGCAATCGTGTGCATACCCTCAGTAGATGGCTGGATGAACACCAAGAGATTATCTGCATAGATAAGGTGGATAACCGGAGGGTCAACCCGCCTGAACAATGGAACCAGTCTCCCCCGATGCACTGCTATATCCATCAAGCATGTGAAGTATTCCATGAAAATCGTGAATAGGTAAGGGGACAGAGGGTCAACTAGCCTAAGCCCACGGTTGCTCTGAAAATACCCATATGGGATGCCCTGGATAAGGACAGAAAAAGTGGAAGACGTGATGTACTCCCGGATCCTCGCAGCCCAACGGTCCTCAAAACCCATAGCAGTCATCATATGCAGAGGAAATCCTTATTGACCATGTCATAGGCCTTCCTCAGATCCAACTTCACACAAGCTTTCTCCCCGCCAGGTTTACTGAATCCCCTCACCATCTCATGCGCCAGAAGGCTGTACTCCGCAATCGATCTCCCCTTGATGAAAGCCGTCTGGTTCGGAGAGACTAAGTCCTGCATGATCCCCTCCATCTGCCGGCACATAAGATGTGTAATTATCTTGTAAAGGTAGTTGCAGCATGCAATAGGCCTGAAATCCGTCAACGATGTCGCTCCCTCCTTCTTTGGCACAAGTGTCAGGAAGGTGTGGTTCAGGTCCTTCAACAGTTTCCCTTTTGAGAAGAACTCCTGCACCACCTCAAGGACCTGATACTTCAGAGTATCCCAGTGGCGTTTGTAGAACCCACTGCTAAACCCATCCGGCCCAGGTGCCTTGTTGGGATCCGCCGTCTTGACAATAGATTCCACCTCCTCCAGAGTAACTGGGGCAAGTAGAAGGCTATTCCCATACGGAGTCACCACTCTCTTCGTAACTATATCTGGGAACACAGACAGGTAGTCAGTCTGAAAATATAACTCAGAATAGTACCTGACTGCCTCGCCTTGTATCTTAGCTGGCTCTCCCACCGGGTTGCCCTCCACATCAAGAAGCTAGAAAATATGGTTCCTATGCTGTCTGGTCCAGATGACGTCATAGAAGAACTTGGAAGATCGGTCACCATCCTTAAGCCAGGAGCATTTAGCACGATGGGCCGTGCTAATCTTCTTCTGCAGACGCAAGATGTTGACTTCTCCGATCAGCTCCTTCTCTCTCGCCGCCAGGTCTCCGTTCAGCATATCAGATTGCATGTCCTGCTGAATGGTCCGAAGCTCCGCCTCCTTATCTTCTAAGGTAGACTTGGGCAGACCCTTCACCCAGCTCCGTAAAGCCTTCTTCATAGCCTTGAGCCGATACGCCATGCGATACTGGGACACCCCCTCCTGATGGCTAGTGAGCCCCTCCGTAACAGCCTCCAAGTAACCCTCCGAGAGATACCAGCTGTTGTTGTACCTGGAGGGGCGAGACTTCACGGGAGGCCGAATAGTGAAGCCGACCCTGATGGGAGAATGGTCACTCGTCCCAGCGGCCAGGCCCTCCGCCGATGAATTGGGGAAATGCCTGAACCATTCCCCATTGCCAAGGGCTCTATCCAGCTAGCAAGCAACCATGTTACGGATTGATTTGTTATGCCAAGTCCATATGAACCCCGAGCGAGACAGCCCCTTGAGCCCCGCCTGGAGAAGACATCTCTGAAAGTCATAAAGGATCGGATCAGGAACCGGTCTGCCTCCCATCTTCTCCCTTCTGTGAAGCAGGGCATTGAAGTCGCCCATCAAAAGAAGCGGCAGGTGCGAGGCATCCGCAGCAGCAACTACCCTGGAAGTGTCGCTCCACAAGGTCTCCCGTCGCCGTCTGTCGTTGTGACCATACACCGCTCCTAGTAAGAACCGAAAGCCACCCTTATTAGTGAAGGAGACGGCTATCAACTGCTCCGTCATTAAGATCAAGTCTCCATCCCAAGACTTTGCATTCCATCTGACCCAGATCTGAACCATGTTACAGATAGCCAAGTTGTGGAGTTGAGCCCAATGAGATGGGGTCCGGCGAGTGAGAGTCTTCTCCCCTTTAATCTTAGTCTCCAGCAGGATAGAGATGTCACACCTCTCTCTGTGCAAGACCGCACAAATCTCCCTCCATCTTCCTAACGAACACGCACCCCTCACATTCCAGGCGATGACCGCCATTAATTATTACTAGAAAGGGTCCCCTGGACATCACCTGGACTAGTACCTGGGGGCAGTACAACATCCGTCGCTGTCATATCCTCCTCCCTCCCCACGGAGGGGTCAAGCTGGGGAGCTGTCTGGGAGAGCACAAGCGCCCATGCCGGATTCTCCACACAGAGCGCCTCACTTGGAGGGCTCTCACATAGTGATCCAGCTCGTCTCTTCCTACTATATACCTGCTCCTCAGAAGACCCGCCAACGCCTCTCTCCTCTCTCTCCAAGGCCGCCATGCCTCTAGTAACCATGCTCCTCTGTGCCGAGAAGGTGATGATCATAGTCCCACTGGGGGAGGTCGGCTGAGGCGTGATAGAGACTCAATCCCCCGTCCTCCTCCCCCAGTCGGTCACCCTCCTGCATATAGTCCTCCGTGCTCCCTTCCCCCGAAAGAGGCTCCCTCACCCGAGATGGGCCTGGTACCTCAATAGGGGGCGTAATCGGCCCCGACTGTGCTCCTCTGGACGGGCATGTGCTGTCTAGATGCCCAAAACAAGCACACTTCGAACACGCAGGAGAAACCCATTCATACTCCACCTTCTGGGTTAGAACCTCTCCAGAAGGCACCTCATACTCCAGTAGACTCGGTAACTCCCCGCCAGTCCGAATCTCGACGAAAATTCGGACATACATCAACCTCGATCGAAAGACTGTAGCTTCATCAGCCTTGATCGGGGTGCCGACCAAACTGGCCAGTCGCATCAACAGAGGGATGCTCCAAAATCGAACGGGAAACTCCGAAAAGCGAATCCAAACGGGAATGGCATTCAGGACTTCCCGTTCATATCTCAGATCTGGGGTCCAATCCTTCAGAATGATCAGTCTGCCATCAAACGCCCACGGTCCACCTTGCAGAATCCTGGTGGCAACTTCAGCGAGCCCAAACTTCACATAGAAGAATCCATTTTCTCTAGCAAAGAACTCCATGCTGCCTTTTTGCTGCCAGGCTCGCGCCGCATATCCCCGGATCTGTCCGTAGAACGGCTTGCTCCCCAGAACGTACAGGACCAACGTGTTCTCCCAGAAGGCAGACACCTTCTCAATCTCCTCAGCCGGAAACGAAGTCGAGAAACCGCTCCCTACCTTCTTCGTCGGAACATACTCCATAGATGTTGGGCTTTTCGTCCCCACCGGTTTACAGACATCTGCTCAGGAACGTCCCGCTGGCCGGGTAACCGTTCCCTGGACGACTCCAATTTCAGGACTGGATATCCCTGTACCCTGGCCTCCCGTGTCCACCACTTTGCCCTTTCCTTTTTCTACCGCAGTCGGCTTGGGACGCCAGCCCACTGATCTCCCAGTAGGCACCACAGGTCCACGAGACGAAGTTCTGTGCCCCAATCCCTCCCCCGGCCTTCTTCCTGCCATGGGTCGCGACTTTGGGAGGCTCTGCGTGCCCCCACCTTGCCTCCCGTCTTGTTCCCCCGACGTCTCGAAACCGTCGTCCATCCGTCTTCCTCCGCCTGACCCCCCCTACGAACTGGACCCAAATCCAGATTGGAACCCCGGAAATACGCTGTCATCGCCGGATCCGCCCAGCACTCCGACCGCCTGACCACCGGCATGGCCGCCGACCCCACCACTGCTGTCGTCGACCCCACAGCTGCTGGCCGCCTTAGCGCCCCTGGCCGCTCCCATGGCTGCGACCACGCTCGCGTGGCCGCTGCCACCAGGTTCGCCGGAGACCGGACCGCCTAAGGCCAGCCCGCCCCCAGACCGGCCGTCGCCGGCCTCGCCGCCCCTGGTCAACCCGTGCTCGGAGGCGCCAGGGTCCCAAGTCTGGAAAACCCTAGCCGCCCCCTTCGCGAGATCGCCCGTGCTCGAAATCTTATATATATATATATATATATATATATATATATATATTGAAATGGTAATTATGTATTACAATTTTTGGCCACCTAATAGCCCACAACAAGGCCCGAAGGCCCACAAACCCGGCCCGAATCACCCGGCTGCACCAATTTAATCCCCACCACTTGGGAATTGAACTGCTTCCCCCAAGTCTTGAACGCACAACCACTTGGGGGGATGCCTCCCACCTTAGCCACTTGAGCTAGAGGTGCTTGGTGTGTGCGCGTGACAGTACTTAATAGGTATGGTGCTCCTCTTAAACATTAGGAAAAGAAATAAGATTCTGAGAACACAAATAGTGTACTTCAGAATATGAAAATTGATAGAGAAATATGGTTTCTTCCTACCTTGATTGATAAGATTCATTAAGGCTGGTAATTAAATATTCACTCATTGAGAGAAGATCTGGACCCAATATCGGCCCTGCAGCATCGATAGCATCAGCAAGAGTCTTTTCTGGATTAGGAAACTTGAAAGTCCTTGCTTCCTCTTTCTGAATCCAACCACCCCTTACATAAGATGCAACCTGTAGCAATTAAAATTGAAAAAAAAAAAATCATAGTTCTCATGTCATGAAATAACTATGAAACATCTCATATAAATAATTGATAATTGTAATGCAATACATCAGATTACAATTCTAGAAAACAAAAGACCTTTTCAGCAACAGGCAAAGATAAGTTGAATGGAATTGGCCCACCACCACCTCCGCCTAGTAAAGGATTGAAAAATGATGTAGTCAGAGTCACAGACTGCTGATCAGGATGTGGCTTAAGCTTTAGAAAAAGCAAACCCAGAAGCAGGAATACAGCAGGAATTATCAACTGGAAAGAAATTGTTCTTCTATCTCTTCGAGCTGATATTGCCCTTTTTATGAGCAGAGCTTTTGATTGCTTCCAAAACATAGATCTTGTAATAATACCGCAGCAACATAAGTTAACTATTAAGAACATGCTGAGACTGAAAAGTGAGGCCAATATTAAACTGCAAATTCTTCCCACAGTTGAACAAATCCTTCCGAAAAACTTACCACAAACCTCACGACAGAGTACAGAGGTTAATGGTTTCTTAAGAGTACAGTGGGAGGTTTCAGACGTTAGATTCTCACATAAACTATTACTTGTGTGATATCTATTATCTGATTCATCGAAGCCTTGTCCTGCAACTTTCAAGAAAACCTCCTCCAAAGTAGTAACAGAGATTCCAAAACTCTCAATAGCAGGAATGTTTTTATTGCAACTAGGACTATTTTCAATTGTTGTACAAGGTCTTCTTATGCAGCTTTCGATCTCCCGGAACATACTCTCAAATGAAGAAGATGATGTAAGAGGAAGCCTGAAGGAAATTTCTGTACCCACCTGCACAAGCAAGAAAATTTGAACAAATATATTACAAAGTTACATATGGTTAAGTGTGTGGCTTCTATCACAAGAAAGAAAACAATTAGCAGGAAGAAAAAAAAACTAACATTACTACATCGAATACAAAGAAGAAGCAGACAAGAGATAAAGAAAAGAAAATTCAACGTAGTACTATATTTGTACAAAGGTTCATAATGCCATTTGTTTCTCTTTGGCTTTGTGTCATAGAGATGAATGCCTTTCTAGTAGAAAATTGTACCACGCTATCTCCGTGCCTAGATGCTTTCCTAGTGTAAGAGTGTCCTAGTGTACATAGGGATGGGGGCTGATGGTGTTGCATGAGCTTTAAACTAGATCTTTGAACTACATCAGCAAAGGTATGTCTACCATGGCTCGGAATAAACTATTATACAATGACCCATTGTATGAAGGTTGAGAATGCCATTTGCTTCTCTCTTTGAATTTGTTCGTAGGGATGAATGCCCTTTCCTAATAGAAAATTGTATCTTCCTACCTCTTTGTCTAGAGTCTTCCTACACCCATGTTGGATACAAAATTACAAATGCAATATATCTGAAAGGAGCAAAACTAATTTTTTGGAGCAGCAAATATATTTGTCTCGAAATAACTACAGAAACATGTGGTGTTAAAACAAACCATGGGATTTTCTACAATTTAAATTATTTGATACAGCACCCATGATGGTACAGTGGTGGCAAACTTTGCAGAGCATATGTAGTAATCATACATAACCCCTCAACATAATTCAAATATACAAATTACATATGGTAAGTTACCACCAAAATGTAAGTTAATAACCTTGCTGTAATAGAAAGAAGTCCTTTCTAAACCCAAAAGTTAATATGTAAGACAGATCATTAGTGTAGTATCGTTTATTACATACAAGTACTCCACATTAGTGTACTTATAAATGATGTGTGCATTGTGACATGATCAGTTACACCAAGCACAAGGAAAACCTTCATAACCCGACAGCGTATGCAACATCTATCCAAAGGCCATTCATACATCATACAATCCTAGGTGAGCTAAATACAGAATGCATTATCAGTTGGAGATAAATTTACACTGCAAATGAAAGCAAAAGTAGAGAAATTGAGTCTTCGGTGAAAAGAGGTACATCAGACAGGCGTGTGGCGGCTGGAACGTGACGATGAACAATGTCAGCAGCAACAGAGGCACTAGGAGTAGTCTGTAATTATACGACAAAGAAGGTTTAAAAGAAAAGATAATACATTATTAAATGAGAAAAAGGATAAGTACGCAAGAACAACAAATAAATATTAGAAACAGACCTTTGTGATCGTAAGGGTATAACCAACACCATATCTATGCTTGAGGAAAAGTGAACTGCCAAAGGTATTAAAATAGTTGAGCAAACATGGGAAACCCAAAAGAGGAGAGAAAAATTAAGAACACAGTTTATTCGGTAAGGAAATACTAACGTCTTATTTCTTCCGTTTTATGTTAAAACATTGTTCTTTTTGGCTCCTTAGAATAGAATGTATCAAATGGATGAATTCTATCCATGAATAATAAAATCTTATCAAATTCCTCCTCGACTGTAATGGCTTAAAGTCTTAAACTGCATACCCAAAAAGACCTTTTAACCTTCACTATAGTAATCGTTACTTATGTCATGTTACCAAAGATCTAACTTTCCATTTTTTTAGTTTCTAGCTAACAAACAAGACTTCTGGTTCAGAACTTAATTTCTTTTGGTTTTTGAAAAACACACACACACACACACACACACACACACACACACACACATAGAGAGAGAGAGAGAGCATAAATTGGATAAAATAGACCTTCCACAGCATCTCAAACAACCATTTGACATTATGGCTATGCGATCACCGAGAACGTCAGCTTCGTCCATGGAATGTGTTGTCAATAATACTATCCTTCCTTTCTTGATCTTCTTTATCAATTGCCATGTCGAACGCATAGAGTATGGATCCATTCCACTAGTTGGTTCATCAAGAATGATAACCTGTATATCGATATTAAACTCTCACATATAAAATAGATAACAGGTCTCGACATCTAACTTTTAGCATACCTTGCTATTTCCTATTAGAGCTATTCCAAGTGACAATTTCCTTCTCATCCCTCCAGAAAGTGCACCAACACTTGCATTTGCTTTATCGGACAAACCAACCTGAAATCAACATTATTACAAAAGAAGAAAATCATATAGTGACTACTTGCCGAAATGTGATGGAAAGATTGTTCTTGCAGTCAACAAATGGGACGGATAATGCTGTTTATAGTGTCAGCCAGTCCATTCTTCCTAATCCTACTTATATTAAAATTTGCTATTTCCAAGAATAAAACATCCACATTGGAGCAAATCCAACTGGATCTTACCCTAGCAAATTATCTGTACATGTAGACTCTTCCCTATAGGAGGCAAATTTTAGAGATTTGTTGAAGAACGAATGAGCTTAAAGTGTGTAAACCGTAACATCACCAAACAGGCCAACTACCATTGTAGGAATAACGGCAAGCCCTTATTTTGCCAGTAGGTGTCCAGTCAGCAAATGCACCACCTACCAACAAGGGGTTGCCATCAGGTTATAACCAATCAGCTCCTCTCAATCCATATCAGAACCATCTGAGATGGCTAAACTGAGTCATTTATTTTTGGAACAATAGGCTTTGCAAATGATGAGAAAGATACTTTGTGGAGAAAAAAAAGTCCAACTAGAATGTAAGAAGCTGTCATTTTTATCTACACAGTATAACCTAGTCAACTGTTTGGTGCATTAGGCCTCAAATTTGATAAAGTACACCACACAGATACAGATACAAAGTACAAAGTAACAAAAATGACCTCTCCATATGATATTTGCAATATGAGAAGTTGGAAGTTGGAACATAGCTTTAATAAGAGAATCTATATGACAAAAAAGTGATATAACATTGAAGAGGAAAAGTTTAGCATAGAACTTATTTTCATATCACTAATCCTGTGACTGGTACCACTCCTAAACTTTATAAAGGATACAAATTGATATTTAGAGCAATAAATGAGGTCATTGATGATACTAAGTTCTTCAGAGAACCAAATTACAGAAGGCTAATGCTTTAGTTCGCACTAATATTCTTTGCAACCACAAAACTAAACATTAAACAAAATGGATAATAATGCTAAACATATAAAATCTATGTTATTGAGCCAAATTCATGAATAGGCGCCAACCTAATTATTTGGTCTAACTCTTAGCAATATGAACCAATGAAACTCACTTCATCAATCATTTCAGCAACTTCCCTATCAAACAGATCATTCTCAACGCCCTTCAAAACAGCAAATATTTCCATATGCTCCTTGACCTGGATAAAATGAACCCACTATACATGTAAGTACAAATACAATTAAAACAGTGTCTGGACTTAAATAATGAACCAGTTACAAGACTACCTACAAGTTACCTATACCTTATTTCCTAGATGTCATAATAGTGTAAGTTGGCAGGTTAAGTGATATAATATACAGGTCCGCTTAGCAGTCACCTAATAATAATGAGTGAAACTCCACATAGATAGAAAAGTGATTATAGATGTCAATCAAATTGACTTAGGTAACAGTGAAGAACTAAAAGGTTAAAGGAGAAACAAAGATAAACTAAAAGTAAATGGGCAACATAAAGACACTTGGATGAAAAGGATATGGCCAATGTTTGCATTCAAAATGGTGATGAAAACTTAGCCTCTTCACTCAATTTCAGAGTTAAAGAACTAAACCCTGGAATAAAAAGTGCTAGTGTTAACAGGCAGTGGACAGCAACTTACCAATTATGTAGTGTCAACATAGAGCAAGAGCATTGATATAGAATTTGGTGACTTGTAAATACATAAATATATTTCATCAAACAAAGGACCAAAAAACCTTAACGTCAACTTCTTCCTACCTAGTATTCTATATGTAAAAGTTCCATATGTCAAGAAGTTAAGAATTAACGACTCATAGCAACCAATCTTTCTCGCTCTGATATGTGCATGTGCATCTGTATGACAACATAAATGAAAGATGCACCTAACAAAGAGAACATCAAAAAAACAGTAAATAAAGAATGAAGTGGAAGGAAGTTCCTCTCCAGTTATCCTTAAATAAAAGTTCAACAAGGTACAGTTCTTCAAAAAATCACTAAATGAAGAAAGAACGGGTAGTACGATCCTCTGTAATCCTTCCTACATAAAGGAAAAAACAGGTACAAGGGGATCTAGTCATTCCCCATGGCTTCCATCTATCCACTTTACATTGATCTCCTATGAACATTGCTTTATACTTCAGGACAATTCTATGAGGACACAGGTTGGAAATTAAAAGAAGGCAAGACCCTCCCTAGTCCCTACAACATCTCTAGCTTCGAGAAATAAGCTCAGTAACATGGACATGGTTGCAGTTTCTTGCACATCCCAGAAGAAATACCCCGAAAAGCAACTGCATTTTTCATCCATTAATTTATAGAAATATAGATAGTACACTTATGTGACTCAAACTTTCTCAGATTCATACATTTTAATCAGTATGGAATATATCCTGAAGCCACTTTACTCCCCAGGTCTGCACCAGGCCTACCAACTTAAATGGACAAATGTAGTTGCAGCACAACCTCCCCAATTCGCTGATGATCTAGGTAGAAGATAGTATACAAGAAGCCTACAAGTATATAGTTGTTCCAACCAACACTCTGCAACTAAAGAATGGTTGCAACCCTTGAACTTCTTTTTATGTGTCCAGAAGACCATGGCACCACCAAGCTTTCATATAACAAGCTGACAGAAAACATCACTTTTTATTGGCATCTGAACTAATGGCGACTGCTTACTAAGACATAATACATGTGTTTGTTGCCACAAGATTAACCCATACTAACCTATGAATAACTTGACTGAAATGTTCAAGTATCTAACAAAAATTTGAAATATATGCATGAATAGCCAGCTGCAACTTTGGCTGTGGGTTTGAGGATTTCAAATCAATCACGATCTAGAGCAAAATTGGGTTTCACAAGCTGTTTTAAAAACACCATTTCTTGCAATAGATTATGGATGACACATGGTATGATGGATATGGTGCTCGGTCATACAACATCAAGTGTCGATAAATCCATAAATCAAAGATCATGCGTTTGCCAGGTTCAGATCTGAAAAGGTACTTGTGAAGCTCAAGATTGGCTTCGTCATATTAACTATACTTTTATCAAGTGATTAGACTAGTTCATCAAAGAAAGAGAGGTCATTTAAACTCTAAGGTCAGATTTATACTTCACAAGATAGTTGATACTCAATGAAACTGGAGGATCACTTACATTGAATGGACCTTGGTGTTCCTGACTTCATCGAGTGGGCAACATCAATTTCAATGTTAGGGTTGCGCCTTGCGAAAAGCATGGAAGATAAAGATGAAGAACCTAGCAAATTGCACATTCAATCCAAAGCGTCCAAACTGACATACTTCCATTTGAGATGTCATAATTAAAACTATTAAAGGAGATTAGACACGAAATCAGAAGCTATGGAAAATAAAATTCCAGATCCTGTTTCATCCACAGCTTAAGAATCAGTCTCTCCTGGGTAAAATGGGCATGCAAGACGTTGGAACTGTAGAAGTCAGCAGACTACCTGTGTGGCGGGTTAACTGTCAAAGAATATGGAACAATACTTAATGTGATAGACCTGTCCAGACTTACTGGTATGCACACACAATGGCAGGGTAGTTTGGGTCAATTGCTTCTGATGTTTCCGTGCATTTTGGTTTCAGGGTTTTTGACGGTGTGGGTTATCCCTAAATCCTAAGGTGGGGCTTCATAAGTTGTAATCTAAGGATTGTAGAGTTATCATCCCATATACAAAAAAGGTTTCATTATTAAGCTTGCCTCTCCATTCTAAAACATGTAGTATTTTTCATCTCCCTAATAGAGAAAAGATATAGGAGGAGAAGTAGTTCCCTTTTTTACTACAATTTGTGTTTCTACCACACCACCACACAATCTTGGTCTATTGATTAGATTCTCCTCTCTTCAATAAATCAGGATCATTCAGAACTAAAGGTTTTGAAAAACAAGTCCACTAGCATCTTTACTCGAACAACTTCGACTAGAAAACAGACATCAGTCTTAGTCGGCAAGGAAATCCCTTATTTTTGTATATACACCAGGTCTTAGTGAAGGATTTTTTTTAACTTCCCTTCAGTAGTTCTGGTTAACTTTGTTCACGAGGATATTGAATTGCTACACATCAATATCGTGGCTAAACATAGGTCCTAGTGGAAATACAATATTTTACATTCTTCACATAACATCCTTCAGTTACAACTCTGGAATTATTGTCATGATAAAGACCACAACGAAGGTATACATTAATAAGTAGACCAACATGACAATTTTCTTCCCAAGATAATGTTAATGAAAATATCCTATGCAATCACTTGGGGCTTTCTTAAGAATCACATACAAGAAGTTCACTAGCTATCTAACCCATATAACCAAAGGGAGAGAAATAGAAAGTGGCAAAGATAGGTAGGTGTCTAGTCCTCAAGAGCACACCATTTTCTGGGTGTATACTTTACAAGGACCCCAAAATATGGTCAGCTACTGTTGCAAAATCTCATCAATTACATTTTCTTCTCATTATAAGCATTTTAACAAATTTCCCTAAGAAAAGCAGCCTGTAGAAATTAGCAAGAAACAAACGTAGTGAGCGATTGGATGCTGCCATGCTAATGGCTATAGAGTGTCTGCACTTAATTGATTTAAGTATTAAGTAAAACAATACAATAAGGAATAGCTTTAAAGAAGAGACTTCAACAGTGATCTAAATAAACATAAATAGTATTGAATCTATGCTCACCGTAAGTTCTGGGAAGAGTATATCGTTTTGAGGACATACACCCAGCGTCTTTCTTATTTTATCCTACACGTTGGAATAAAATAAATAAAGAATATTAGAAAAGACAATATTAACTAAGTAGAAAGGCACAAGTAATTCAAACTGTAAAGGAAACAATCAAGAATAATGCATATCACAACGGGCACATCATTACGAGTGGTACTAAATGAAGGCTTTCATGTAGAAGCCAATAAATTTAAAAGCTAAATATTATTTTATTGAGCCTGCAAGAGGGTCTTATATTGGTCCCACATCTAATAATGTACTACACACACACTCTACCTGAATGAAGTATCTCATGAAGTTTGAGTCTCTCTCTCAACATGGCATCAGAGCAGATTTGCTCAGGCACGAATAAAAAGATAGTATCCCCAACTCCTTCTACAAATCTCCTAACCCTAACCCAACCCTAAATCCTAACCCTAATCAACAGAGAGAAAATCACATGCAACCAAGCAAGAATAGAGAAAGAGAGTGACATTTTCATTTATTTATTTATTTTGGCTAACATGTTTTTTATTTGGCTAGAAACAGAATCCAAGGACGGAATTCTGCTATCTTGGCATGATGGAAAGCGATATCTGCTAATAGTCTTATTTTCTTCATCTCCATAAGTACATTACGTCCTATGTGCATTGCACATGCTTTTCTTTCCTCGGTATACATATATGTATGAGTGCAGCACTTAATCCCATGGTGGCCGATCCAGAATGAATCTCCAAACCGTATAGTTGTGCTCTCCATGATATAAAACATGCATTAGAAAACATGTGATTTGGCGATTAGTTCATGTATCAGGTGAATCCCTTTTTAGTGGGTTTTCAGATTTTATAAGATATCATAAAAAGATGAAACTGCGTCATGGTTTAGAAGTACCTAAACTGCATGAATCTTAATTCTTCCATGTTTTAAAACATGTAATTCATGCTGAAAGGTGTACATTACCAATTTGGATGGCTCACTATAGGCTTTTCTACGGTTGGTTTAGGTCCTTTATTCGCATATATACATCAGCAGCACATAATAACCAATTGACCATATAGAAAAAGACATGCAATGAAACAAAATTCAAAACAAGAAGGTTAACATGAAACTTCCTTGGAACATCCTACTTCACTTAAAATAAAAATAATGCCTACTGATAGTTTATTATCAGGAAACAACTTCGAAGAATGGACAAATCGTTTGGGATTTATCGACTTCTTAAATGAACACCGACTGAACCGGTAAGAATCAATCAAAAATTATTTCATGCAAACCTCCTACAAAAGCACTAGTAAAACTCAAGTTGAACTTACCATTTCAGTAATGATATTCTTTCCAAAAACCAATGCATCCCCGGACGTAGGAGAATGAAGACCAACTAGCATTGAAATAGTTGTGCTTTTACCAGCTCCATTGTGTCCTACAAAATAACATCAAGAGTAGTATCAAGTACATTATATTGCATGTCTTTTTTATTGCATGTTGAAATGTAAAGTTTAAAGGCTAATCAGGTGAAGGTTGACTGAATAGATGGGAAATGTAGGAAGAAATAGCTTCCACATATAAAGAAGGTAATAGAGGGAATGGAAGTGCATAAAGATATATTTCTCCTATGAAGAAGGCCAAACATCCATTCAAGGATGGGGATTAAAGAGTTGCATATGTGCTCTCGACTTGCAGAGCTCTTCCAAAACCCCTCTCTAAGCACATTGTGATAGTCATAGATAACCGACAACGTTTTTGTTTTAATATTTTGCCTATTACTCGTAGGAACAGTCGACATAGATAACCGACAACGTCTTCATTTATATTTTGCCTAAAGTTACTCACAGGAACAGTCAACATAGAATTCTGGTCTTGCATCCTTTTGGATCAGACTTCATTTCTCTAGTAATGCAGCAGTCCAAAGTATCGGCCGATACCGAACCGATACGGCCAATACCGATACGGTTTGGCATGTCCCAATCCGATACCGATCGATACCGACATTGGAGGTCTCTTTTCCGGTCAATTCGGCAAAAAAAAAAAAAAAAAAATTAAACGAAAAAGACAAACCAGCAAGGGTTTAAAGCATAATAAGGTTGTAAAAGAATAAAATCAATCTATTGTGTGTAAACCAATCAGTAATGGTGACTACTATTTCATTTCATTTCAAAACTACTAAAAAATAACACTGAAAATACTTAAAATTATGCCTAAATGTATAAAATATATGTTTTTAAATGTAAATAATTTATTAATAATTATTTGTTTTCCGATACCAAAAAATCCGATACTCCGATCCGAAACCGCCGATACTACCGATATCGCCGATACCAATACTCATAGGAATAGTCCGATACCGTGAACCTTCAAAACTGTGCAGTCCAGGGATATCTAAGAGCCTGGCAACATGAAGACTTAGAAATTCACTGGATGCAAGTAGAATATCCTCAATAGCATCCATCAATTAAGAAGGATTGGTGTTCCAAGCTCAACCAAAAGTGAATTTGAATCAGGCTAGAATGCAAAAGGTAGAAAATATGATGTGCAGAAAGATCGAGTATCCATTGGCAGGCTGTTGATGAGTAGTGATTCCAACAGTGCGTTCTTTCAAGTTAAAAGCACCAAGGTGGCTGCCAAACCGTCCATATCGTCTTCACAAAGAAAACCAAACACGTTCTCAGCAGGGTGGATGCATAATCATATGAAGCCGAGTGGATATCTAATTATTCTGCTAAATTAGGAACATCATGGGCAGACTATGGCCTTTCACCAATTGGTCACTAATTTGCTCTCCTCGAGGAATTAATAGCTTATGAGTCCTTAACATTTCAATTAAGCTCATTTGGCCAAATTGTAGTGCAACCTTATTGACGAGGTGTTATGGACCTATGGTGCTTGTTAGAATTTAACTACTATCACTGGCAAAACCACCTCCAAATGTGTGACACTCTCAGCACCGCCATATCTCCATTATAGCAAGGGGTTCTCAGGGATGCCTCATCCTTCAACCACTTATCTGCATCGTGTGTGGACACCAACACTCACCAAATTCTGGCTAAACCATGGGTCATCAAGTAACTGCTATCCTGACCTTCCCAGTTCATGCAATATTGCATCTAACCCCACGGACTTTACCTCCTCTCCCGAAAAGAAGAGTGGCAGACTCCTCACCCTAATTTAGGCATATATAAGTAAGATTATTAATCCTTAGTTTGCTTCTTTAGATAGGCCTAAATAAGTCCGGTTAATCATGATCATTTCTTTGTTTATATCCATTTAGCTTAGGATGAATTCATCTTCCTATTAAAAGATGGATTCATCATCATATGCTAGCTTTTTGTCAATGAAAACAATATAATCTGTGATCAAGAATTCCCTGGTGGATTCCAGATCAAAAGAACTCCGATCTTTTAGCTAAGGCGGGGACGCAGTTCTTGTTATTGAAGTTACGATCATTCGCTACGACAAAGACTCGGTTTACCAATCCTAATTTCAACAGTTTCCTATAAGGCGTGGCCGTGTGGTTCAATGATCTATATCATCCCCGTGCCCAAAGTCAACATCTTTGTAAGCCTGGCTTATCGTAATAAGCTTCTCCGGGATACAACCTGGGGTACTGAGGCTCTTTTCAACAGTTTCCTATAAGGCGTGGCCGTGTGGTTCAATGATCTACATCATCCCCGTGCCCAAAGTCAACATCTTTGTAAGCCTGGCTTATCGTAATAAGCTTCTCCGGGATACAACCTGGGGTACTGAGGCTCTGGTCAAATATACCACTCTTCGATGGTATCCTGATACAGGTTATATTCTCTTTCACCTGCTATGTTAAAGAGAGATGGACAGCCATTGGTAACAACACTACTGCAACAGCGCCTTCTATAGACTTGCTGTGGACAAGCTGGGACACATCCAATCACCACATCGGAACGAGAGCCATACAGCATAGGTTCAAACAACAACAAAAAAAACTTATCCCAAGTTACTGTGTCAGCTATTTGAATCCCTTTCTTCCACTCAACTCTGGCATATGGCAATGATTGCTTTATTTTATTATATCTGGCAAAAAAATGTATATTTAGTCAAACCTGCATTCTAATGGCCGAGATGCGCATGAGTCTCCTACTTCTGGAGATTTCCAGTGCCCCTTAATGCAAAGAAAGATTGAGCTTACTGTAAATGAACAAAGTATGCAGCATCCGCTGCCATGGACACGGTAAAATGATGTTGCGCGGATTGAGTTTACTCCACTGTAGCAAATCTAAGTTGCACGGACAAGGCAAAATGATGTCGGTATCCGTATGGTGTCCGTACCCGTGCCCGTATATGTATGGTGTCCGTATACATACTCATGTAACATAGCAACTAACTTTTTACTTATTTGAAAATGTCCACATCCCGTATCCGTATCGTGTCCGTATCCGTATTCGTGCAACATAGCAACACATAATAGAAGTGTTATTCAGCCTAGTTGACCTAGCCAAACTGCTAGATCTGATTTTTGTTCTTTTGATTTGCTCTTAGGCTGTTTTAGCTTG
>JANAVB010028586.1:0-67874 GCA_029216955.1 Iris pallida
ACACTCATTGCTCGACAAAGACCAGAAAATCTATCTTCGATACAGAGTCGTCGGAAGACTCAACTTATGAGATCGAAGGCTACTCAAGCGAAGGCTAAGGTGCAACGGATACAGAGTCATCAATCGTACTCTGTGGATTTGAATCCTCATCAGAAAAAAATGAAGATGAAAACAATCATCAGATAAGTCCCAGGCTGGAGAGGATGTAAAAAATTTAAAGACTCTAAAACTAAGAAGATATACATTAAATATTTCAAGAAAAGGCTGTTATGCCTGAAAATCAATTAGATGGATGATGTCGAAGACGAAGCTTTCCTGATATATTGAAATTCTATCAATTGGAGAACTGAACAATCCTGTCTTGAGAAATCTCCCAACATAGTAAGAGAATTTTACTCAATCTTCCGACTGAATTAAGAAAAAGAAGAGGATCAACCACTGTGTTTCTGAGAGGGAACTGATTAGGGTAAATGCTGCTGTCATCAACGATTTTATGGATTTGATCCAGTTCCTGAGTTTGATATGAAAGATATTGATAATGTTTCCATGACGGATGCAATTCATGAGATTACAGGTGTTTCAATGGGTGCCAAGACCCCTCAAAATGTATACAAAGATCAATTAAAAACTTTGTATAAATTGTTACATGCCTACGTATCTCAAACACTCAACCCTACTGGATATGAGTTTTCCATCCATCCCGAGAGAGTAAAATTTCTTTATTATATGGGGAAGAAAAAAAGGATGGATATAGGTTCCTACATGTTCAGTAGAATGATGCATCTCGTGGGAAAACCAACTGCAAGGACAGCTCTCCCTTTCGGAGGATTTGTATGCTCGATGGCTAATAAACATTCTGTCCCAAGCTTAGCAGGGGATGTTTATATTAAAAACAAAGGCCCCATGAGAAAACTAACCTTCACTCGAATGTTTGGAAAATGGGCAGCAGCTGCAAGCAAACCATCAACATCTGGAAAACCATCAACTTATGGAATCAAAAACACTAAGGACAGGGTTGATGATCTATATAATTTTGTTGCTGCAAACTTTGAGAATGTCTTCAAAGAGATGAAGACTATATCCGACAACCAGAAATTGATTCTGGATAAGATTAACCAGATAGAGGTTGAATTTGCTGACCAAGAATAAGATTTTCCTTCCCTCGTGAAGAAGGTAAATGGGGCTAGCCCAAAATCTTATGTAAAAATATAGACTGTGCACATTGACACTTTAATGCTAGCCATCACTTTGATACTTCTATTTATGTTTCTGGATGTCATTTCTACCTATAAAGTGAGTCAATACTGACTATAATTTTTTTTCATCCGTCCCTCAAGGTGTAGGTGAAGGATATTTTGAGAAAGAAGAAGTAGGAAAAAAAAAGAAACAAGAAGAAGAAGATGGAGACGTCTATGAAGATTCATCTTTTGAGTTTTGAATGTCTCTTATTTCAATGTGGAAGTAATATTTGACTTGTAATATTGTTCTGAATATTTGTTGGTCATGGCGGACAAACTAAATTTTGTGTTTGAAATATTGTAAGACTAAACTTTTCGCTTGTACTCAGTGCATAGTTCGTAATTTGTTTTGAAAATGTAATATGGTCTTGAATTTAGAGTAGGTCTGATATTTATTTGGATTATTGTATTGTGAATTATGCAGGTTCTATGTTGAATTACTAACGTGGATTGGACAGATTACTGTAACGTGAATTATGCAGTTTATTGGACTTGGAATGAAGTATACTTAATTTGATTATGATTTTTTGGTTGAAGCGTTTATTTGGTTGGCAGTTGGCCTTGATAGATGATATTGATATTTTGGTGTATTCCTTTGATTTGCAGATGCCCGTCACAGATTTCGTGAGTCCTGGGTGCATTGCTAGGGTTTACAGGTGGCCTCATTACGGATGCATTCCTGGGATCACTGAAACTTTATTTGATTGTAATGTGTTTTGCTTTCTGTAAAAAATCATTACATCGATGCCATCAGTATGAATTCGATGCCAGTGCATGTTCATCCCTTGTTATTGCTGAAGCAAAATTGTAATCATGCATGTTCATCCCTTGTTATTACGGAAACATAATTGTAATCCTGCATGTTCATCCTTTGTTATTGCCATCAGTACATCGATGCCATCAGTATGAAGTCGATGCCAGTGTAAGGCATAATGTAATGTAAGAAAAAATCTCTTTGATAGTAGGTTAATTATATTCAAACATTCGCAAGAAATTTTGTTCAGCCATACAGTGGAAGCCTGATAAAATGATATTCGGATTATCTTGAAAATGATTTAATATAAAATAAATGTACTATGGTAAATGATATTAAAAATACTGTAAATATTTGGTGAAAAAATATGAGATACTTGAACATTTCCAGTCCTAAATGTACCATACTTTGTTAAAAGCACAGAGAGTGTCCGTTCTCCGTTTTCAAAGAACGGAGAATGGCCATTCTCCATGTTAAAGTAACGGAGAATGGCCATTCTCCTTGAGCATGGCCATTCTCCGTGTTAAAAACAAAGAGAACAGCCATTCTCCGTCCATTCGCCGTGTAGAAAGCAAAGAGAATGGCCATTCTCCGTCCATTCGCCGTGTTAAAAGCAAAGAGAATGGCCATTCTCCGTGTTAAAAGCAAAGAGAATGGCCGTTCACCGTCCAAATAAAATATTCTCTTCAAAAATATTATCATTAGAAAAGTAAAAAAAATTCGTCCGATCAATACAGATTTTTTTTAAAAATATGTGACAAGATGATCCGCCCGACCTCAGAAGCAGGTTTTCCTCAGTTCACAACCACCACCGTGACATGTAGCTTTATTAACAAAATATTAAATTATTAGATGAAAAATAAGATTTCTGACAATGGCATGGACAGTAAAATTAGAGCGGTGCCGCTAATACTTCTTGTTCGAGGAGGTTTCGACTATGTCCGACGCGAAGCGAACCGATTCTTCACGGCGCAGCTGGTACTCCTCGTTGTTCTAGGAGGGCTCGACGACGTTCGACGCGATCCGGACCGATTCTTATTTCCATCTTCATCTCTGTTTCTCTTTCCACCACAACCACCAACACCACCACCACGACGGCCTGTAACAAAAAAAAATATAATACGAAATATTAAATTGGATGGACTTTTGAGAGAGTAAATATGAATTAATTTAGGGTGTTCATTGAAAAAATTAAAGTGAAGAATGACCTGCTAAAGCAAGTTGCCAACAGGTCAAAAGTCTAAATCAGCATTAAATGATGTTTCTACACTATTATTCAATCCGAACCATTGGATCAACATCCAACGGTCCAGATTTCGGATGTATCGATACATCCATTTCCAGCGGATGTATTGTAGAACGACCCTATATATATATATATCATTCTCTCTCCACACACACACACCTCACCCTCTCTCTCTTCCCCTACCCGTACGGGACAGACCCCCACTCCCCCATCTCTATCTCAATTTCTCTCTCTAAATATCTATTCTCACTCTCCCTCTCTTTTTACTAAACACACACACACATACAATATACATTTCTTTCTCTCTCTCTCTCTCAACAAACACACACCACCACAGCCCCTCACTGCCGACAGCCCCCTCCCAACTCCTTCTTCATTTTCTTCTTTAAGTATTTCTTCACCATCTTCTTCTTCACACTTCCCTTCTTCCTTGTTTTCTTCTTCTTCTCCAACTCTTCTTCAACTTCTCCTCCTCCTTCTCCATTCTTCATCTTCACCACTCCATCACAACCGCCACCACTTTCACCACCTCCTCCACCTGCTGGCCGCCGTGTGCCACCACGTGGCCGGCGCGCCACCGCAGCAGGCGCACAATAGTAGCCGCAGCAGGCAGGAGCGCAGCAGCGCACACGTGCGCGCGCGTACGGGCCGCCGTCGTGCGCCGCCGTGCCGCCGCCGTCGTGGCCGGCCCCCTCCGGCCAGGCGACCCCCGACGAGCCCCCCCGGGTGCGTACCACCTTTCCCGACGTGCCACGTACGCTATTCGTGCGTTTCGCACGGGTTTCCGCCGTGACGCGCGCGGGAACAGTACACAGAATTCGCGTTCGGGACAGCAACTTCATGCAGATTTTCTGGACAATCCGACCGTTGGATCGGCGATTTCTTTGCTCCGTCTCAATCTCGGTATATCCCTCTTCACCTCTGTCAAGTTTGAACCGTTAATTTCGTCATTTGATACCTCAAAATCGGCCGCCAAGTTGACGTTTTAATTTGAACTGTTTTTGGACAGTTTTGCGACGCCAACTTCGCGGGTTCGTATCTTCGCCGTCGCAGCTCCATTTTGTGTGCCACCAGTTCCGGTGCACAGCTGGTATAACCCTCTTCCTGCTCCCTTTAGATTTCATTTCAGTTTGAGCATGTTAGGTCGGTCGAATTCGACGCCAAAGTTGGCCGTTCGAATTCTTAGTGTTGCACTTGTAAATTTTTATTTTTGAACCCGGGACTCCGGATTCAATTTCTGACACCACCAGTAGACTCGTGGCATCGTTCTGGCATGTTTTCATATAAAGTTTGCTTGATTTGGAGAACGTGGGCCCTGGCACGCATTTCGGTGCAAAGCGGGTCCCACTTTCTGAGTCAACGGGTCATTTTGAGTTTGGCTCATCGGAATCCAATTTCGAATATACCGTTGAGTTCATATCGTCATTCTGGACTCGTTGACATATAATTTGCTGAGTTTTGAGGACATTAGCTCCGACACGCTTTTCCGTGCAAATCGGAATTTCAATGTCCTGATCAACGGACCAATTTGAGATCGGGTCAACGAAATCCAATTCTGGATATACCGTTGGGTTCGTATCGTCATTCTGGATTCGTGGACATATAATTTGTTAGGTTTTGTGCATTTTTATTTTGGCACGTTTTTCGGTGCAAAGTGTCCAACGGCGGACATCATTTTGGTCCAAAATTATCGTTTTTGCCCCTGTCTCCAAATTGGACTTTTGGACAGGCTATCCTAACTGATTTGACCATTCTGGACACGTTGGTGATAGTTGTTTCACCATCCGACAACATCTGTAGGTTTTTACCCTATTATTATAATCTTTCTTCTTTTGTGGTATTTCGAGTTCCATCGATTCCGGTGATTTCACAATCACTGAAATTGATGTGTTGACCTTGTAGATGTTTATAGAGACTATCCTTGATCCTGTTTGACCATGGTTGACTGCTTTGACTGAACGTCGAAGTAGAGTCAACATTTGACCTAGTTTAACCTAGAGTTGACCATAGTTGACCAGTTGACTAAATGTCAACTGTAAGTCAACCATTGACCCAGTTTGACCTAGTTTGACTTGGTTTGACTTATTGTGGCCTAGTTTGACTTAGTGGACTGAGTCTGACCTAGATCGAGTAGCATATACTATAGAATCAAGCCTAACACTGTTGAACCCTAATTAGTTTATATATATCTTATCTTTAGGTCTGTGGCATCACTCTGAGCATCGACCCCATTTGACAGCTCAGGACCGCAGGCGAGTACATTCACTGATAGTTTTCATTGTCTTGATATCTGCTATATCCGATTCAGTCGTAGTGTCTTACTTGATTCCCAGTCACGATAGTTCACGGACTAGTATATGTTGGATCATGACATGAGATGTTGTTCCTGGATTTTCTTGGTATATATGTACATTTCCTGCCTTGTTTCATGTACTTGTATAGACACCGATTCCTGAGAGGGAGTAGCTATCCTCTTAGAAAATCCCGTGTCATGACGTGTCATGTCCAGGTCCATTATACTATTCGAGGATGGGGAATTATTAGGGGTTATGTGATCAAAGCCTCCCTGTCACTATTTTGCTAGCGCCACCCTTACCTTACGTAGGGTGTAGCAGACACCCCTTGCCGGGTTATCCAGGTTGGCCGGCATGACCCTTTCCAGAGATTTTCCTGTGATTGTCGGGCCAAGTGGATAACCCTACCATGACTCCCTAGCCGATCACATTTCGCTCTAATAATTCAAATCACATATTTTACATTTATTGTCGTATCTTATATTCCAGTTCAGTTTTACTTTCTGTACTTCTCACCATGCTATGATTTTATTTACTCACATGCTCTACATGCCTTTATATTGTACCTTGATTGGAGACTAAGTTCTGCTCGGGAGAAGAGTTACAACCCCGGTCCTTGTTTGGTTTAAGGGTTGTAACTCGGCTTTCGAATGGTTCCCAAGTCTTCATATATCTTTGTCTTGTAGTTCATTATACTGTCTCTTATAGAAGTTGTCAATTCACATGGAACTGCTGTTAGTGTTTGTACTTGCTCATTTTCCTGACAGGATACCGTTGATAATATTTTAGGAGTTGTTACACCATTAGTGGACATCATGATGTTGCTAGCTGGGGTGGATCTCACTATTCTTCTATGTGAGTTGCCTGGTAGTTATCCTTAGTTCGTCTTGTTTTTCCTTCTTATTTCCTGTCTTATGTTTCCTTCTAGTAGTTTCTAGTTGCTCTTGTGCTTTAGTTATCTTCTTGTCTTATCATCCCTAGCTGTTTGTGATGTGACTAGAGTATATTTACAGTTATAGGCCTTCTAGACGTAGTGTATATTTATTGGGTACTAGACAGCGTTCTACCGCCGATACTGCAGCGTAGGCTGGGCGTCGTCTACGTATTCGTATCCGTATATCCGGGTGCGGGTCGTGACAGAAGTTGAAAAAAAATAATTTTATTGTCTTCTCAAACTTTTGCATTGGAGAACATATTTTTATCTCATTGTCTTGTGTGAATGTCATCTTGCCACATAGGAAAGACATTGTCTTATGTCTCATGCCACATAGGATTCACAATACAAAACAAGACAATAGGGTTGGAGATGCTCTAAGGCACTAGCATAGTGGTAGTGCAGAAGGCCGTCCGAGCATAGGTCTCAGGTTCGAGTTCTCCTCCGGACGGTTGGATGGTTTTGGGCTACGGCTCGGCTTGAAGAAATAACACCTAAAAAAAACTAAGGGTGCATTTGATTACAAGAGGGGAAAAATGTAAAAATAAAATAAACTAATTCCACAAAATTATTTTAGTAGGAAAAAAAATATTCATGGGAGAAATTCCACGAAATTATTTGGATGTTTGTTTGTCGTTATTTTTCATATAAACTAATATTTTTCGGTTGGTTCAGTTTTATTTTCCACCATTTTGGAAAATAATATGAAAAATGTTAGATTTTTGTAAAATAATTCCATGAAAAATATACGCTATCAAATATTACAATTTGTGGAGAGTTTATGATAGAAATATTTTTCATGGACCAAAAGAAAAACTCAAATCAAACACAGTCTAAGGGTTATTTAGTAATAGTCTCATATAATATTTGATATTAGGGATTGGGTCTCCATAATGTCCAACATTAGGGTTTGGATCTTCATAGGTCTCCAAATTGATGACAGATTTGGACATCAACAGGGAATATGAGACTTAAATACTTATGTTGGACATTAAGGAGACCCAAACCCTAATATCAATAATATATGAGACCCTATTACTAAATAACCCTTTAAACTATTGTAAATATGGATGTCCCATGGTCTTCCATAACTTATATAACTCATGGCCCTTGGTTTCATAACATATGTAACTTATGGCCTTTGACATTCTATTGTAGGCCTATAAAAGGACCATTCTAGTTAAGTGTTGGATACATGAAGAAAGACTATTTTTTCACATTTTCTATATTGTTTCCCTCTAAAGTATAACACGTTATCAGCACGAGTTTGCTCAAGAAAATTGTAAGTCTAACTTTCGTCATTCTTTTAAAAAAAATTCATGCATTCATATGGCAGTAGGATGGTTTCTTATTCCCACAGTCGACGTCAATTTCTATCATCACCCTTAACAAAATGATACTTCACATCCTAACATTTCTTCTTGTTGCTATCTTTCTCTACCTAATGCAAGCTTTCCACCAAGTCATGGCTTTCTTATTCAAGATTTTTTATTCATAATAGTGGTCTTGTTTATTAATGCATATCCAAAAGTGGATGCAATTGCCAAAATATATTAGTATATTTGTTTATGGATTCGTTTTCTTATGGGTTTTTTTAATCATGTTTGCCTTGAGCATATTTTCTTTAAAAAAAAACATGCAGCTTCTTATCCCTTCAGTTATGTCATTTTATTTGGAGTTATTTTATTAGCTCCAAACTTTGTGAGTTTATGACAAATATCTTAGAGCTTTGTATTTAGATGAACCTGAAGTTTCATCTCCAAAATCTATATTGTATATAAGGCTTGAAGCCAAAATAAAATATGTTAGGCTTGAAGCCTAAATGATAAAACTCAAACTTGTAGATTAGTATGTGTATTATATTCTAAATTAATATATATTTTTTAGACATATGGCAAACATCACCAAGCTTGAGTTCGCTGCTCTTGATATTTTCGGAAGAAATTATTTGACTTGGGTTCTTGAAGCTGAAATCCATTTGAGTGCAAAGAACCTTGCACATGCCATCAAAGAAAAAAATGAGACAAGCGAACAAGACAAAGCAAAGGCAATGATTTTCATTCGACATCACCTCCATAAAGGGCTGAAATCTGATATCTTGGAGTAAAAGATATAGATGTTTTATGGAAAAAACTTGAAGAAACGTTATGATCATCAAAAGAGTATAATACTCCAAAAGGCTCGTTATGATTGGATGCACCTGAGGTTGCAAGATTTTAAAACGGTAAACGAATATAACTATGCAATGTTCAGAATTGTGTCTCAAATGAAACTGTGCGAAGATAATGTTACTGAAGAAGATATGTTGGAAAAGACATATACTACTTTCCATGCCACGAACATGCTCCTGCAACAGCAGTACCGTGAAAAAGGTTTTACAAAATATTCTCAATTGATCTCATGTCTACTTGTTGCTGAACAAAATAATGAGCTCCTAATGAAAAACCATAACTCCCACCATACTGGATCACAGCCATTCCCTGAAGCGAATGCAAATAGCTATAGACAAGGACGTTGTCGCGGTCGTGGCCGTGGTCATGGTCGTAGTTACAGTCATGGTAAAACTCGAGATCATGGTGGTCCTAATTATCATGCCTTCAACAAAAAGGTTGGGCCATACCACCTGAAGTGGAACAACAATGGCGAAAAATATGATAAAGAAAATGGTGCGAAAATAGATTCTTCGAAGAATTATGAAGAGGCTTGCTATAGGTGTGGAGCAAAAGGGCATTGGTCTCGTACATGTCGTACACCAAAGCACCTTATTGACCTTTACGAGACATCTATCAAGGGTAAAGAAAAAGAGAAAGAAATCAATTTTATAGATTTAAGTAAAATTGTTGAAGATAAAAATGATCCAATGGAATTGATGGTTTCTTGAACAGGCCAAGTGAAGGAATCAATGGGATTAAGTTTTGGGGTGTAACGCTAATGATGGCAATGGAAAGAACTAAAATGATTGTTTGGGATTTAGACTATTTGAACTTTATTTTCCTAAGTTTAATTTTATTTCAATGCTTGTATTCTCATGTTTCTAAGTCTTGGTTATTATAATATCAAATTAATAAACTAATTTTCATAATGTTTCTTACTTCATTTATTTTTACTTTTTGTTTATAGAAATATGAAAAATAAAGATGCAGTGAACAACTCCAACGGTGGAGCAGTGGATCAACGCACACAATTCTTCGAGATCGAAAATATTTCTCGAACTTAAAATTGGCAAAAACAAATGTTAGTACAATTGCTGGTACTAAAAAACTGATTGAGGGCTCCGGAAGAGCGAATATTATATTACCGGGTGGAACAAATATTTTGATGAAAGAGGCTTTATATTGTAGCAAGTCAAAAAGAAATTTGCTAAGTTTCAAAGATATATGTCTAAATGGTTTCCATATCGAGACTATGAATGAGGGGAATATGGAATATCTATGTATTACATCCAATAATTCATGCCAGAAGCATATGAAAGAAAAACTCTCAGTTTTCTCATCAAGATTGTATTATGCAAACATAAGTGCCATAGAATCTAACACTGCGACAAACCAGAAGTTCAATTATCCAAACTTTTTATGCTTTGGCATGATCGACCTGGCCACCCTGGATCAAGTATGATGCATCGAATAGTTAGAAACTCACATGGGCATCCTCTAAAGAACCAGAAGATTCTTTTACATCGTGATTGTGTATGTGTTGCATGCTCACAAGGGAAATTAATTGTAAGACCATCTCCAATGAAAGTTAATCTTGAGTCCCTATATTTTTACAAAGAATACGAGGAGATATTTGTGGAACCATTGACCCACCTTGTGGACCATTTCGTTACTTTATGGTCTTGATAGATGCATAATCTAGATTGTCATATGTAAGTCTACTGTCAACACGAACGGTTGCTTATTCCAAACGTCTTGCTCAGATTATAAGATTAAGGGTTCAATTTCCTGATTATTCCATCAAGACTATCCGTTTTGACAATGCCGGTGAATATACATCTCAAGCATTTGATGATTATTGCATGTCAATTGGCATTAATGTCGAACATTCAGTTGCACATGTGCATACTCAAAATGGACTTGCAGAGTCTTTTATTAAAAGGTTGCCATTGATTGCCAGACCTTTACTTCTAAGATCAAGTTTACCCACTTCTGTTTGGGGACATGCAATATTATATGCAGCTGCATTGGTCCGTATTCGACCAAGTTTATTTCATCATTATTCACCATTGCAAGTTGTTTCTCGCCAGCAGTCTGATATTTCACACTTGAAAGTTTTTGGTTGTGCTGTTTATGTCCCTATTTCTCCACCTAAACGAACAAAGATGGGACTACAAAGACGTCTTGAAATTTATGTTGGTTTTGATTCCCCATCTATAATAAAATACATTGAGCCCCTGACGGACGATTTATTTAAGGCAAGGTTTGCTGATTGCCATTTTGATAAGTCAGTTTTTCCGCCGTTAGGGGGAGATAAGATGTCACTTCCTGTAGAACAGCGTAAAATTGCATGAAATGTACCATCTTTTATTGACCCACGCACAAGTAGATGTGAGCAAGAAGTGAAAATAATCATTTATTTGTAAAATATCGTAAATCAGTTGCCAAATGCATTCACTAATATTAATAAAATGACGAAATCTCATATACCAGCAATAAATACACCAGCACGGATTGATATTCCTGAAGGAAAATATAATGACACACTAAAACCATGCATAAAACGTGGATGTCCTGTTAGCGCTAAAGATAAAAACCCACGAAAGAAAAGAGTACAAGTAGTTACTCCTGAAAAGAAAGTAGTTTCAAAACATGAAAGTATTATAGAAAATTTGAATGATCAGTCTAAGGTAGCTCCTGAAAAGACACATGACGATGAACAAATTTCATAAGAAATCTATTTAAATTATATGAGTACAAGAGTAAGCCGGGATAGAAAGAAAATTAATATAGAAAATATTTTTGCTTATGGTGTCGCACTTGATACAGTAAATGAGGATCCTAAAACCAAATCTATTGAACAATGTCGACATAGAAATGATTGGCCAAAATAGAAAGATGCGATACAAGCTGAATTAAAATCCTTAGAAAATCATAAAGTACTTGGACCAGTAGTTCAAACTCCTGAAGGTATGAAACCTATTGGATACAAATGGGTGTTTGTACGAAAACGCAACGAGAAAAATGAAATTGTGAATTTCATAAAAGGCACGACTTGTTGCACAAGTTTTTTCACAGAGACCTGGAATCGATTATGATAAAACATATTCCCCTGTGATCGACACGATCACATTACAATACTTGATCAGTTTAACAGTTATAGAAAAACTTGATATGCGACTTATGGATGTTGTTACCGCATATTTATATGGGTCATTGGATAATAACATTTATATGAAAATTCCAGATCTTGATTCAAATTGCCTGAAGCAAATAACAAAAGGTATAATGGGTTATACTCAATCAAATTACAACGATCCCTATAGGGATTAAAACAATCTGGAAGAATGTGTTTTAACCGTCTTAGTGAATACCTTGTTAGAGAAGGATATATAAATAATCCAATTATCAAAAGATCTAAAAATGGATTGTCAATTATTGCGGTATATGTTGATGACTTAAATCTTGTAGGAACTCTCGAAGAGCTCACAAAAATCGCTAATTATCTGATGAAAAAAATTTGAGATAAAAAATCTTGGGAAGATAAAATTTTGTCTCGGCCTGCAGATCGAACATTTATCAAATAAAATTTTTGTTCATCAATCTACCTATGCATAAAAGATTTTAAAAATATTTTATATCGAGAAAACTCATCCACTGAGTAGTCCCATGATTGTTAATCGTTAGATGTAAAGAAAGATCCATTCCATCCTCGAGAGGATAATTGTAACGTCCCAGTCCCAAAATATGTAGGACTGGAAACGTAGACATGCCATCTGTATTCATACGAAGTACATGGGCCTCGTATGGATACATAAGCTGTAAAATGCAGTAACCACAACTAACTAATCTCATCCACAAGAATGTAAAAGATATCATATAATAACCATGATTTGTCTTTATACAATATGTTGGGTGAAGACACATCCACTACCAACCAAATAAAGGAAAGAAGTACATGATATATAAAATAATTTGACGAAGGTAGCAAGATAGATTCAAGACACGTCATCTTCAAATAAATGGAGAAGACCACGACCTCGGCTAGAATACCTGCGGAAGACACATGCACACACACCTGGGGAGATAACCAGGTCCTCAGAGAGACGTAACATGACACATAATATCATGTCATAAACTGAATATAGTTAGCTCAACAAAAAATTGCATATGTCTAAACAGATAAAGGTCCTTAACCATTCTAGGTGTAATCATGCACTTTGAAGACAACGTTCCACACAAGGGCCTTACAAAACTAGAAACATGACACATTAGCGTTTCACCCGAGGCACTAGTGGCATCTAGAGAAAATAAATAAATGCACGGCACACTAGTCTCTCGGGTGAGTCACTAGCGACAGCTAGAGGAAAGTAAATGCACGACACATTTGTATTTCAACCGAGGCACTAGTGGCATCTAGAGAAAAGTAAATAAATGCACGGCACACTAGCTCTCGGCTGAGTCACTAATGGCAGCTAGAGAAAAGTAAATGTATGAAAGCCCCCTGCGCCTAATAACTGTCTTTCCCCTCCCCATGTACTACTCGTGCTGAATCCACACCACGATATTTCTAATAACCGCTAAGTCTCCTAGGAAATTATATTAGCAGTTATATCCTAACGCTCGTCCTATACGCACCGATGTACGGTCGGTACGTAAGTTCGAATCTATATGAGACACGTGACATCGTGGCACACAGGTGTCGGGACAATGAATGCGGCACAAACAAAGGCGGTCCCTTAACACTAGGCCAAATGCATAAAGAAAACTAAAGTATAGTAATTTGCAACTACATATGGTTTTGAAAGAACAACTTATAAGAAATAAAACATGCATGATATTGAGCAAGAAATTAAACAGTAAAGGCAAGGTGTCTTGCCTGGTAGGACGCCTGGTGTACTGTAATGATCAAGGTGGCACGAACTGCGACTTCAGAGTAACAACTATGCAAGGTGACCTCAGATAACGGCACGGACGGTTTCTTCGGGTCCAGGACAATCAAAAAAGTTAGGCTCGATATGAGGATGTACAAAATTGGCGAGGGAATAGGAAAAGGGGGATTTAGTCATGGGCGTGATGAAAATCGAGGAAATTTGAGAAAATAATACATATACTATTTTAGAAAATTATTTATAATACTACAAAAATATTTTGTTAGTAAAAAATAGTTTTAGATAATTCTTAAAAATCTAGGAGAATTATTTTAGAACAAAACATAATTTGTATATCAAAATGACTTATCATAAATTAATAACCCTTAGGGTTTAGAAAGTAATTTCTAACTAGATAGTAAAAAATTTCCATGGTTGAAAATATTTGTAGTGCTAAGCCTAACTCAAAATAAGAATGCCACTATCTAATAATAATATATATTTTTGACAATCGCTTAGTATGTATATATTTATAAAATATTTTGATGATACTATACAGTAGAGTAGATACACCAAGTAGATATTGATACTATACTTATATTTTAAGGCATAGAAAAATAAGTAAAGTAAAACATCTTCTAAAGTAATATATAAAATCAAAGCAATAGAACACCTCACCTTCTCCCGATAGAAAAGTTTAAGTTCAGTAAAGAGAGAAAGAGAGAAAGAGATTTAGAGAGTGTAACGCCCCAGAACCAGAATACTGGAGAGCGGGGGCGTACATAGCCAGCTACGTATATTGAAGTGCAACCCACCTCGCTATACGGTCACGGCTGTCTAGATACATGAGGGTTTAACTACAAGCCAACAGTCTCCTATGGTCATGAACAAGCCTATTGTCTCAATCACAAGCAAGCAAGTAAGTGTTACAAGATGTAAGATCACCAAATATACAATGGCAAGGCTTCCCAAACATTACATATTCAGCTGATCATGAAGCTAGTCGTTACAAAATGTCAGGACTAGCAAGAGTTTAGTCATACATGATCAACCCTAGGATCCGTCAATCATGTTACAGCCCGTAGGCAGACAGTAAATAAGGTACAATACGAGCTAACACGTGCTCGCCGGCTAAACGCCTCAAAAGAATAATTTTACAATAAAGTGGAAGGACAAAAAGAAACCCACTCGTTGCCAGGGTTACGCCTGGTGGTCACCATCTGGCTGGAAGACAGGTGGATCCTCTGGTGCTGCTCCGATATCTGGCCATACAAAACCAGCTGGGTCAAACCCCAGAAAGAGTAAGTGCCACAAAGGAGGCTTCACTTAGAAACTAAAACCAGCATATCACAATAGAATATTAAAGATAATAAATAAAGAACTGATAATAATAGAGATAACAACAGTAAACTGAGTACGAGAAAACCATTCAAGTAGCCAGGTCACAACCCTTAAACCAAGCAAGGGCCGGGGTTGTAACCCTTTACCTGAATAGAAACACGTCTCAAATACTATTGGTACAGTGAAGACAATAAACGAAGAGAGGACATAGAACTGCTCCGGGAGCCAGGTTACAACCCTTAAACCAAACATGGACTGGGTTGTAACCCTTCGCCTGAACTGAACTGGACCCTTGATCTTTATTGTTGAGGCCGGTATAAATAATCATTGATAAGGTAACAAGACAATAAACGAAGAGAGGACACAGAACTGTTCTGGGAGCCAGGTTACAACCCTTAAACCAAACAAGGACCGAGGTTGTAATCCTTCGCCTAAACAGAACTGGACCCCCGATCTTTATTGTTAAGGTCGGTATAAATAATTAATCATGCTTGTTGAAGTAAGGTAAAACATGAAGAGCATGGCATGAGGTGTAATAAGACAATAAACGAAAAGAGGACACAGAACTGCTCCGGGAGCCAGGTTACAACCCTTAAACCAAACAAGGACCGGGGTTGTAACCCTTCGCCTGAACAGAACTGGACCCCCGATCGTTATTGTTAAGGCAAGCATCAATAATCAAGTCATGTCACAATCTTGTACAGGATCAGGATAAGACTAAGATGGAATTAACTCCATCCAATCAATCACGGCCAATCAAGAGTATGGCTTGATACTTTTAACTAACTAGGGTTATCACAGCCTAGTTACTAGCAAGATGCAATGAGATTATCCCAACAGCCACAAGCCCTGCAGACCATCCGGTTATCCGGGTCGAATGTCCGTTTATGAAGGGTACACCACATGACTGTGTGCTGGAAATGTGCCCTACTCGTCGGTAGGCTACAAGTCCACTGAATGCGCCCAGATAACGGGATTGCCTGTAGCTGGGAATCTCTTCATGACTACTGAATCATTCTAGTTAATTAGCATTAGTCAATTTCAGTAGGTACCCCTGACCGTGGTACTCAGGGATCCACATCCTAGACATGATGTAAGACAGTACCAGTTTATTTGTACAAATACAATCGTCCACGGTGTCCAGGTCTTTCATACTTGTCATGCCGTACTAGCTGTCGCAACAGCATATCGAGGTGTATCATGTCAGGGTTACTTATCAAGAGTGCGCCATGACGGGCCACTATCGTGTTCTATCCTTACATTATTATAAATGAGAAAAGTTACATAAATAGTTAATAACATATTCTGGAAGCCAAGAAAAAGATCTATAACTTTCATGTTGGAAGTTGGAAGAAATTCTGGCCATAAATCAGCCAAATAGGACAAGAAAAACAACCCAATTAGACACTATGCGGCCAAGGGTGAATTGAGGGCTCATGCGGCAGTAGATGGGTACTCATCTATGCGGCTGAGTAGATGGGTACTCATCTTTGCGGCTGAGTAAGTGGGTACCCATCTATGCGGCTGAGTAAGTAGGTACCCATCTATGCGGCTGAGTGAATGAATCTCATGTGGCTGGGTAAGTGGGGACCCATCTATGCGGCTGAGTAAGTGGGTACCCATCTATGCGGCTGAGTGAATGAATCTCATGCGGCTGGATGAATGAATCTCATGCGGCTGAGTGAATGAATCTCATGCAGCTGGGTAAGTGGGTACCCATCTATACGGCTGAGTAAGTGGGTACCCATCTATGCGGCTGAGTGAAATGAATCTCATGCGGCTGGGTAAGTAGGTACCCAGCTATGCGGCTGAGTGAAATAAATCTCACGCGGCTGGGTAAGTGGGTACCCATCTATGCGGCTGAGTAAGTGGGTACCTATCTATGCGGCTGAATGAATAAATCTCATACGGCTGGGTGAATGAATCTCATACGGCTGAGTAAGTAGGTACCCATCTTCTCAGAAAATCTGAGAAGGATGGCCATGGAACCCTTAGCTTCCAAGCACCATAAAACCTTCACCGTAAGTCCAAATTTGGACTTCTATCGGTCAAAATGGGGTAGAACGAAATTCTCTACAACATAAAACCATCAAAATTTAGAAATAACAATGTTAAGTAGATCAAAATCCAAGAAATCCAAAAATACTATAAACTTAGATCTACACAAATTGAGCCATGGAAATTAAAAATGCCAAGTACTAAAGTGTTTTAGAATGCTGTAAAGAAGAGAATGGAATAATAAAATTTGTGTTCCTCCATGAAGCAAGATGCACTTGCCTAAGCTCTCTCTATCTCTCACTCTCCTGGTGGTTGAAGAAGTAATGGTGGAGAAGAAGAAGTAAATGAAGAGAGAGAATGAGGGAAAAGGATTAAATAAGAAGGGTGGTGGTAGGTAGGAGGGTTCACCATGGCTCATGATGAACCAAAGTAAACCAAGCCAGCCGAACCAACCCAAGAATAAACCAGCTAATGAAATGCTAGAATAAATTAAGTAGGGAGACATACAATACGGGTCAAATTACGTATACGTATACCAAGATACCCAATACGAACCACGGGCATTACAACTCTACCCACCTTAAAAGAATTCCGTCCTCAAAATTTAATTAAGAGGCTAGAGGGACAAGAACAAGCTATACTATCACAGGCAAGCTATACTAGGCAATCAATCAATTAACCAATCAATCATGCAAGCAAGGAATCGAAGACATGAGGCATAAGGAAGACATTATATCTCACGAGTCAAACAGGTCGGGATATCGCGATCGGATATCATCCTCACGCTCCCACGTTGACTCACCCAAAGAGTGATGACCCCAAGCAACTCGGACTAACTTGATAGTCTTGTTCTTGAGTGTCTTCTCTCTTCGGTCCAATATAGATACGGGACTCTCCTCATATGAAAGGTTGGTACCAACAACCAATTCCGAATGATCCAGGATGTGGCTTGGGTCTGGGATATACCGTCGCAGTTGGGATACATAGAATACGTCATGAACCTCACGTAGCGATGGTGGAAGAGCGAGACGATAGGATACATCTCATACTCGCTCCAGAATATCGAACAGTCCTATATACCTAGGACTAAGCTTTTCCCGCACGCCGAAACGAATGACGCCACGGGTAGGCGAGATCCTAAGGAATACATGGTCGTCGACAGAAAATTCAAGGGGTCGCCGATAAGAATCGGCCCAATGACGCTGGCGATCTTATGCAACTCGAAGATGATCTCGGACTCTTCTGACCATATCAACTGTCTGAGCAATCATTTCTGGACCGAGCATCTGCCTCTCTTCAATATCGTCCCATGCTAGCGGGGATCGGCACTTTCTACCATACAGTGCCTCGAATGGTGCCATCTGGATACTAGCTTGGAAACTGTTGTTGTACGAGAACTCTACCAGGTGTAGGTGATCTTCCCACGAACCATCGAAGTCGAGTGTACATGACCGCAACATATCTTCAAGAGTCTGGATCGTGCGTTCCGACTGGCCATCTGTCTGTGGGTGATACACCGAGCTGAACTGGAGGCGAGTTCCCAAACTCTCTTGTAAGCTGTGCCAAAAGTGCGACATAAATCTGGAATCTCTGTCCGAGGTGATACTGACTGGTACACCGTGTAATCTGACAATCTGTCGGAGATACATCTTCGCTAGCTGAGCCGTCGACTGACCGACTCTGAACGGAAGAAAGTGAGCCACCTTCGTGAGCCTGTCTATGACAACCCAAATAGCGTCTCTACCGGCCGGGGATCTAGGCAATCCAGTTACAAAATCTATGGTTATATGCTCCCATTTCCACTCTGGAATTGGCAATGGTCGAAGTAGTCCAGCTGGTCTCTGATGTTTAGCCTTAACTTGTTGGTAGACTAAACAACGAGAGACAAATCGGCCTATCTCCCTCTTCATGCCATTCCACCAAAAGTGCTGGCGAATATCACGGTACATCTTAGTACCGCCGGGATGAATGGAATACTGTGAACTATGGGCCTCTGCCATGATCTCATGTCTGATATCTCCACTGGGTACACAAAGACGGTTCCCATGTCGAAGGGTACCGTCTTCATGGATACATAACTCTGGTCTTCTTCCTGTCTCACACTCTGCTCTGAGTCACTGAAGCTTAGAATCTGCTGACTGTGCCATCCGGATCCTCTCGACGATAGTGGACTGAACTTGCATGCTGGCCATTAATGCCACACTGGTAGGAAGGACAACTTCTATATCTATCTTCTGAAGATCGGCTAACAGCTCTGGTTGTGCCGTTAGGAAATAAACTTCGGCTCTCCTGCTCAATGCATCTGCAACAACGTTGGCCTTCCCAGGATGATACTGCAGGTTGACATCATAATCCACAAGTAGCTCTAGCCACCTTCTCTGACGCATATTAAGGTCCTTCTGGGTGAAAACATACTTCAGGCTCTTGTGATCGGTGAAAATCTCCACCCTATCTCCATACAAGTAGTGTCTCCAAAGCTTTAGCGCAAACACCATGGCTGCCAGCTCCAAGTCGTGGGTTGGGTAATTCCTCTCATGATCACAAAGTTGTCGTGACGCATAAGCTATTACCTTCCCATGTTGTATCAAAACGCATCCTAAACCTCGACCTGAAGCATCACAATATACTGAGAATCCTCCGGTCCCATCTGGAAGTGTGAGAATGGGTGTCGTCATCAAGCCTCGCTTCAACTTCTCAAAAGAATCCTGACATTCTGCTGTCCAAGCAAACTGCACATCCATACGGGTCAACTGGGTCAATGGCGCTGAAATCCGAGCAAAGTCCGAAACAAATCGCCGGTAGTAGCCGGCCAATCCAAGAAAACTGCAAACTTCTGTGACTGTACTGGGCACTGGCCACGACTCAATAGCCACGATCTTCCGGAGATCTACCTCCACTCCTCCTCGGGTGATGATATGACCCAAGTACGAAATGCGATCGAGCCAGAACTCGCATTTACTAAACTTGGCATACAACTTGTGCTCTCTGAGAATCTGGAGAACAACTCAGAGATGCTGCTCATGCTCCGCTTCACTCTTGCTGTAGACCAGGATGTCGTCTAGGAACACAATCACGAACTGATCCAAATGAGGCATGAAGATGCAATTCATGAGGTCCATGAATACAGCCGGCACATTGGTTGCTCCAAATGGCATCACAAGGAACTCCCAATACCCATACCTAGATCTGAAAGCTGTCTTCGGGATGTCCTGCTCTCTGACTCTGATCTGATGGTATCCTGATCGCAAGTCGATCTTCGAAAATATTGCTGCCCTTTGGAGTTGATCAAACAAGTCATCTATCCTCGGGAGAGGGTATCTGTTCTTGATTGTTACAGAGTTCAAGGTACGATAATCTACACATAATATGGACGTACCATCCTTCTTTTTCACAAGAAGCATCGGGGCTCCCCAAGGCGATCTACTTGCACGAATGAATTCCTTGGTTCTAAGTTCTTCAATCATCTTGTACAATATCTCTAGCTCTGATGGCGCCATCCTGTAGACTCTCTCTGACACTGGGGCTGATCCGGGAATCAAGTCGATAGTGAACTCGATCTCCCGCTCTGGAGGCATCCCTGGAAGCTCTTCTGGGAAAATATCTGGAAACTCTTCAACTATCCAGGGTAACTGCATTGCTGCTACTGCCATCCGCAATACTGGAGGAGAAGGTTCAACTTCGCCTCGGAAGAAGGAAAACTCCGGCTCGCCTGGAATGCTAAAAACAACCCTGCGAATGTGGCAGTCTATCCTAGCATACTGGTCCCTCAACCAATCCATCCCTAAGACCACATCATAATCGGCCATTGGAAACTCTATCAATCTAGCGGGGAATTCTCTACCGCTAACTACGATCCGACACGAGAAAAATACCCTATCTACTCCCACAAGTCCGTTACCAGTAAGTATATTGAGCCTTACTGATAATGACTCGGGCTCCAGTCCTACCCGTGTCGCGAATCGTACAGACATAAATGAATGTGCGGCACCAGAATCAAATAATACTGAAGCTGGAAAGGTGTTGACGAGAATAGTACCTGCCACTACCTCACCTGGTGCTATTTCTTCTTCTCCCATGGTCAAAGCCAGCACTTGACCATGTCCTCTAGGTGCGGGTCCCCTTTGCTGAAAATTCCTCTGCCTGCTCTGGATCAGGGCTTAGGCATACTGTTACGGTCTCTAGTGCGGGTCCCCTCAGTCGCATGAGATTCATTCACCCAGCCGCATGAGATTCATTCACTCAGCCGCATAGATGGGTACCCACTTACTCAGCCGCATAGATGGGTCCCCACTTACCCAGCCGTATGAGATTCATTCACTCAGCCGCATAGATGGGTACCCACTTACTCAGCTACATAGATGGGTACCCACTTACTCAGCTACATAGATGAGTACCCATCTACTCACCCGCATAGATGAGTACCCATCTACTGTCGCATGAGCCCCCAATTCACCCTTGGCCGCATAGTGTCTAATTGGGTTATTTTTCTTGTCCTATTTAGCTGATTTATGGCCAAAATTTCTTCCAACTCCCAACATAAAAGTCGTAGATCTTTTCCTTGGCTTTCAGAATATGTTATTAACTATTTATGCAACTTTTCTCATTTATAATGATGTAAGGATAGAACACGATAGTGGCCCGTCATGGCGCACTCTTGATAAGTAACCCTGATATGATACACCTCGATATGCTGTTGCGACAGCTAGTACGGCATGACAAGTATGAAAGACCTGGACATCGTGGGCGATTGTGTTTGTACAAATAAATTGGTACTGTCTTGCATTATGTCTAGGATAGGGATCCCTGAGTACCACGGTCAGGGGTACCTACTAAAATTGACTAAGGCTAATTAACTAGAATAATTCAGTAGTCATGAAGAGATTTCCAGCTACAGGCAATCCTGTAATCTGGGCGCATTCAGTGGACTTGTAGCCTACCGACGAGTAGGGCATATTTCCAGTACACAGTCATGTGGTGCACCCTTCATAAACGGACATTCGACCCGGATAACCAGATGGTCTGCAGGGCTTGTGGCTGTTGGGATAATCTCATTGTATCTTGCTAGTAACTAGACTGTGATAACCCTAGTTAGTTAAAAGTATCAAGCCGTACTCTTGATTGGCCGTGATTGATTGGATGGAGTTAATTCCAGCTTAGTCTTATCCTGATCTTGTGCAAGATTGTGACATGACATGATTATAGATGCTTGCCTTAACAATAACGATCGGGGGTCCAGTTCTGTTCAGGCGAAGGGTTACAACCCCGGTCCTTGTTTGGTTTAAGGGCTGTAACCTGGCTTCCGGAGCAGTTCTGTGTCCTCTTTTCGTTTATTGTCTTATTGCACCCCATGCCATGCTCGTCATGTTTTACCTTACTTCAACAAGCATGATTAATTATTTATACCGGCCTTAACAATAAAGATCGGGGGTCCAGTTCTGTTCAGGCGAAGGGTTACAATCTCGGTTCTTGTTTGGTTTAAGGGTTGTAACCTAGCTCCCGGAGCAGTTCTGTGTCCTCTCTTCGTTTATTGTCTTGTTACCTTATCAATGATTATTTATGCTGGCCTTAGCAATAGAGATCAGGGGTCCAGTTCTGTTCAGGCGAAGGGTTACAAACCCGGTCCTTGTTTGGTTTAAGGGTTGTAACATGGCTCCCGGAGCAGTTCTGTATCCTTTCTTCGTTTATTGTCTTCACTGTACCAATAGTATTTGAGATGGGTTTCTATTCAGGTGAAGGGTTACAACCCCAGTCCTTGTTTGGTTTAAGGGTTGTGACCTGGCTACTTGAATGGTTTCCTCGTACTCAGTTTACTGTTGTTATCTATATTATTATCAGTTCTTTATTTATTATCTTTAATATTCTATTGTGATATGCTGGTTTTAGTTCCTAAGTAAAGCCTTCTTTGTGGCACTTGCTCTTTCTGGGGGTTTGACCCAGCTGGTTTTGTTTGGCCAGATATCGGAGCAGCACCAGAGGATCCACCTGTCTTCCTGCCAGATGGTGACCACCAGACGTAACCCTGGCAACGAGTGGGTTTCTTTTTGTCCTCCCACTTTATTGTAAAATTATTCTTTTGAGGCGTTTAGCCGGCGAGCACTTGTTAGCTCATATTGTACCTTATTTACTGTCTGCCTACGGGCTGTAACAAGATTGACGAATCCTAGGATTGATCATGTATGACTAAACTCTTGCTAGTCCTGACATTTTGTAACGACTAGCTTCATGATCAGCTGAATATATAATGTTTGGGACGCCTTACCATTGAATATTTGGTGATCTTATATCTTGTAACACTTACTTACTTGCTTGTGATTGAGACAATAGGCTTGTTCATGACTATAGGAGACTGTTGGCTTGTAGTTAAACCCTTATGTATCTAGACAGCCGTGACCGTATAGCGAGGTGGGTTGCACTTCAATATACGTAGCTGGCTATGTACGCCCCCGCTCTCCAGTATTCTGGTTCTGGGGCGTTATATGGTTTAAGTGGTGGCCCATGCAGGTCTTGTAAATCAAGACATGTGAGGGTTTACCGAATAGATGTCTCAATCAGTACTCGCCCTTGATCTCTGCTCGTATCTTCTGGATCCCTGTAATCTTGACCTGATCACATGCTTGTATCGTTGATCTGTCCTGGTCCTTCCTTATTGTTCCCTATATCGTCTTTTTCAGCGGCATTGTTCCTGGACCTGCCGATCAGCAAGGCGGAGCACCTCCTGCGGACCAGCAGCAACCCGGAGATCAAGCCCAACATTCAGGAGTAGCCTCCAGAGTCATGCCTACCGAAGGAGAGCCACCAATTCAGCCCATCCCGCCTGTAAAGCCTGATGATGGCACTTTGGTGGGTCTCATCAGGTCCCTATTAGCTTCCCAGGAACGTCGCAGAGATGCCTTGTACCAGGCGGTGGCAGATGCTTTGACCAGAGAAGGTCATCAGGGTAATAGCGCGGCCAACAGCTTCAAGCGCTTGAACCCTCTCTTCTTCGACGGCAGTGAAGATGCGATCGCCGCAGATGCTTGGCTTCAGGACACAGAGGTGATTCTAGAAGCAGCCAGGACTCCAGAGAATGAGAAGGTGGTCGTGGTGCGCCTGCAGTTACTAGATCTTGTCCGCAGCTGGTGGGCAGCGCAGGCCGATGGATTAGTGGCCCATATTTCATGGGCATTATTCAGGGAGAGATTCCAGACCAAGTATTTTGATGTTGTATCTCGGTATGACCTACAGACGAGGTTCACCAATCTGAAGCAGATGGGCAGAACGGTCGATGGATATGCGGCCGAGTTCTTCAGGCTTAGTCGGTTTGCTCCCACCTTGGTGGCGACCGAGTTCGATAGAGCCCAGTAGTTCCAGCAGGGGCTCCACCTAGAGATTTTATTGGCAGTAGAGCATTTTGAGCATCAGACTTTTGATACAGTATTGAGAGCAGCTAGGAGGCATGAGTATACCTCCCAGAGGATCGTGGATAGGACCGGAGGTCGGAAGCGATCCCACGGTCAGATGAATCAGTCTTCGGTACCAGCCATGGCAGCCAGGACTTTGACTATTGGAGCTCCGAGGCGGGCGGCCTCAGTGACGTCGGTTCAGCATTCCAACCCGACGCACCCTCAGCAGCAGAAGCAGTCTTCCGCAGTAGGATGTTCATACTGCGGGAAGCCAGGACATGTGGTATCAGAGTGTCGCAAAGCACAGGGTTTGTGCTTGGTTTGTGGTGCCCCGGACCACAGGGTTGAAAATTGCCCGAACAGGAGGAGTTCATCGGCCTTCTCTAGTCCTTCAGTTAGAGGACCAGCACCAGTCCAGCAGCTGTAGTACCCGTTTCCGAGGCCATTGCCGACACAGGCCCAGGAATTCTAGCAGCAAAGACCGCAACAGTATGTCCAAGCCCAAGCCCTGATCCAGAGCAGGTAGAGGAATTTTCAGCAGAGGGGACCCGCACCTAGAGGATATGGTCAAGTGCTGGCTTTGACCATAGAAGAAGAAGGAATAGCACCAGATGAGGTAGTGGCAGGTACTATTCTCGTCAACACCTTTCCAACTTCAGTATTATTTGATTCTGGTGCCTCGTATTCATTTATGTCTGTACGATTCGCGACACGGGTAGGACTGGAGCCCGAGTCTTTATCAGTAAGGCTCAATATACTTACTGGTAACGGACTTGTGGGAGAAGATAGGGTGTTTTCCTCGTGTCAGATCGTAGTTAGCGGTAGAGAATTTCCTGCTAGATTGATAGAGTTCCCAATGGCCGATTATGATGTGGTCTTAGGGATGGATTGGTTGAGGGACCAGTATGCCAGGATAGACTGCCACATTGGCAGGGTTGTTTTTAGCATTCCAGGCGAGCCGGAGTTTTTCTTCTCCCGAGGCGAAGTTGAACCTTCTCCTCCAGTGTTACGGATGGCAGTAGCAGCAATACAGTTACCCCGGATAGTTGAAGAGTTTCCAGATGTTTTCCCAGAAGAGCTTCCAGGGATGCCTCCAGAGCGGGAGATCGAGTTCACTATCGACTTGATTTTCGGATCAGCCCCAGTGTCAGAGAGAGTCTACAGGATGGCACCTTTAGAGCTAGAGATATTGTACAAGATGATTGAAGAACTTAGAACCAAGGGATTCATTCGTGCAAGTGGATCGTCTTGGGGAGCCCCGATGCTTCTTGTGAAAAAAGAAGGATGGTACGTCTAGATTATGTGTAGATTATCGTACCTTGAACTCTATAACAATCAAGAACAGATACCCTCTCCCGAGGATAGATGACTTGTTTGATCAACTCCAAGGGACAGCAGTGTTTTCGAAGATCGACTTGCGATCAGGATACCATCAGATCAGAGTCAGAGAGCAGGACATCCTGAAGACAACTTTCAGATCTAGGTATGGGCATTGGGAGTTCCTTGTGATGCCATTTGGAGCAACCAATGCGCCGACTGTATTCATGGACCTCATGAATCACATCTTCATGCCTCATTTGGATCAGTTCGTGATTGTGTTCCTAGACGACATCCTGGTCTACAGCAAGAGTGAAGCGGAGCATGAGCAGCATCTCCGAGTTGTCCTCCAGATTCTCAGAGAGCACAAGTTGTATGCCAAGTTTAGTAAATGCGAGTTCTGGCTTGATCGTATGTCGTACTTGGGTCATATCATCACCCGAGGAGGAGTGGAGGTAGATCCCCAGAAGATCGTGGCTATTGAGTCGTGGCCAGTGCCCAGTACATTCGTAGAAGTTTACAGTTTTCTTGGATTGGCCGGCTACTACCGGCGATTTGTTTCGGACTTTGCTCGGATTTCAGCGCCATTGACCCAGTTGACCCGCAAGGATGTACAGTTTGCTTGGACAGCAGAATGTCAGGATTCTTTTGAGAAGTTGAAGCGAGGCTTGATGACGTCACCCATTCTCACACTTCCAGATGGGACCGGAGGATTCTCAGTGTATTGTGATGCTTCTGGCCGAGGTTTAGGATGCATTTTGATGCAACATGGGAAAGTAATAGCTTATGCGTCACGACAACTTCGTGATCATGAGAGAAATTATCCAACCCACGATTTGGAGCTGGCAGCCGTGGTGTTTGCGCTAAAGCTTTGGAGACACTATTTGTATGGAGATAGGGTAGAGATTTTTACCGATCACAAGAGCCTGAAGTATGTTTTCACCCAGAAGGACCTTAATATGCGTCAGAGAAGGTGGTTAGAGCTACTTGTGGATTATGATGTCAACCTGCAGTATCATCCTGGGAAGGCCAACGTTATTGCAGATGCATTGAGCAGGAGAGCCGGAGTTTATTTTCTAACAGTGTAACCAGAGCTGTTTGCCGATGTAAAACCCCTAAATTTCTACTATTTTTTTATTTATTAAATTTAGTACTGATTTAAAATTTTATATTGTACGTCGCGTAGTCGTATTTTACGTCGCGCACGAAATATTATTTTTCAAAATTGCTCGACGAGTGCGATTATGTGCGAGCGTACATATTTTTGAAAATATTATTTTTCTATTTTTAAAGTTTCAAAATAATATACATAATAATTATTTTGTTACCGTTCCAAAATTTTTCAAGTTTGCTATTTTATTTATAAAGTCTTTCATTTCTCATAATTATTAATAATAAATAATATTTTTATTGTATGCTAGAAAAGCATAATTATGAGAACATCATTTTGTACCTACATATATAATTCGTAATTATTTATTAGTCTATTTTAAATAAAAATATAATTTTTGAGATTTATTAATATTAATATTTTATTATTCAAAAAGATATTTAAAAATATTTATTATTTTCGAAATTATTATTATTGGTATTTTGAAAAATATATTTGGAAATTTTGGTGACCATTTTAAATCTTGATTTAAATTTATGGATTTATTTAAATAGTTAAGTACTTGAAAATTGATTTATCCTATTCGATTTTAAACTAAAATTTAATTTGATTTAAAATTGGATTTGTATTGGATTTGGATTTGATTTCATTGTTTTAAATTAAATTGCGAATTATCTAAATTAGGTTTTAAATACTCCTAATTCTTATCCAATTGGAAATTCCCACATCCTATAAATAGGCAGGTACTCCTCCAACTTTTTATCATTCTCCACAAAATTCTTCCACCACAAGTGCAGTGCCTCGTGTCCGTGTCCTCTCCCCGTTCTTATTCCAATATATATACATATACATTGTATCCCTTGTGTCGGACACTCCCCGACACATACAACCAAAATAAAAATCCTAAACCTAGCACAACTTTCCACACCCGTCGTCGATGCCAGACCAACCACAACCATCCCGTCTCCTCTCTGACAACCGACCCCGTCTCAATCCAGCATACTGCCTCGCCACCGCCCGTCCACCGATCCCCGTCCAATCTCAGCCCTCACCCTCGACAATTGACAACCCGACCCAGCAAAACAGCCACCCCGGAACTCAAGCCCCGACCAACACCGCCCACGGCAGCCACCGCCCTTACCCCCGAGAGGCCTCCGCCGAAACCCTCCGCCACCGGCGTAGCCACCAGGGTAATCACCGCCATCACCGTCCCAAAAAAAATCACCATCAACAACAAAGAAATAAAACAAAACACACGCACACACCCCTCACCTGACCGCCGGTCGTCGCCCGAGCCTGTGCCACCTCTCGCCGTGTCGGGGCCGGCGCTGCTCCCCCATGCGCCGCCGTACCATTGGAGCTCTCGCCGGCAACCGCCGCGCGCCGCTGCCCCCTTTCCTCCTTTTTCCCTCCGGCGAGGACCAGCCCTAACCGATGCCTAGACTTCCGCGCGGCGCCAGCCGTCCGCCGAACCCCGAACTCCGTCTCTCTTCTGCTCGTCTTCGCCCCGACCGCGGTGACCGCAACGTCCCAGCTCCGCCCCTGCCAAACCCTCTCGCCGCCCCTTCGCTCCGACAGCTCCGCCACCCCCTCCTCACTCCTTCCTACCGAAAAACCTCCCATCCCGACCGCCTCCTTGCCTCGCCCCCTCCGCGCGCCGAGGCCTCGCCACACCGGGCTCAGATCGGTCGCCCCGCACTCTTCCCCGACCCTTCCTCCGACCGCGCCCCTCACTACTCCTCCGCCCGCCGCCTCTCCCTCTCCCTCGTTCCTCTTTCTTCTCCTCATATTTTTTTTTCTTTTTGATCTCTCTTACCTCTGGGAGAAGAGAACAAAGCTTATATTTTCTTGTTTTTTTGTTGTTGTTCTAAATTAATTGTTACTGAACCACCTGTGAGTTTTTTTAATTAATTTATTTATTTATATTTTTGTTATTTTATTATTATTATTATTATTATTATTATTATTATTATTATTATTATTAATGTTATTAATTCCTCTCGTGAAACGAGAAGGAACAGTGAATTATCTTTATTTATATTTATATTTATATTTTTATTATTATTATTATTATTAATGTTATTAAAAATGTTTGTATACAGCAGTCTAATAGTTCTAATGTTTTCATTATTTAATAATATTTTGAGTATATTATATACATATATAACTGTATAGTTTTAATGTTATTATTGATTATAAATTTTTAGTATTATTTTACCAAGTATTCTTTATTGATAAGTAAAAGTATATAATTATTATTAATATTATTATTACTAGTAATGCTATATATCCCTAGTTTATTATGAATGGATTTTCGACTTAAATTATTTTATGTATAATTCTTTTATCTTAACTCGTAAAAAGGAAATATATATATATATATATATATATATATATATATATATATATATATATATATATATATATATATATATATATATATATATATATATATTGTTTCAATTAATGTATAAAAATTTCTCGATTTTTAAATAGTTAATAAACGTATAGGTTTTACCAAAAACGATTTTATTTACTCTCTCAAAAATCATATTTTAAAAGTTTAAGTATTTGCCTAAACAATTTTTATACTTTTCAAGTATTTATCTAAAAATTATTTTTAGCTAATAAGAATATATTTTCGAGAATTATAAATAGCCTTCTTAAAATCATCTTTATGACTTTAATTATTTTGCTATGAATATCTTTGACTCATGAAACTAGTTTTTAGTTATTACAAATATCATTCAAAAATTTGTATATATTAGTATTTTTTTTTTTTCGATTTTTCTTCAACCCGTGACTAGGTCCATTATTACTATTCTTTCGCCAATTCAAGCCTACCTTATGTCCAACCTAACCAATTTGACCCTTCTGGACCCAATAGAACTGTCCGTGTCACCATCAGAGGTCACCTTGCATAGTTATTGCACCGAATTTGCAGTTCGTGCCACCTTGATCACCGCAGCACACCAGGCGTCCTACCAGGCAAGATACCTTGCCTTTACTGTTTAATTTCTTGCTCAATATCATGCATGTTTTTACTTATTCTAGAAAATATAAATTGTACTTGCAAATTATTATATTTTAGTTGCATATGGCTTAGAGTTAAGGGACCACCCTTGTTTGTGTCGCAATCATTGGCCCGACACTTGTGTATCACGAGTCACGAGTCTCATATAGATCTCGGACGTACGTATCGACTGGCCATCGGTGCGCACATGCTGTGCGATAGGTAATAACTGCTAAATAGTTATGTTTGTCTAGAAGACTTAGTGACTTAGCAGTTATTAGGAATGTCGTGATGTGGATTCAGCACGAGTAGTGCATGGGGAGGGTGAAGACAGTTATTAGGCGCAGGGGCTTTCACACCTTTACTTTTCTCTGGATGCCATTTGTGACCCAATCGAGAGCTAGTGGCCATGCATTTATTTACTTTTTTCTAGATGCCACTAGTGCCTCGGTTGAAACACAAATGTGCCGTGCATTTACTTTTCTCTAGCTGCCGTTAGTGACTCACCCAAGAGCTAGTGGTCGTGCATTTATTTTTCTCTGGATGCCCCTTAGTTCTCGCTCGAGTGCTAATGGGCCGTGCATTTACTTTTCTCTGGATGCCACTAGTGCCTTGGTTGAAACGCTAACGTGCCGTGTTTCTAGCTTCGGGAGCCCTTGTGTGGAACGTTGTCTTCAAAATGCATCTACACCTAGAATGGTTAAGGACCTTTATTTGTTTAGTTATATATACTGTCACGACCCGCACCCGGTTTTCGGACGCGAGCTCGTGAGCAAGCCAGCTACGTATCGAGCGGACTCCAGCCCGACTCGAGTACGTATAAGATGTCAAGGTCATGGGTATCATGTCTAATCTGAACTGTATCTCAATCCACAGGAATCAAATAAATCAAGAATGAACAATTATGGGTCATGGTCTGCAGCCCATTAGCATATTGTTCGATTAGACTTCAAGAATGATATGAGTCTATAAATAAGCAGAGTATATCATGGTACTGAATATAAAGCACGAAAAGATAATAAAGAAATATCACAAGCAAATACCTGTATCAAACATCGCAATCCTCTACCATCCTGCTATGCTAACTAACTCCATGCAGTCGCTAAACCTGAAGAGATCATCAGGTCCTCAGAGGACTAGCAAGATACATAAAACATGCCTATCTAACAGTTTAATCATGCAATAATATATACTGGATATAAACAGGAACTAGACAGAAGACTGACAAGTGGCTACTGACAGGTAACTATGAACACAGATACGGGATCAAGTACGCATAAATGAACTGCTGGTAGATCAATGGATAACCAATCCTCGCCCCGATTGTGGACTCGCAGGTCAGTTTCAAGACAAGTCACCCTCGCCCCGATTGTGGACTCGCAGGTGTAAAGGCAACCCTCGCCCCGTGTGTGGACTCGCAGGTTGTGGGAAAGACAAAGGAATAGCAGTTCACTCACTCATACTTACAGACACGACTCAGTCAAGATACGGGTGAAGACACGACACGAACCAATCACGATACACAAGAGAACCAATCCAATATGAACTAACAAGGCTAACCATGTACATAGACTATATCTATACTAGCAAGCACGATATACAAATCACAAGTAATAACCAACTAGTAAAACTATATACTAATAGAAATATGCATGTAAATAAATTGTAGAGGGAGGCAAGGTATAATTGCCTGGAGATTGCACGAAGAACCATCAAAAAACTGTCAACCAATAAGTCAGAAAGTCCAAGTCATCACAACTGTCTCCGAGAGCTGAAATAGACAATACCAACAGTCTCAGAATTATCAAATTAGCTAGGATTGCCTGTCCTTAAGTCCAATTCTGGATACAGGGGCAAAACGGTAATTTCGGACAAAAATGATATCCGCTGTTGGACCGGTTTGCACTGAAAAGCGTGTCAAAGTCAAAGGTCTCTAAAGTCGTCAAACTATATGTCTACGGATCCAGTTTTCCAATACGAACCCAACCGTATGTCTAGAGTTGGATTCCGGCAGGCCGTGCACAAAATCGCCCGTTGAGTGAAACCGTGGGCCCGCAAAACGGTAATTTTGTCAACGGTCTCAGAATTGAACCAAACTTGTCATACAGGACCAGAAAAACAATACGGTTCTGTTGGCATAAGTTTCGTCTCGATCTGACGAGCGTGCACAAAGTAATTGGAGAATTTACAAAGTGCAGGATACGGTGAATTTCGACGGATACGCATCAAATTCGTCGCGCACACGCGACCAATTTGAATTCTGCCAAAGCCCACACGACCACGAATCCGTTACGCACCTTTCGATGCTTTCAGTTCGCGGCCACGTCGCCCGGTTTGGCGGGACGTACGTGATATCAGAGTGATTTCGTAAATTTTTCATATTTAAAAACTGATTTTTATCTCGATTTCAAACTCTATTTTCTTAGGGCACAATTGATGAAATTTGGATCTACAAATAGGGTTTGGAAGCCCTATAGGTTGTCTTTAACTGCCTTCAGGTGGATTTCAAATTCGAACAACGGTTCGACCGAGACAGGCCTTCAAAGTTGGGTTCCAAAATCAGTTCTAATACTCTATTTTTGGTGGTTTTTCCTGAAGTTTCAGGAATTCTTACAATTTATTTAAGGCAACCCAAACGATTTCACTTGAAGGGAAGGATAGAGGGTTATCTAGACGATACGTAGAAATTTGCAGAAGGAAATTTTGTGGAAAGATCGTAGAGAAATTGTACCTCGAAATACTGTTGTTTACTGACCTTTGCTGCCACTGTTTTGCTCTGTACGCGGCTCGATGCGCCTGGCCGACCGGCCGACCGGCCGTCCCGTGGTGGATCTCCGTCGCGCGCGTGCGAGTGGGCGGGGAGCGCAGGGTGGTGGCGGTGGTTGAAGAGTTTAGAGTTTTTAGGGTTTCCTCTCGATCATATACATAGGTATATGATGCTGCTGTCGAACAGGGTCGGGGATTTGGTTTTACTGTGGTGTGGGGAATTACTGTGGTGTGGGGAATTAAGGCATGCTTTGTATTTATGGGTGGGGGTCGGTTTTGCTAAAGAGGAGGGCTCGGCCTGGCTTTTGCCTGGGCTCGGGCTGGCTTATACTCTTTACTCTATTATATATATATATATATATATATATATATATATATATATATATATATATATATATATATATATATATACACTTTTTTTTTCTTTTTTTTTCTTTTTTTTTCCAACGCGTGCGGGCTCAGTATAATCGTGTGTCCCACGCACACGATTCTTGGCCTGTCGTATGGAACGACTTTTGGAGTGCGGACGTTGTCCGTTGGCCTTGTCATCATCGCCGTACACACGCACCCCGCGCACTCCGCGCGCTCCAGAGCTCCGCTCGGCAGCACACCGTCTTTCGACGGCAGTTACTCAACACCTCACTTTGCCCACGACGCCGAAGAGACTCCCTCGACGACCAAGGGTGAACGCCCGTACGACGGCCACTAATTCCTTGTCGCCTGCGACTACCGATTCCGTCCAGCCGCCCGTTCTATGCGTACGACGTGCATATTGGCGACGATCGCCGACGCCCTTACGATCGAGCATGCGATTGTTTATGGCGGACGTCTTCTCGTCGCCCTCAGCAGCGCCGCACGACGGGCCGCGTGGTCGGCCTGTCGCTTATACCCGTGGGCGAATGGTGCCGATTCCCCGATCCGTCGCACGACGACCGTGCACTGAGTTTGCTACACAGACGCCTCATTCTGCCCCACGCAGGCTCAGTTACATACACCCACATACAAGTATATATATATATATATATATATATATATATATATATATATATATTTCTATAAAAAAAAAAATATATATATATATATATATATATATATATATATATATACCTTATTAAATTAAAAACAATTATATATATATATGTCTATATATATCTCTCTCCATAGAACTCAAATAAGTCCCACTAGCATCCATTCCTAGTGTAGGACTTATTTCTATAAATCTGAATATATATAATATAATATTTATTTGACAAAACCAATAATAGAATATTATTATATAATAATAACCTTTGATAATAAAATATTAATAATAATGAAATTCAATAAATAAATAATGGTGTATATACCATTTACACAGTCAAAAGTCCCACAAATGCACAAGGACCTATTTATATACAATTATCATTGAATATCACTAATATTGTTTTCTATAATATTTATTAATAAAATATATATAAAACATGCATTAGAACATTAAATTGAAATACGACAAAATCATACCAACAATAAATTATTTTAAATATAATCACGTTCATAATATAGAATTATTCATAGCAACCAAATAGTACCCTGATAATATATATATTCATAATATGGTGCCTTATTTATAGAAAATATATATACACATATGTATACTTATCATTCATGTAATAACTGATTTAATAAATATAAATCGTCAATTCCTAAAATATATATAAAAATATTTGTATTTACCAAACATGTCTACAAGGCCGTATTTGGTCTCACTACATGTCTATATGGGCTCGGATTTGACTTGGGTCAAATCTGGACTGGTTCGGTACAACCGGTTTCCTGAAAACTCAATAATATAATTAAATAACAAATAAGATCTTCGGTACGGGTTAAGTCGCAACTTGGCCTGGTTTTCCTAGTTAGGACATTCCTATGACTCGGCCTTCCCTACCAGGGCTAATACCCTAATCAAAACACGCCACTGCACTATTCTTGCCACGATTTCTAGTCACCTTGTACTCTAATTTCTAACCATGACTAAAATTATCTACCGTAATAATTAACTAATTAATTACTTATAAAATCTAAAAGTCACCATTTAAATCAAAATAAAATAAAAAAATATTTCTAAAATTTTTCGGGAAGGGGAGCTACATATACTCTTTTGTTGAGCTTTTATTACTCAGTTTATGGCATGATATTATGTGTCTTGTTACATCCCTCTGTGGACCTGGTTATCTCGCCAGGTGTGTGCTATTGTCTTTCGCAGGTGTTCTAGCTCTAGCCGTGACCATTGCTATTTCTTCGAGGATGATTGCACTTGGATCGTCTTCGCTTCGCTCGCCAACTCATTTTTTTACTCATGTATTTTTTCTTTCCTCGTTGGTAGTGGATGTGTCTCCGCCCAACTACATGTACCAAATGACAATTTCATGGTTGATTATATGATATCATTTATTCATATATTTTTGTGTGGATGAGATTAGTATGGTTTTACTGCATTTTACAGCTTATGTATTTATACGAGAATTTTCATATATTGGAGTATACTTCGTATGAATACAGCTGGCATGTCTACGTTCCTAGTCCTACGTATTTTGGGACTGGGGCGTTACATGTTTTTGTGGTGGCCCATGCAGGTCAAGATAAATTGTTTGGTTAATTTACCGTACCAAGCAAGCCTGCGTATAGGATTAGAAGTCTAGGATCTCATCCACATACTTGATCTCTTTCCTTGATTTTATCTACCGTTTGACTCATCAATTGCATCTTACTTGATTCCTCCTATCATTATTCTTATCTTTCCTTCGTGCTTGCTAGAGATTGACCCTACTAGTTAGTTGTCCCAAAACACCATTAGTTTAATTCTTTAAGTTGGGTATAATACCTTATGAACTAGCAACATCTTGACCTAGTGACCTATATTAGCAAGCTTATTTAGATCCTAGAATCTAGAGGACCTAACCCGTATAGCCAACCAAGGACTTGGACAAGAAGACTATAGGACGACTATATGACTTAGAATCATTCTACCTTCTTTAAATCTTAAATCTCTCGTACCTATGTATTTACTGTTTTTACTAATGATGCTAATGTAGCCTAGTTTTTGCAAGCTTATTCTTTATCGAGTTTGTTCATGACATATGCTATTGAGCGCTCACTAGCATGTTGTCTAATCAGAACCGGTGCATAATGGTCTGATCAACCAAGTGCACTTTGGTTCGCTTTTGTCTATTATTCTACGTGGATGGGACATAATTAAACTTGGCCTTTAGAATCCCATCCACGACTGTCTTGACAATTCTTTTAAAATTATTCGGTCGTCTTTGCACCACGTATTGCATTCGATAATATCGTCTTTTGAACTCCCTATTGCTTTCGCCTTCACCTATTTTAGAAGGACGAAGGCGTTGTACTAGAACCTTATCTAGCCTTCATATCAAATATGATTATTATCACTCAATATTGCTATATCTTCATCCTAACTACTCGACCTCTCCCTCAACCCTAAATCTACAAGCTTGACTTCCTAATCACTTGAATTTAAGAAGTGATTATAATCGCCTCTTAATCATATCCTCAACCTAGACTACAACCAAGGAACCCTTCTACCGTTGTGCCTTCTCACTCCCCTGCGAATTCTTAATTTCGAGGATGAAATTCTTTTAAGTTGGGTAGGATGTAAAACCCCTAAATTTCTACTATTTTTTTATTTATTAAATTTAGTACTGATTTAAAATTTTATATTGTACGTCGCGTAGTCGTATTTTATGTCGCGCACGAAATTTTATTTTTCAAAATTGCTCGACGAGTGCGATTATGTGCGAGCGTACATATTTTTGAAAATATTATTTTTCTATTTTTAAAGTTTCAAAATAATATACATAATAATTATTTTGTTACCGTTCCAAAAATTTTCAAGTTTGCTATTTTATTTATAAAGTCTTTCATTTCTCATAATTATTAATAATAAATAATATTTTTATTATATGCTAGAAAAGCATAATTATGAGAACATCATTTTGTACCTACATATATAATTCGTAATTATTTATTAGTCTATTTTAAATAAAAATATAATTTTCGAGATTTATTAATATTAATATTTTATTATTCAAAAAGATATTTAAAAATATTTATTATTTTTGAAATTATTATTATTGGTATTTTGAAAAATATATTTGGAAATTTTGGTGACCATTTTAAATCTTGATTTAAATTTATGGATTTATTTAAATAGTTAAGTACTTGAAAATTGATTTATCCTATTCGATTTTAAACTAAAATTTAATTTGATTTAAAATTGGATTTGTATTGGATTTGGATTTGATTTCATTGTTTTAAATTAAATTGCGAATTATCTAAATTGGGTTTTAAATACTCCTAATTCTTATCCAATTGGGAATTCCCACATCCTATAAATAGGCAGGTACTCCTCCAACTTTTTATCATTCTCCACAAAATTTTTTCCACCACAAGTGCAGTGCCTCGTGTCCGTATTCGTGTCCGTGTCCGTGTCCTCTCCCCGTTCTTATTCCAATATATATACATATACATTGTATCCCTTGTGTCGGACACTCCCCGACACATACAACCAAAATAAAAATCCTAAACCTAGCATAACTTTCCACACCCGTCGTCGATGCCAGACCAACCACAACCATCCCGTCTCCTCCCTGACAACCGACCCCGTCTCAATCCAGCACACTGCCTCGCCACCGCCCGTCCACCGATCCCCGTCCAATCTCAGCTCTCACCCTCGACAATCGACAACCCGACCCAGCAAAACAGCCACCCCGGAACTCAAGCCCCGACCAACACCGCCCACGGCAGCCACCGCCCTTACCCCCGAGAGGCCCCCGCCGAAACCCTCCGCCACCGGCGTAGCCACCGGCGTAATCACCGCCATCACCGTCCCAAAAAAAATCACCATCAACAACAAAGAAATAAAACAAAACACACGCACACACCTCTCACCTGACCGCCGGCCGTCGCCCGAGCCTGCGCCACCTCTCGCCGTATCGGGGCCGGCGCTGCTCCCCCACGCGCCGCCGTGCCATCGGAGCTCTCGCCGGCAACCGCCGCACGCCGCTGCCCCCTTTCCTCCTTTTTCCCTCCGGCGAGGACCAGCCCTAACCGACGGCGCCAGCCGTCCGCCGAACCCCGAACTCTGCCTCTCTTCCGCTCGTCTCCGTCCCGACCGCGGTGACCGCAACGTCCCAGCTCCGCCCGTGCCAAACCCTCTCGCTGTCCCTTCGCTCTGACAGCTCCTCCACCCGCTCCTCACTCCCTCCGACCGAAAAACCTCCCATCCCGACCGCCTCCTTGCCTCGTCCCCTCTGCGCGCCGTGGCCTCGCCACACCGGGCTCAGATCGGTCGCCCCGCACTCTTCCCCGACCCTTCCTCCGACCGCGCCCCTCACTACTCCTCCACCCGTCGCCTCTCCCTCTCCCTCTCCCTCGTTCCTCTTTCTTCTCCTCATATTTTTTTCTTTTTGATCTCTCTCTCCTCTAGGGAGAAGAGAACAGAGCTTATATTTTCTTGTTTTTTTTGTTGTTCTAACTTAATTGTTACTGTGGTCTCCTCGAAAGAGGAGAACCACCTGTGAGTTTTTTTTTATATTTATTTATTTATATTTTTGTTATTTTATTATTATTATTATTATTATTATTATTATTATTAATGTTATTAATTCCTCTCGTGAAACGAGAAGGAACAGTGAATTATCTTTATTTATATTTATATTTATATTATTATTATTATTATTATTATTATTATTATTATTAATGTTATTAAAAATGTTTGTATACAGCAGTCTAATAGTTCTAATGTTTTCATTATTTAATAATATTTTGAGTATATTATATACATATATAACTGTATAGTTTTAATGTTATTATTGATTATAAATTTTTAGTATTATTTTACCAAGTATTCTTTATTGATAAGTAAAAGTATATAATTATTATTAATATTATTATTACTAGTAATGTTATATATCCCTAGTTTATTATGAATGGATTTTCGACTTAAATTATTTTATGTATAATTCTTTTATCTTAACTAGTAAAAAGGAAATATATATATATATATATATATATATATATATATATATATATATATATATATATATATATATATATATATATATATATATATATATATATATATATATATATATATATTGTTTCAATTAATGTATAGAAATTTCTCGATTTTTAAATAGTTAATAAACGTATAGTTTATACCAAAAACGATTTTATTTACTCTCTCAAAAATCATATTTTAAAAGTTTAAGTATTTGCCTAAACAATTTTTATACTTTTCAAGTATTTATCTAAAAATTATTTTTAGATAATAAGAATATATTTTCGAGAATTATAAATAGCCTTCTAAAAATCTTTATGACTTTAAGTATTTTGCTATGAATATCTTTGACTCATGAAACTAGTTTTTAGTTATTACAAATATCATTCAAAAATTTGTATATATTAGTATTTTTTTTTCTTCGATTTTTCTTCAACCCGTGACTAGGCCCATTATTACTATTCTTTCGCCAATTCAAGCCTACCTTATGTCCAACCTAACCAATTTGACCCTTCTGGACCCAATGGAACTGTCCGTGTCACCATCAGAGGTCACCTTACATAGTTATTGTACCGAAGTTGCAGTTCGTGCCACCTTGATCACCGCAGCACACCAGGCGTCCTACCAGGCAAGACACCTTGCCTTTACTATTTAATTTCTTGCTCAATATCATGCATGTTTTTACTTATTCTAGAAAATATAAATTGTACTTGCAAATTATTATATTTTAGTTGCATATGGCTTAGAGTTAAGGGACCACCCTTGTTTGTGTCGCATTCATTGGCCCGACACTTGTGTATCACGAGTCACGAGTCTTATATAGATCTCGGACGTACGTATTGACTGGCCATCGGTGCGCACATACCGTACGATAGGCAATAACTTCTAAATAGTTATGTTTGTCTAGAAGACTTAGTGACTTAGCAGTTATTAGGAATGTCGTGATGTGGATTCAGCACGAGTAGTGCATGGGGAGGGTGAAGACAGTTATTAGGCGCAGGGGCTTTTACACCTTTACTTTTCTCTGGATGCCATTTGTGACTCAATCGAGAGCTAGTGGCCGTGCATTTATTTACTTTTCTCTAGATGCCACTAGTGCCTCGGTTGAAACACAAATGTGCCGTGCATTTACTTTTCTCTAGCTGCCGTTAGTGACTCACCCAAGAGCTAGTGGCCGTACATTTATTTTTCTCTGGATGCCCCTTAGTTCTCGCTCGAGTGCTAATGGGCCGTGCATTTACTTTTCTCTGGATGCCACTAGTGCCTTGGTTGAAACGCTAACGTGCCGTGTTTCTAGCTTCGGGAGCCCTTGTGTGGAACGTTGTCTTCAAAATACATCTATACCTAGAATGGTTAAGGACCTTTATTTGTTTAGTTATATATACTCTTTTGTTGAGCTTTTATTACTCAGTTTATGGCATGATATTATGTATCTTGTTACGTCCCTCTGAGGACCTGGTTATCTTGCCAGGTGTGTGCTATTGTCTTTCGCAGGTGTTCTAGCTCTAGCCGTGACCATTGCTATTTCTTCGAGGATGATTGCACTTGGATCGTCTTCGCTTCGCTCGCCAACTCATTTCTTTACTCATGTATTTTTTCTTTCCTCGTTGGTAGTGGATGTGTCTCCGCCCAACTACATGTACCAAATGACAATTTCATGGTTGATTATATGATATCATTTATTCATATATTTTTGTGTGGATGAGATTAGTATGGTTCTACTGCATTTTACAGCTTATGTATTTATACGAGGATTTCCATATATTGGAGTATACTTCGTATGAATACAGCTGGCATGTCTACGTTCCTAGTCCTACGTATTTTGGGACTGGGGCGTTACAACCGATCTTCAGAAGATGGGTATAGAAGTTGTCCTTCCTACCAGTGTGGCATTGATGGCCAGCATGCAAGTTCAGTCCACTATCGTCGAGAGGATCCGGATGGCGCAGTCAGCAGATTCCAAGCTTCAGCGAATCAGAACAGAGTGTGAGGCAGGACGAAGACCAGAGTTATGTATCCATAAAGACGGTACCCTTCGACATGGGAAGCGTCTTTGTGTACCCAGTGGAGATATCAGACAGGAGATCATGGCAGAGGCCCACAGTTCGCAGTATTCCATTCATCCCGGCAGTACTAAGATGTACCGTAATATTCGCCAGCACTTTTGGTAGAATGGCGTGAAGAGGAAGATAGCCCGGTTTGTCTTTCGTTGTTTAGTCTGCCAACAAGTTAAGGCTGAACATCAGAGACCAGCTGGACTACTTCGACCATTGCCAATTCCAGAGTGGAAATGAGAGCTTATAACCATGGATTTTGTGACTGGATTGCCTAGATCCCCGGCTGGCAGAGACACTATTTGGATTGTCATAGACAGGCTCACGAAGGTGGCTCACTTTCTTCCGTTCAGAGTTGGTCAGTCGACGGCTCAGCTAGCGGAGATGTATCTCCGGCAGATTGTCAAATTGTACGGTATACCAGTCAGTATCACCTCGGACAGAGATTCCAGATTTATGTCGCACTTTTGGCGCAGCTTGCAAGAGAGTTTGGGGACTCGCCTCCAGTTCAGTTCAGCGTATCACCCACAGACAGATGGCCAGTCAGAACGCACGATCCAGACTCTTGAAGATATATTGCGGTCATGTACACTCTACTTCGGTGGTTCGTGGGAAGATCACCTTACCTGGTAGAGTTCTCGTACAACAACAGTTTCTAAGCAAGTATCCAGATGGCACCGTTCGAGGCACTGTATGGTAGAAAGTATCGATTCCCGCTAGCATGGGATGATGTCGGAGAGAGACAGATGCTCGGTCCAGAAATGATTGCTCAGATAGTTGAGGTGGTCAGAAGAGTCCGAGATCATCTTCGAGTTGCACAAGATCGCCAACGTCATTGGGCCGATTCTCATCGGCGACCCCTTGAATTTTCTGTCGGCGACCATATATTCCTTAGGATCTCGCCTACCCGTGGCGTCATTCATTTCGGCGTACGGGAAAAGCTTAGTCCTAGGTATATAGGACCGTTCGATATTCTGGAGCGAGTAGGAGATGTATCCTATCGTCTCGCTCTTCCACCATCGCTACGTGAGGTGTATGACGTATTCTATGTATCCCATCTGCGATGGTATATTCCAGACCCGAGCCACATCCTGGATCATTCGGAATTGGTTGTTGGTACCAACCTTTCGTATGAGGAGAGGCCCGTGTCTATATTGGACCGAAGAGAGAAGACACTCAAGAACAAGACTATCAAGTTAGTCCGAGTTACTTGGGGTCATCACTCTTTGGGTGAGTCAACGTGGGAGCGTGAGGATGATATCCGATCGCGATATCCCGACATGTTTGACTCGTGAGGTATAATGTTTATGCCCCATGTCTTCGATTCCTTGCTCGCATGATTGATTGGTTGATTGATTGATTATCTAGTATAGCTTGCCTGTGATAGTATAGCTTGTTCTTGTCCCTCTAGACTCTTAATTAAATTCCAAGGACGAAATTCTTTTAAGGTGGGTAGAGTTGTAATACCTGTGGTTCGTATTACGTATCTTGGTATACGTATACGTAATTTGACCCGTATTGTATGTCTCCCTGCTTAATTTATTCTAGCATTTCATTAGCTGGTTTATTCTTGGGTTGGTTCGGCTGGCTTGGTTTACTTTGGTTCATCATGAGCCAAGGTGAACCCTCCTACCTACCACCACCCTTCTTATTTAATCCTTTCCCCTCATTCTCTCTCTTCATTTTACTTCTTCTTCTCCACCATTACTTCTTCAACCACCAGGAGAGTGAGAGAGAGGAAGAGCTTAGGCAAATGCATCTTGCTTCATGGAGGAACACAAATTTTATTGTTCCATTCTCTTCTTCATAGTATTCTAAAATACTTTAGTACTTGGCATTTTTAATTTCTATGGCTCAATTTGTGTAGATCTAAGTTTATAGTATTTTCAGATTTTTTGGGTTTTGATCTACTTAACAATGTTATTTCCAAGTTTTGATGGTTTCATGTTGTAGAAAATTTTGTTCTACCCCATTTTGACCTATGGAAGTCCAAATTTGGACTTACGGTGAAGGTTTTATGGAGCTTGAAAGCTAAGGGTTCCATGGCCATCCTTCTCAGATTTTCTGAGAAGATGGATACCTACTTACTCAGCCGCATGAGATTCATTCACCCAACCGCATGAGATTCATTTCACTCAGCCGCATAGATGGGTACCCACTTATCCAGCCGCATGAGATTCATTTCACTCAGCCGCATAGATGGGTACCCACTTACTCAGCCGCATAGATGGGTACCCACTTACCCAGCCGCATGAGATTCATTCACTCAGCCGCATGAGATTTATTCACCCAGCCGCATGAGATTCATTCACTCAGCCGCATAGATGGGTACCCACTTACTCAGCTGCATAGATGGGTACCCACTTACCCAGCCGCATGAGATTCATTCGCTCAGCCGCATGAGATTCATTTACCCAGTCGCATGAGATTCATTCACTCAGCCGCATAGATGGGTACTGTAGCTGCCCTTCCCAAAAAATTTAGAATATTTTATTATTATTATTTATTTTATTGGAATGGTGATTTTAAATTTTATAAATAATTATTTAGTTAATTACTACGGTAGATGATTTTAGCCCTGATGGAGTTTTGGAGTGCATGGTGACTAGAAATCATGGTACGGATAGTGCCATGGTGTGCTTTGGCTAGTGTACTAGCCCTGGTAGGGGAGGCCGAGCCATAGTGAGATCCCAACTTGGAAAACCATGCCAAGTTACGACTTAACCCTTACCGAAGACTTATTTATTTAATTATTTATATTAGTGAGTTTTAAGGAAATCCGGCTGTACCGAATTAGTCCAGATAGGGCCCAAGCCCATGTAGGTCATGCGGCACGTCCAATGACATCCGTATGGATATAAATTGGTATAAGCATGTCGTATCCCGTTTAAATAGTTTAATAAATATTCCTAGATATTCGTAATTTAAATATTATAAATATTATTATTATTGAATTTCAGTGACTTTTGTATAAGGGGACCTTGTGCATTACGAAATGATTAGACTGTGCAAATGATATATATGCATTATTGATTTATTGTATTTCGCCATTATTATTATTTTATTATCGACAGTACTGAGATTATTATTATATAATAATATTCTATTATTATTGGTTCTATTATTATTATCAAATATAGATTATATATTATTATATTCTTTATATATATATATATATATATATATATATATATATATATATATATATATATATATATATATATATATATATATATATATTTGTTACTACTAATAATAAGAGTAGCTTAAACCGAGCAATTGCAAAACAAAGGAAGCCAACTTAAGCAATCCCCCAAACCCGAGGCCTACCAACTCATACTAAAACCCAAACCAAGAGGAACTCCCCTCTCAGTCAAATGCCAGGCGAGGCCTACCCGAGCTCAAGCTAACCCACAGCCGAGCCCCACAGTACACCGAGTTCACATATGTAACCGAGAAGCAAGAACAGCAGCTACCCATACACAAACCAGACTCAGCCAACACAGACCAAGCAAACCCGAGAGTATCCTTTCTCAGCGAACCTGAGCGTTCCGTGCGTATATAAACGAGAGGAGAGTACGGAAAACCCTAAACCTAGGCGCACCACGACACCCCCAGACGACCTTCGAGGCTGGACGACCTTCCTGGACCTCCACGAGCCACCGTCGGCCGCCTCGATGCCGTCGCACCGCGATAAGATCGGCCGAACAGAGCAACGCTCTGTTTCTTCGACACAGCCAGGTACTTCCTTAATCGACCCTATACCTCCCTGTATACTACGTCGTTTTCGAATTCGTAAAACTCCCTAAAGAGTCTACCTAACCCTCTCAAAGTTCCCACCCTCGGTCGTGAGGTGAATCGATCCATCGATTCGAAAAAAACGATGTTAATATCAAGGAAAAACTGGTTCAGGAAACAGTTTATAGGTAGTCCGATTTTCCCTGTTTACTGATAAATTATTGGCAACCCAGTAACTGTTTAGAAAATCTATTTGAAGGCAATTATTAACAACATGTAGGGCATAAAATCCCTTCTTTTAGTTTTAAATTAACTCCAGCAGTTACCGGGTAAAACCTGTTTAAAGTACGTCGAAATCATGTTTTACCAAAACTGAAAATCTTCGACTCAACGTGCGTCCCGCCAATCCGGGTGATGTGGTCACGAACCGAAAGCATCGAAAGCTGCGTATCGGCTTCGTGGTCGTGTGGGCTTTGACGGAATTCAAATTGGTCGCGTGTGCGCGACGAATTTGATGCGTATCCGTCGAAAATCCCCGTGTCGGCCCCTGTGCAAATTTCTCAATTACTTTGTGCACGCTCGTCAGATCAAGACGAAACTTATGCCAACAGAACCGTATTATTTTTCTGGTTCTGTATGCAAAGTTTGGTCCAATTCTGAGATAATTGAATCGGACACCGTTTTGCGGGCTCCACGGTTCCACTCAACGGGCGATTTTGTGCACGGTCCGCCGGAATCCAACTCTGGACATACGGTTGGGTTCGTATCGAAAAATTGGATTCGTAGACATGTAGTTTGACGACTTTAGAGACCGTTGACTCTGGCACGCTTTTCGGTGCAAAGCGGGTCCAACGGCGGACATCGTTTTGGCCCGAAATTACCGTTTTGCCCATGTGTCCAGAATTGGACTTAGGGACAGGCAATCCTAGCTAATTTGACTATTCTGAAAATATTGGTAATGTTTATTTTAGCTTTTGGGGACTGTTGTACGGGTTTTGACTATTATGGCATATTGAGTAGTTCAGACTGTCGGTTTCACCAGCAGAGGACCACAGGCGAGTACAGTTTATTGTTTGTATTTAGATATTAATCTTTACTATATTTCATTGATTAGTCATTGGTTATGTGATTATTTTCTATTATAAATTATTGAGTCGGGAATGGGAAGTACCAAGGATGTGTGATCTGACCTTAGACAGTGTAGACAGTGATTTATTTATTGCAAGTAGACAGTATAGACAGTAATTTATTTATTGTAAAGTAGACAGTGTAGACCGTGATTATTATTGTATTTAAACTGTGTAGTTCGTGATTATTATTTTGTAGACAGTATTTCTTTATTGCAATATTAACTGTAGACCGTGTAACTTTAGACAGTGTAGACAGTGTAACTTTAGACAGTGTAGACAGTGTAACTTTAGACAGTGTAGACAGTGTAACTTTAGACAGTGTAGACAGTGTCGCATAATTTTCCCGAGACCGATCACATATCAAAGGTGCTTCTAGCAGTTGGGGAAAAGTATTTTGTGTCTATTTATCTATTATTAGTTTTCTGTATTTCCTGTTTATTTTTAAAACTCATGATTGATGGCTAACCTTTGTTTTATAGTTATTTTCTTTATTTGAAATTGCATTCAGTGAATTGTGCTCATTCCATTCCTGACTGGAAACCATATTTTTCAGGTTAGCCGTGGATTTACTTAGCATGGGAGATACGGGGATTTTTGCAGACAAAGGCCTAGAGACTAGCTAGAAAGTCGAGTTATAGTCATTCAATATTTATACAAGTTTATATTTTTTGCAAATGTAAAACTTGTGATCATTGTAAGTTAAATTAATTTTGTGAATGAGCATTATTTGTGATTTTGATCTTCATGGCCGTGACAGCGTTCTACCGTCGACACTGCGGCGTAGGCTGGCTTGGACACGTCTCGTATTCGTTTAAAAAAAATAGGTGCGGGTCGTGACAAGTTTTTGTGGTGGCTCATGCAGGTCTGTTTTTGCAAATCATGCGAACTCGTGATAGTACTTAGGTTAGTTGTACTATTGCGAGCCTGCGACTAGAACATGCTCATTCACGAACAAGGATTAATTTAATTTAAAGGAATGACTAGGATTAGGAGTCCCTTATACAAATTTACCGATGGATAGTTTAGGCCATGGAATTTAGATAAGGAGTTATTAATTTTGATAGTTTGTCAGATCCCCATAGGTACACTACTACCTCTTGATTGGAAGATATGGTCCAATGTGGATAGATTATTCACTTGGAGCGGCAGAGTTTCCTGGAATTGATGATCTCACATAGATAAATTATTCAATTCTTTCTCGTTGCCTCTTTAGATATCATCCTCATATCTTAGTCCAAATTGCCTAATTAGTTCCTATTTTGCCCTAAGAATTATTATTTTATATAATTTCTGATTATGTTACCTATATATGAACCTCACGTTAGTTTCGATTCAAGTGTTTCTCCAAAGGATTGAGTACTGGAATAGTTAGAATGTTTGTATTTCTTTGTCCTCAGTTATTTCCCCTGTTCAATCTTTTATCTTAAGGGTTGTGACTGATAAGACAAATGCTTACACTTTATTTCATAGGCAACTTGTTTGACTCTCTAGGAGCTCATAGATTTTTACACATGTAGTTAAAGGAATGTTAGTTAACTCATACTGGCAGGACAGCAGCGCACTGTTGCCATTTATTTAAATTTTGGAGACTATGAATTCACTGCAGCCAGCAGCGCACTGGCAAGACACGACTCTTAGAGTTGAAATTAGTTTAAGAAAATATAGGTTATAGAGCATACCAGAAACTATGGCTAGAGGTCCTCTTTTGACCGTAACCCTTGTGCCAATATAAGGTAGAGTATCGAATAGCATATCACCCTGAAATCACGAATCCGAGGGTTTACCACAGCTCGAGTATACGGGCGAGGCATAACTCTCGGTGAAATGGTTTCAAACGTGATTACAAGTTTAGGATACTATAGAGGATAGGACGGTGCCCTGTATGTTCTATAAGATTCGAAGCCAATAGTAGTAAAAGTTCTGTGAGATTGGGTAGCGGGTCTCCCGATCTAGCTTTCCGTGGTCCTTGTGATCTATTAACGAGGATATTGATTGACGCTAATAGGTTTACCTAGAATATGGAATCTAGAAGTCCAACCCATTAGTCGACCAAGGCTTTGTGGATAAGAAGATAGTAGAAAGACTGTATAAGCAAGAACACCGGGTAAGGTTTGATTCTCACAAAACTCGAACTACTTGTGCCTTCTTTCAAAAATCTCGCATAATTGTATTCGACTATCTTAACAAATGCTGTTGTTACAGCTTAGTTTTGCAAGCTCACTCTGTTCTCGAGCTTGATTCGAGGCATACGTTTAGTGGGGACGCCTGCTAACTTATTGTCTAATCAGAATCAGTGTATTATGGTCTGATCAACCATGATGCATTTGGTTCGCTCTTCGTTTAATTACACTACGTGGATGGAGATATATAGGTATCTAGGATCTCATCCGCGACTGCTTTGATAATTTCTCTTGAATTATACGTTCGTCTTTGGATCACGTGATTGTATTCAGTAACATCTTTCTTGAACCCTTTATTGTTTTGTCTCTCACTGATTTGGAAAGACAGAAGCTCGTAATTGGTAGAGAGATACCGAGTATCCCCATAGCTATGGTAGTTGTATACACAAGGGTAGTTATCGTCAGCCAGCCATGTGATCGAGTTACTCGTTCTCTTCTCGACCCTCAAACTACTAATGAGACTTTCGAGCCATCTGAATTTGAGAATGATTAGGGTTTTACCCTTAGTCAGAACGCCAACCTAGGAGACTACCTATTCTCAAGAAACCAAATGTTGTGAGTCTCTAATTATTTGCTGGAAGCTCGCCTTAACTGGCAACCCTTAAGCCTTTAACCAACCCTTCCTCGACCGAAGCCCACAGTTAGACATGAGATGAGTGGACAATAGGGTAATCATTTACCGTGACACTCATCCCGAGATTGGTTTCCAACAAATATTACTCTAGTTATGTAAATTTTATTATTAAGACCTAACTAGTGTTGGAACACCACATTCACTAGCTTAGCCAATACCATAGATTAAATACCTTGTCATATTATGATCTACCAGTTGTCAACAGCAATACACGATCACTACAACTCTTGTGACGATAGTCTGGTAGGTTGACACAAATAGAAATTCACGACTCAGTTGTTAGAAATCTTGTGCCTTAGAGTTGGTTATCCCGTCGATAACTCTAGTATACTATAGACAAGTAGATCATCCTATTTTATCGACCATGTGTCATTGTACACACTCGTTCTCCATTCATTGAGGAACGATCCTTGACTTGACTTATATCTACCGTATCCCGACACGCCGTACCTTATTCCCTATTAACAAAGAGTCGAGGTACAGTATCCGGACTTTGGGAACCCTCTAACCTCAATATTCCTAAGACCATGTCCTATTTCTAAGGTAGGTAGACTGTAAGCCTCCTAAAGTTCTGGGATATACGAAGAATATCGATTGATTAGAATAACTTTTATTAGGATGATAATTAGTGCCCATGGACTCCCACTTTCCTTTTAGATCTTTTGTGTCCCCGGCCGTGTCATTAATATTCGGAACACGAGACCAGCTGTTACCTTCCAACAAAGTTCATATGCAAGATCTTGACAAGTCCTCCTTCATCTAGGTATATCATGCCCCACTCAAATCCGTCTCCTTGTACTCTATTTTTATGGTACAACTTTCAGGTAGAAAGGACTAACTATAATCCTTACCATGGTACCGGTAAACTTCCCAACTACACTTAGAGATTCAACCTTGACTCAATTCATTTGACCCAATATATGGTGGTGATCTACTCGAAGCCACTACGCACATGTTACCAGTGTGCCACTCAATTGTGCCTTCTCGTGCTACTTAAACACAAAAGTCACGGAAGACGCATTTTTGGGCTTTAGGGACCTAGCTAACCAACCAGACTGTCAATTAGCTCGACCACTTGGGTGAAATCTATTCTAAGTTACCCTAACCTAGTAGAAATAGTCTTATCATAGGGATCTTGTCCAGTCCATATAGATTAAAGTCCAAGGTTCATCCAAGTGACGATTGATGTCCAATCAAGGAACCCATTATGACCCCATAAAGTCCATCCATGCATACACCATATTGGGACTATAAAACTGAACTTTTGAAATAGTTCCCTATACCTATTGCGTAGCCTCCCTCTCTTAAAACGTGAAGTCATTCGTAACCAATATTCCATCTACCTGGGAGTCGCGATACGAACTTGTATTGCACTTTATCCCTTGCTCGTGTGGTTAAATAACCACGGAAAGGATCCCAATCTTGATTTCTCCAATTTTCGTTCTATTATGGAACTTAGTTTAGAATTTCGAGAACGGAACTCCTGTATTGCACGGATGGCAAGCTCCTCTAAAAACGAAGGGTTCTTTGATCTAGCAAATGACTGGACTAGAGTAGTCTAGCAAATAAGTCAGTGGTTCGTAGACATTCTTTCTATTCGCATCATTGGATACTCTCTACCGTCCTGGAATTTCATACTTGCTCCTTATTATTCTTCCTTATCTTTCTGTTCTTCCTATTTCGGAACGATGAAAGGTCATGTTTATTAGAATTTACCAATATCTATTAGCTACTTGTGTAAATTATTGCTTGTTAGATTTTGGGTTGTTTGATAGATATAGAAGGATTATAGAGGCCATAAGCAGTAGATATCTATGTGTAAAAATTTTAGCAAGTAGTTGGAGTTATAAAATTTTAGCGACATAGCTTTGAGGGAGTAGTGTGCCCAAAGGTGGGTAGAAGTTCTCGGAGTTCGTAGTTACAAAATGGCTAGGAGGAGGATATGAACTGTTTTTGAGGAATTAAAATTCGAAGAGATTAAGGTAATGGCAGATTTTCTTTTTGAATTTAAGGAATAGTTATGAATTAGAATTTCGAGGACGAAATTATTTTTAAGGTGGGTAGATTTGTAGCTGCCCTTCCCAGAAAATTTAGAATATTTTATTATTATTATTTATTTTATTGGAATGGTGATTTTAAATTTTATAAATAATTATTTAGTTAATTACTACGGTAGATGATTTTAGCCCTGATGGAGTTTTGGAGTGCATGGTGACTAGAAATCATGGTACGGATAGTGCCATGGTGTGCTTTGGCTAGTGTACTAGCCCTGGTAGGGGAGGCCGAGCCATAGTGAGATCCCAACTAGGAAAACCATGCCAAGTTGCGACTTAACCCTTACCGAAGACTTATTATTTAATTATTTATATTAGTGAGTTTTAAGGAAACCCGGCTGTACCGAATTAGTCCAGATAGGGCCCAAGCCCATATAGGTCATGCGGCACGTCCAATGACATCCGTATGGATATAAATTGGTATAAGCATGTCGTATCCCGTTTAAATGGTTTAATAAATATTCCTAGATATTCGTAATTTAAATATTATAAATATTATTATTATTGAATTTCAGTGACTTTTGTATAAGGGGACCTTGTGCATTACGAAATGATTAGACTGTGCAAATGATATATATGCATTATTGATTTATTGCATTTCGCCATTATTATTATTTTATTATCGACATTATTGAGATTATTATTATATAATAATATTCTATTATTATTGGTTATATTATTATTATCAAATATAGATTATATATTATTATATTCTTTATATTTTTTTTATATATATATTATTATATTCTTTATATATATATATATATATATATATATATATATATATATATATATATATATATATATATATATATATATATATTGATGAAGTATATACATATGAGGATATAAATATATATATATATATATAAATGAGTGTAGGTATATATATATATATATATATATATATATATATATATATATATATATATATATATATATATATATATATATATATATAAATGAGTGTAGGTATATAACTATATATATATAACTATATATTATATATTCTTTATATATATATATATATATATATATATATATATATATATATATATATATATATATATATTTATATATATATATATATATATATATATATATATATATATATATATATAAAATATATATATATATATATATATATATATATATATATTTGTTACTACTAGTAACAAGAGTAGCAGCCGAGCATCAAATCCCTTAAACCGAGCAATTGCAAAACAAAGGAAGCCAACTTAAGCTATCCCCCAAACCCGAGGCCTACCAACTCATACTAAAACCCAAACCAAGAGGAACTCCCCTCTCAGTCAAATGCCAGGCGAGGCCTACCCGAGCTCAAGCTAACCCACAGCCGAGCCCCATAGTACACCGAGTTCACATATGTAACCGAGAAGCAAGAACATCAGCTACCCATACACAAACCAGACTCAGCCAACACAGACCAAGCAAACCCGAGAGTATCCTTTCCCAGCGAACCCGAGCGTTCCGCGCGTATATAAACGAGAGGAGAGTACGGAAAACCCTAAACCTAGGCGCGCCACGACACCCCCAGATGACCTTCAAGGCTGGGCGACCTTCCTGGACCTCCACGAGCCGCCGTCGGCCGCCTCGACGCTGTCGCACCGCGATAAGATCGGCCGAACAGAGCAACGCTCTGTTTCTTCAACACAGCCAGGTACTTCCTTAATCGACCCTATACCTCCCTGTATACTACGTCGTTTTCGAATTCGTGAAACTCCCTAGAGAGTCTACCTAACCCTCTCGAAGTTCCCACCCTCGGTCGTGAGGTGAATCGATCCATCGATTCAAAAAAAACAATGTTATTATCAAGGAAAAACTGGGTCAGGAAACAGTTTATAGGTAGTCCGATTTCCCCTGTTTACTGATAAATTATTGGCAACCCAGTAACTGTTTAGAAAATCTATTTGAAGGCAATTATTAACAACATGTAGGGCATGAAATCCCTTCTTTTAGTTTTAAATTAACTCCAGCAGTTACCGGGTAAAACCTGTTTAAAGTACGTCGAAATCATGTTTTACCAAAACTGAAAATCTTCGACTCAACGTGCGTCCCGCCAATCCGGGCGATGTGGTCGCGAACCGAAAGCATCAAAAGCTGCGTATCGGCTTCGTGGTCGTGTGGGCTTTGACGGAATTCAAATTGGTCGCGTGTGCACGACGAATTTGATGCGTATCCGTCGAAAATCCCCGTGTCGGCCCCTGTGCAAATTTCTCAATTACTTTGTGCACGCTCGTCAGATCGAGATGAAACTTGCGCCAATAGAACCGTATTATTTTTATGGTTCTGTATGCCAAGTTTGGTCAAATTCTGAGACAGTTGAATCGGACGCCGTTTTGCGAGCCCCACGGTTCCACTCAACGGTCGATTTTGTGCACGGCCCGCCGGAATCCAACTCTGGACATACGGTTGGGTTCGTATCGAAAAACTGGATTCATAGACATGTAGTTTGACGACTTTAGAGACCGTTGACTCTGGCACGCTTTTCGGTACAAAGCGGGTCCAACGGCGGACATCGTTTTGGCCCGAAATTACCGTTTTGCCCATGTGTCCAGAATTAGACTTAGGGACAGGCAATCCTAGCTAATTTGACTATTCTGAAAATATTGGTAATGTTTATTTCAGCTTTCGGGAACTGTTGTACGGGTTTTGACTATTATGGCACATTGAGTAGTTCAGACTGTCGGTTTCACCAGCAGAGGACCACAGGCGAGTACAGTTTATTGTTTGCATTTCGATATTGATCTTTACTATATTTCATTGATTAGTCATTGGTTATGTGATTATTTTCTATTATAAATTGTTGAGTCAGAAATGAGAAGTACCATAGATGTGTGATCTGACCTTAGACAGTGTAGACAGTGATTTATTTATTGCAAAGTAGACAGTGTAGACCGTGATTATTATTGCATTTAAACTGTGTAGTTCGTGATTATTATTTTGTAGACAGTGTTTCTTTATTGCAATATTAACTGTAAACCGTATAACTTTAGACAGTGTAGACAGTGTAACTTTAGACAGTGTAGACAGTGTAACTTTAGACAGTGTAGACAGTATCGCATAATTGTCCCGAGACCGATCACATATCAAAGGTGCTTCTAGCAGTTGAGGGAAAGTATTTTGTGTCTATTTATCTATTATTGGTTTTCTGTATTTCCTGTTTATTTTCAAAACTCATGATTGATGGCTAACCTTTCTTTTATAGTCATTTTCTTTATTTGAAATTGCATTCAGTGAATTGTGCTCGTTCCATTCCTGACTGAAAACCATATTTTTCAGGTTAGCCGTAGATTTACTTAGCATGGGAGATACGGGGATTTTTGCAGACAAAGGCCTAGAGACTAGCTAGAAAGTCGAGTTATAGTCATTCAATATTTGTACAAGTTTATATTTTCTGCAAATATAAAACTTGTGATTATTGTAAGTTAAATTAATTTTTGTGAATGAGCATTATTTGTGATTTTGATCTTCATGGCCGTGACAGCGTTCTACCGTCGACACTGCGGCGTAGGCTGGCTTGGACACGTCTCGTATCCGTTTAAAAAAAACGGGTGCGGGTCGTGACAGGTACCCACTTACTCAGCCGCATAGATGGGTCCCCACTTACCCAGCCACATGAGATTCATTCACTCAGCCGCATAGATGGGTACCCACTTACTCAGCCGCATAGATTGGTATCCACTTACTCAGACGCATAGATGAGTACCCATCTACTCAGCCGCATAGATGAGTACCCATCTACTGCCGTATGAGCCCCCAATTCACCCTTGGCCGCATAGTGTCTAATTGGGTTGTTTTTCTTGTCCTATTTGGCTGATTTATAGCCAGAATTTCTTCCAACTTCCAACATGAAAGTTGTAGATCTTTTCCTTGGCTTCCAGAATATGTTATTAACTATTTATGCAACTTTTCTCATTTATAATGATGTAAGGATAGAACACGATAGTGGCACGTCATGGCGCACTCTTGATAAGTAACCCTGACATGAGATACCTCGATATGCTGTTGCGACAGCTAGCACGGTATGACAAGTATGAAAGACCTGGACACCATGGGCAATTGTGTTTGTACAAATAAAGTGGTACTGTCTTGCATCATGTCTAGGATGGGGATCCCTGAGTACCACGGTCAGGGGTACCTACTGAAATTGACTAAGACTAATTAACTAGAATGATTCAGTAGTCATGAAGAGATTTCCAGCTACAGGCAATCCCGTTATCTGGGCGCATTCAGTGGACTTGTAGCCTACCGACGAGTAGGGCACATTTCCAGCACACAGTGATGTGGTGCACCCTTCATAAACGGACATTCGACCCGGATAACCTGATGGTCTGCAGGGCTTGTGGCTGTTGGGATAATCTCATTGTATCTTGCTAGTAACTAGGCTGTGATAACCCTAGTTAGTTAAAAGTATCAAGCCGTACTCTTGATTGGCCGTGATTGATTGGATGAAGTTAATTCCTGCTTAGTCTTATCCTGATCCTGTGCAAGATTGTGACATGACATGATTATTGATGCTTGCCTTAACAATAATGATCGGGGGTCCAGTTCTGTTCAGGCGAAGGGTTACAACCCCGGTCCTTGTTTGGTTTAAAGGTTGTAACCTGGCTCCCGGAGCAGTTCTGTGTCCTCTCTTCGTTTATTGTCTTATTGCACCCCATGCCATGCTCATCATGTTTTACCTTACTTCAACAAGCATGATTAATTATTTATATCATCCTTAACAATAAAGATCGGGGGTCCAGTTCTATTCAGGCGAAGGGTTACAACCTCGGTCCTTGTTTGGTTTAAGGGTTGTAACCTGGCTCCCGGAGCAGTTATGTGTCCTCTCTTCGTTTATTGTCTTGTTACCTTATCAATGATTATTTATGCTGGCCTTAGCAATAAAGATCAGGGGTCCAGTTCTGTTCAGGCGAAGGGTTACAACCCCGGTCCTTATTTGGTTTAAGGGTTGTAACCTGGCTTCTGGAGCAGTTCTGTGTCCTCTCTTCGTTTATTGTCTTCACTGTACCAATAGTATTTGAGATGGGTTTCTATTCAGGTGAAGGGTTACAACCCCAGTCCTTGTTTGGTTTGAGGGTTGTGACCTGGCTACTTGAATGGTTTTCTCGTACTCAGTTTACTGTTGTTATCTCTATTATTATCAGTTCTTTATTTATTATCTTTAATATTCTATTGTGATATGCTGGTTTTAGTTCCTAAGTGAAGCCTCCTTTGTGGCACTTGCTCTTTCTGGGGGTTTGACCCAGCTGGTTTTGTGTGGCCAGATATCGGAGCAGCACCAGAGGATCCACCTGTCTTCCAGCCAGATGGTGACCACCAGGCGTAACCCTGGCAACGAGTGGGTTTCTTTTTGTCCTCCCACTTTATTGTAAAATTATTCTTTTGAGACGTTTAGCCGGCGAGCACGTGTTAGCTCGTATTGTACCTTATTTACTGTCTACCTACGGGCTATAACATGATTGACGAATCCTAGGGTTGATCATGTATGACTAAACTCTTGCTAGTCCTGACATTTTGTAACGACTAGCTTCATGATCAGCTGAATATGTAATGTTTGGGACGCCTTACCATTGAATATTTGGTGATCTTACATCTTGTAACACTTACTTACTTGCTTGTGATTGAGACAATAGGCTTGTTCATGACCATAGGAGACTGTTGGCTTATAGTTAAACCCTCATGTATCTAGACAGCCGTGACCGTATAGCGAGGTGGGTTGCACTTCAATATACGTAGCTGGCTATGTACGCCCCCGCTCTCCAATATTCTGGTTCTGGGGCGTTACAGTTCCGGTGGGGGAACCGGAAATGATGGTGATTGTGATGGTATGGAGATGTTGGCGGTGGTGACGGCGGCGGTGCCGGTGGTAGGCATAATTGATAAGGAGTGGTGGAGGTGTTGGTAGCTGCGTGGAGAGATGGCGGAGTGCTCGGCCGGGGCTAGTGTCGACGGGGTTAGGATAGGTTTAGGGATTTAGAGAGAGAAATTCTGGGTAGTATCGTCACGTGTCCTGCGAGACACGGGAAGGCGTTGAGTCCGGGGTTGTTGGACGGAACAGAATTTGTAATTGTAATGGAGAAAATATAGTGGATGGTTAGGGGCACGGCCATGGACACGATGCACAAGTTTTGGGTTGTGGAAATTTATGGAAAAAGAGGGCAAGTACCTCTCCTTTTATAGGAGGTGGGAATCTCATTCGGATAAGGACTAAAGGGTTTTAAATCTCCCATTAGATAATTTAATATTAATTTAAATAGATTTAAAGTGAATTAAATCAAAATTTGAATCAAATTAAATTTAAGTAAATCCATCTTTAAAATAGAATTCTTAAAATACAGTCATATTTATAATTCGTAATAATTAATTTAAATATCAATCAAACAAATTTTTTTTAAAAATATTTTTATGAACACTAAAAATATAATAATAATTAATTTCAAAAATTCATAATAAGTATTTAAATATTAATAGAAAATAACTTACAATACCTTTTTGCAAATAAAATAAAAAAAGTAATATCATTTAGTTTCTGAAACTCAAAATATGCATGGGAATACTTTCCATGCACCTTGCATGTAAAATAGAATAAAAGTATTATTTCTCTAAATCATTACTTATACTTGTATAAATCATTTTTATAGTAATGAAAATAAAACATTTGACTAAATTTTTGTGAAAAAATATTTATATACAAATTATTTACTCTTTATGTATTTTGAAAACAAAACTATTTACTATATTTACGAAACCTAAAATAAACTCTTTATGTAAAATAACTAAATGAATAAATATCACGTATGTACGTACTCGCACTTGTCGTATAAATACCAAAAATCAATACTGAAAATAAAAATTTAAAATCGTAGTGAAAATTTACGGGTTTTACAATAATGAAGAATTATTAGGTCCAAAAGTACCATATCTTAGTGCTATTGGTGCTTTGATGTATCTTGCAAATTGTACAAGACCTGATATAGCATTTTCAGTAAACTTACTGGCAAGATATAGCTCGGCACCAACAAAACGACATTGGAATGGTATTAAACATATATTATGTTATCTTCGCAGAACAACCGACATGGGCTTATTTTACTCAAAAAATTTAGAATTACAAGTTGTGGGTTATGCTGATGCCGGTTATCTATCTGACCCGCATAAAGAAAGATCTCAGATTGGATATGTATTTACTTGTGGCGGTGTTGCAATATCATGACGTTCGGTGAAGCAAACATTAGTAGCCAAGGGCGGAGCCAGGATTTAAGTTTACCCCGGGCTGAAGATAAAATACACTAAAAAAAATTTACACATAAAATATTTCTTATAATGCCATCATAATCCAAATGTCTGAATTTTATAAGTGAACATGTAGCTTAAGACAATTACAAAAAGTCAAAACATCCTTGTCATACATAAGATGAGAAATAAAAAAAAAACTCTTAGAATAAAGATAAGAGCTAATTATCTGCTTTCTTTGCTTCTGCCTTCCAAAACTCTCCTCCAACTCTTATATCCAGGAAAGAAAATCTACCACAAAATAAATTTCAATTACAAACAAATAAAGAGAATGAAAGAGAACAATATAGTAATAAATACAACACTTACTAGCGAAATTGGACTCGTCGATCCTTCCAAGAAGCAAAAGCATCTATTATCGAATCTGTATCGATCATTTCTGTTATTTCTCTTTCGATGTAGACAACCATTGAATCGCTCAAGTACTCATCTTCCATCTTGTTACGAAGAGTACTTTTGATGTGTTTCATAGCTGAAAAAGTACGTTCCGTAGTTGCCGTAGAAACATGAAGAGTCAAAATAAGACGAATCAACCTATCGATCAAATTATAAGTCTCCGCCTTATTTGTTTCAATTAACCCACGACACAATTCTGAAATTGTTGACATATTCTGAAAGTTCTCGTGGTGAACCACATCAAGTCGATAATGATCTAACTGATACTTCAAATGATGCATGTCTTGCCCGCTAAAATCACCTGGATAAAACTTCTCAGCAAGTAAAAGAATACGATCAGGGTCGAAAGCTTTAAAGTTGTCCCTAGGATCCAAAGCAGAGCTAAGCATAAGCAGTTCCATCGACTCTTCATTGAATCTAGAATGCAACTCATCCAACTGATAATCAATTGTAGCATTAAATATGTCAATGCGATAGTGATGCTCAACTGTGATGTGATCATTCTGTTGGCAAGAACGTCTGGTAGCTTCTTTGTACCGACTGCTCATATCAGGTATATCTACATCAAACTTGGCACAAATTGATTTAACATGGCCAAGGAGATAATCAAAACCTTCTTCTCGTAGTGTTTGAAGTAATACTTTTGTCGATGAGACTAAATTCACTGCATTCAAAATATCTAAAGATTTATGTTGCAACGTTCGACAAAGCATATCTGTAATCCCCATAATCTTCTGCATAAGATGCAATATGAATATAAAATCAAAGGATCTCATTGCCATTATAGAACCACAAGCTTCCCCTCGAATTGTATTTGTAGATCCTTCTTTAACCAAGGATTTCAGCACAATGATAGTCGCACCATACATATCTATCAAACTACAAATAGAGTCAAAATGTGAACTCCAACGAGTAGTACCAGCTCGATGCAAACTACCCATCTGATTAGCCCCTCTATCTGTCTCACGTTCACCACTAGCTATGTCACATTCAATCTCAGTAGCTTGTGCAGATCGTAGCTCGGTATGCCGCTTAGGAGATGCACTAATCAAATTGACAATACATGTCAATTTTGAAAAGAATAGCCAAACTGACATTTGATTCCCGGCAGCTGCAACTAATGCAAGTTGTAAATGATGAGCAAAACAATGAACATAGTATGCATACTCACAATCACTATGAAATAAAGCTTGCAATCCATTCCAGGCACCACGCATATTGCTGGCACCATCACATCCCTGACCTCGTAAATCTCGGATGTGCAAATTGTGCCGAGTGAGAACTTTTGAGATTTTCTTCTTGAGAGTTAAAGCACTAGTATCTTTAACATGTACAATCTCAAAGAACCGCTCTTGCAAGTTTCCGTGAATATCTACAAATCTAAGAACAATCGCCATTTGTTCTTTATTAGACGCATCATTTGCTTCATCAACCAAGATACAAAACCTCGCATCTCCAACTTCCTCACGAATTTTGTTTCTCACTTTCGTAGCAAGAATATGCAAAACATCTTTTTGGATCATAGGAGACGTATAAGTTGCATTTCCCGGAGCTTTCTCTAAGACAACATTATCAACCTCAACATTCAACTTTGCCATCAAACTAATCATCTCAATTAGGTTACCACGGTTCTTTGACTTTAAAGATTCATCATGGCCTCTCAAAGCACATCCTTGTAAAGTAAGCCAACGAATACTATCGATGGTAGTCTTAAGACACAATCTATTTTTCTCAATATTTTCCGAATTTTGAGCATTCATGACTTTGTCGATGTGCCGAGATGTATTCTTCAATGCCTCAACATTTCTCACAGCATTGTTGTGTGGAGAAGTTGGACATCCAATATGTGCCAAGAATACACATTTGGCTCCATTATTTACTCGTTTCCAGCTATTGAAACCTTTAACGGTAAATGTAGGATGTAGAGGTTCACGATCTTGAAAAATAAAGCAGGGAAAGCAAAATGCCGCATCCTTTGAAATAGAGTACTCTAACCAAGGAAATTTTATAAACCAACTTTGTTGAAATCGTCGGTTTTGAACTCTGGTTTTAGTCCTCGGATACTCAGCCAAGATAGGTTGATTTGGTCCCCATTTTATATAAGCACGTCTTACTTCATCTTGATTATAAACCGGATGCTTCCATATTGGAATACGTAGTGCAGAATCTCGTTCAAGTTCATTCTCATCAAATGCAATCCGTGGAATCTTCGCAGGATGTTGAGATTCTATAATAATTATAGGAACATCGACCCTCGTTGATGTTTCTACTTGAGTCGTAGGCTCGAGAGTAGATTTGGAGCCGGAAGATGCTCCAATTGTTGATGTTTCTTCTCCAAGTTTCTTTTTGAAAAACGAAAAAATAGTTTTCGTTTTTTTTGATTCTTGATTTTCCATCCTAATAAATAGAAAGATTGTATCAGTTATCAAAAGAGGTATCATGGTCCGAAAATTTGTCCCTTACAACAATTAGAAGTAAAACTGTATCAGTTATCGATTTCATAACAATTTGAAAACTAACAACAAATCCAGGAATCAATTTCACAAGTATCAGTTAGTAGTTACCAATTTCACAAGTAAAGCTATTATCAGTTATCAATTTCATAAACTTAACAATTAACAATACTAGCAACAATTTTGCAAAAAAAATTGGTCTCGAAATCCCGAATTGGTCCCGAAATCCCGAATTAGTGATACTAGCAACAATACATAGCAAAATTGGTCCCAAAATCCCGAATTAACAATGCCGAATTAACATAGCAAAATTGGTCCCGAAATCCCGAATTAGTGATACTAGCAACAATACATAGCAAAATTGGTCCCGAAATTCCGAATTAACAATGCCGAATTAACATAGCAAAATTGGTCCCGAAATCCCGAATTAGTGATACTAGCAACAAGACATAGCAAAATTGGTCCCGAAATATTAAGCAATTAATTTCTTGAAGAAAAAAAAAAAACCTGTGCGGCGCGACGAGACGAGACCGGTGACAGGACCGCTGTGCGACGACGCCGACGAGACGAGACCGCACTGCCTCTGCGACAAGACGAGACCGAACGGAGCCGCGGCCGCACAGGGAGAGACAGGGCTGGCGTGCGGGCCTGCGGCGTGCGGCATTCGGGCCTGCGGCGTGGCGTGCGGACTGCGGCGTGCCCTAACGAATTTGGTGACTTTGGCGTGCGGATAGCAGGACCCCATCCCATAACCCATCCCTTTTAATGTTGTTTTGCTGGATTTAAACGGGTGGGATATGATGGGTGGGCTGGGCTGGGCAGATTACATGAAAATAAAAAAATAATTTTTTTTTTGGGTTGGGTGGGCTGGAGCCCACCCCAGCCCACTAATAAATCCGCCCATGTTAGTAGCTACTTCTTCTAGTCACTCAGAAATTCTGGCATTGCATGAAGCAAGTCGAGAGTGCATATGGTTGAGAACAATGGTTCATCATATCCGAGAATCATGTGGGTTACCTTCAACAAAAAATACTCCGACGATATTGTATGAAGATAATGTTGCTTGTATTACACAAATCAGAAATGGCTACATCAAAGGTGACAGAACGAAACATATATGACCAAAAAAATTCTACACTCACGAGCTACAGAAGAATTGTGACATTAATGTTTGGCATATACAATCGAGTAATAATTTTGCAGATTTATTCACTAAAGCATTGCCAACCACAACATTCAGAAAGATGATTCAGAATATTGGGATATCAGCTAAAGGATATTTTGCCAGTATCAGGGGGAGCGCGATCAATAATTCTCAGACTGATCTCTTTTTTCTTCGACCAAGTTTTTATCCCACTGGATTTTCTTGGCAAGGTTTTAACAAGGCAATTTATCATGCATACGCATTTTATATGAATATGTACTCTTTTTTCTTCGTCCAAGTTTTTATCCCATTGGATTTTTCTTAGCAAGGTTTTAACGAGCCATATTCCATTGAACATCCAAGGGGGAGTGTTGTAAATATGGATGTCCTATGGTCTTCCATAACTTATATAACTCATGGCCCTTGGTTTCATAACATATGTAACTTATGGTCTTTAACATTCTATTGTAGGCCTAAAAAAGAACCATTCGAGTTGAGTGTTGGATTCATGAAGAAAGACTATTTTTCTACATTTTCTATCTTGTTCTCCTCTAAAGTATAACATAAACTAATTACATTGACCACCATGTTTATTACACAGGATACCCCACTTTAAGATAAAAATAAAAAGTTATAATACTTAATACCCCTATTTTTATTTTTTAAAGGTAGGGGTGGTCACTGCAATTAGTTTAAAATTAGGAGTATCATTTGTTATAAACCAAAAACTTATGGATAGTTAGTATAAATTAACAAAAAAGAAGAAGAAAAAAGATAGAACTTTATATATATATATATATATATATATATATATATATATATATATATATATATATATATATATATATATATATATATATATCAATCATGTAGTTAGTTTAATATAGTTTAAATATTAAATGTATTTTATTTAAGATTTGTTCTTTGTAGAACTTTGGTTATATGTTTAGATAATAATATTGAATACATATTAGTTAAAGTTTGTTATCTGTAGAACTTTATAGATATGTTTAAATAATACCATGTAGTTAGTTTAAAAATAATTTAAATATTGAATATATTTAAATTTAAATTTGTTTATGTGTGTGTGTGTGTATTTTTATAAGATTTTGGATATATGTTTAAATAGTTATAAAAAATTCAAGTTATTTTCATAGTTAATTATAAAGATTTTAAATTATTTTTACTCGAGGATAGCACGCAATGGTGTTAGTTAGTTATAAGAATTTAAATTTTTTATTATTAATTAGTGTGTGATATACAAACTCTTGAATGACTCACTTTTGAGCTGCTTCCAAGCCGCACTATAACAATAGAAATTAAAAAAATAATTAAAATAAATAAATAAATAATATTATATTAAAATATTTTAAGTATAATGTTAATATATTTTATTATAATATGTTACTAGTATATTTTAAGAAATTTGGTTATGTTGTTAAGGATGTTGTCTTATTTATTTTTTCTTTTTTGCTTAGCTCACTTTAGGGGTGAGCATTATTCGGTTTTAGACCAAAAACAGAATCGAACTAAATCGAATAAGGGATTCGGTTCGGTTTCGGTTTTGAAAATACTAAATTTTTTTATTCGGTTTTGGGTTTCGGTTTTGCTCCAAAACCGAAAACCGAATAAGAAAATTTAGTTTATATATATATATATATATATATATATATATATATATATATATATATATATATATATATATATATATGTTAACAAAAAAAAGCACAAATAAACCGAAAAACCAAATAAACCAAAAACCGAACCGATTTAATTTAGTTTGGTTATGAGCCAATTAGGTTCGGTTTCGGTTTTGCTTATTCGATTTTTGGTCTAATTCGATTTTCGGTTATTCGGTTCGATTTAAGCCGAATTAACCGAATGCTCACCCCTAGCTCTATGTTCCAATTAGGAGAATTAATCAATGAGATCCAAAGATATGGAGTATTGCTGGACAACATTAGTGTCAAGGAAGTTACGAAGTTTCAGTAATGTTTCAATTATGAGAATAAAGGAGGATTGTCGGACAACATTTGTGTCAAAGTAGGTTTGATAGTAGGACCAAGAGCGGAGCCAGAATTTAAATCATGGGGAGGCCGTGCTGCTATATATACAAATCCTTAAATTTTTTATGTTAATTAAACTTCAATAGCAAAAAAATACTAAAATTCAAACAAAAATGAGTAAGAAAAATGACAATATTTGCAAAGTGTTAGAAAAGAGTAAGAAAAAAAAGTTGTACATATTCAATATATATGTAATAATGTAAAACAACATTAACAAATATGTTGCTCGAACTCATGCCCTCTCATTTAGAAACTCAATACACTACCAAAAAAGCAAGTTTACTACTTGTATATTAGGAGGTCAAAATAATATATATTTAGAAACTATAGAAATTTTCTATATAATAATCGACATTTTCTAAAAAAAAATTTGGGGGGGGGGGGGGTGCTGGCCCCCCTTGGAGCCTCTATAAATCCGCCCCTGAGTAGGACGAGAGCGGATATATTGTCTCCATTGTTCTGTAACAATTCTTATATATTTTCAACATGTGACACATGTTTTTGCCTTCTATAATTATGATACAAAAAAAAAATATCACATGCTGAAAACATATGGTAGATTTGTATAGAATAATGGGACATTAGATTTGCTCCCGTCAATAACCCATTTATCATTTAAGGATGCCAATTAATGTGATTGCCATTACCCACATAATTTTGATACAAGCTTAATCCATTTGGATACAATAAAATAAAATTTAACTTAAATTCTATTGTATCTTTTGAGGAAAGAGAAATTATTCCAATTTATTGATCACTGAGCCAAATTTGGGTAGTTAAGATTTTTTTGTCAAAAGTTAGACTTTAAATAAACTAGCATATGTGCACGTGCCTTGCACGTATTTTAACATTTCTTAATTAGTTTAGGAAGACTCTTTAGGAAGACCAAAGGGTAGTCTTCCTAATTACTAAGTTGTCATTATTAAAATTAATGAACTGTTTTTAATTAGTATAAGTATATAAGGGTATTTTCGGAATTCAAAAGTTTCACCATCTAAGTTTTCCTATTATATAGTAGAATAGATTAAACTAGTATATATGCACGCATTTATTCCATACTTATCTGAGCAAATAATAGTCTTTTAATTTTTTATTACTTGAAAATAACAAATAATAGTCACTTAATTTTAAGCTGCTCGGGAAAACACCAATCCCTTGTTTTTAATTTATAAGTAATTAGCTAACTACTCACATTAAATTTAATAAATAACTTTAATTAGCAAACATACATACAAATATTTTTGGAATAAAAACTTTTACGCTTAACCCTCTAACTTTATATATTTATAGCAGTATAAATAGATTGTATAGAATAATGATTCTGCGGCTTAGGTGATGCAGCTATGAATCTCATGGAGACTTCAATCCTCTCTCAAGATGCTATCAAAATCTGAGAGAGAATTTATGTTTGTTACTAATACTAGTCACGTTAAAAAAAAATCACTAATATTGTTAAAAAAATAGATATAAATTTAGATTATATTTAAATATATATTTTGAATATATTTTAATTATGAATTTTTATAGATATATGTTCAGAAATGTATTTTAGGACTTTGTATGTTTAGTTAGATAATATTATGTATTCAGTTTTTAAATATAATTTAAATATTAAATATTATTTTGACTAAAATTTATTATAAAAAATAATTTAAATATCAAATATATTTTAAATAATATTTGTTATAGATATCTCTACTATTATAAAGATGCTTCTAAACGGTTCAAGATTGAGCCGTCTAAGCCGTGTATATCATCAACAATTTTATTTTTTAGAAAAATTAAATTATGTAAAAAATTGTTTAAAAAAGTTTAAATTTGTTATATATATACAAAATGGGGAATTGAACTCAACCAAATAAGAAGAAAATCTTCCACCTTAACCACATGAGCTAAAAAAATATTTGACTATAATTGGATAATATTCTTATTATACGTTATCAAACGTGCAACGCACGTGCTTTTACTAGTATGTTATAAGACTTTTGATATATGTTTAGTTAGATAATAGTAGGTAGTTAGAATATTTTTTCTATTTTTGTTTTCCTTAACAACGGATATACATAGTTAGAAGGATTTTAGGATTTCTTCTTTAACATACAACTTGGACGGCATTTTGAGCTATTTTTAAATCTTTTTATAATAGCACAGATGTGTGTATATATGGCACTTATCAAAATTCACGTGCGTGCACGTATCAAAACAAAATATTATTAATAAAGTAAATAAAAATTTAAATTATATAGAATATTTAAAATATAATTTTAATATGATCTGTTATGATTATTTTTAAAATTTTTGATATGTATTTAATTAGATAATATTATGTAGTTAGTTCAAACATAATTTTATTTTTAAATCTAGGGTGATTTTTAATTTCTTACATGAGGAGAGATGGTTCGGTTATCTATAAAAGATAAGAAATGTGATTACTTTTGAACTTTTATTTTCTATTTTTTAAAAAAATTAATGGTTGATGATATATACGGCTTAGACGGCTTATTTGGAGCCGTTTTGAAGCTCCTTTATATTAGAAGAGAGATGTAAATTTTTTATTTTCTACATAGGTCCATACGATGGGAAAATAAAATGAAGCTATACTGATGGACCAAGATGATAAACAGCCTTTTGCAAGTTCGGTCCAAATGTTTTCTACTTACATTTGGGCCCAAATGAGGTTCTTCTGGGCTAATTTTGGGCTTACAACTGTTCTTTGTTGACTTGTGAGATATGGCCCAAGTTTGGGTAGAGTGAGGCTGGATGGACGAACCCCAAAAGTGGGGCTACATTGCCATCACGGCAACGTTTATGAACGAGTTCATGCAAAAGGCTTCCATCTTTAATTCAATTTCCTTTGCATTCCCGTCCAGCTCTTATAGCTCATGTAGAAACAAGCATGGACACTAAACATGATCGAACATGATTAGAGACTCCCAATTATAAGGATTAGGGTCGACGCTGAGCTCATGGGATCCGAGACGAGGAACATTGCCCACCTTGAGCTCATCATCTACAATTGAACTAAGAACCTCTTATATAGAAGCCTAACATAGTGACAACTATACCATAATTGTTTTATGATAATGCCCATGAAACATACTATAATATTTTAAATAAATTAATATATTTATTTTAAACTGTTTTTTGGGACCCGATTATTAGTAGTATTATTATTATTATTATTAATAACACAACAATAACATAACAACAACAACAACAACAACAACAACAACAACAACAACATAATAATAATAATAATAATAATAATAATAAATTTTCAATCAACATATTTAAATATTTAGAATTTCTAACTGTTTTTAAGGAGACTTCAAATCACAACTTGAGTCATCTAAGTTGTAAATTCTTTATCACTTATTAAAAGAAATAATTCTAAAACAATTTTTTTTTGTTTTATCCGCACAATTGAAATCCTCTCTTTACTCACATTTATCCATAACAAATATAAATTAATCTATAACATCTTCTAACTAATATATAATTAATGGGTCCGAGTCCCGTGGAAGTCCCGTCCTTGGATCAACGGGCCCCTCAAATTCGATGATGCAGGAGATGGAATTTTGACGGGACTCTACGAGATTTTTTTATGCGGATTCATAATATATTATATATATATATATATATATAATCGAAAATTCTTTCTTTTATTCACATTACATCCGGTCGGCCCGGCCCATGTTCGATCATGGTGAACCATTAGGAATGAGGTCTCGCACGCTGACATGGAACACAAGATCATGGCTTATGTCACTACTTCTCCAGGGATGCGATTCCTAAGGCAAATGTTAAGGCCACCCCCTTTTTACTAAGGGTCATCAACTTAAAACTTTAAAAAATTTACAAGTTTGTCATTTGGAAACACTAAGGGCCACCCTGCTCTGTCAATCGAGGACTGCATGGTTTGCCTGCATTCCTCGATTGACAATATTTTCTCTTTTTTTTTTTACCTACATGACTGCAGGACTTGCCTGCAGTCCGCCTTCCCGCGAACGTCCACGGTTGCTCTTCTTTCTTCTTTTTGTTGAACGAACGAAAGGGGGTCTCACCCGGCAAGGTAGGGGAGCTAGGGGGCTGCGGCGTGGGAGGGAGGCAGAGCTGGGGCTGTGGCGGGGGAGGGAGGCGGAGGTGCGGGGGCTCGGCGGGGGGGGGGAGGAGGGGGCTGCGCGGTGGGAGGGAGTCGGAGGTGGGGCCGTGTCGGGGGAGGATGCGGA
>JANAVB010028587.1:0-80516 GCA_029216955.1 Iris pallida
CGATCGGAAATAAAATCATAGTGTGAGTCGAACACTAAGTTAGAACAATTGAAATGAAACGTGCATCAATATGCACGAGTCGTTATGGAACATTGGATATCGCTAAGGCGAGCGCCTCGGTGCGCAAGCCGCAACAATATGGGATAACTGTAATCGGCAAGTGCCTTAGTGCACGAACCATACCGTGCCTTTGCTGCACGAGTTAGACGGCTAGAACATTGAAAGACAATAGGCGAGCGCCCTAGCGCGCAAGCCCCGAACATTGAATGCTAAGTTATAGAACACGGGAATATGGTCGGAACGTGCCTACGTGTACGGGATAATAAAAGATGGCTTCGTTGCGAGAGAATACAGTTGCGGTATGAATGTGGCGGAACTGTCGGATATGACATGTTGCCTCGAAAGGTGTTCGAGACCTTCGGGTCGTTCGGTTGACGAGCATTGAGTTGAGGCACGATGCCATTGAATCATCGAAACGAAGTACGAAACGAAAGAACATAGAAAGCTAAATAGAAGAAATGCGAGACGATAAGTCTGAGTCTCGGACTCAAGACTATGTTTGGTTGTTTGAATTTAACTGTTGAATGATAGGGCGTTGCATGGTCGATTGGAATGGGCTCGAGATTAATGTGATATTAACTCGTGCACGAGTATCCCCCCCAACGGATAAATGCCGGAGGTCCCCGGAACCGATTTGGCCGCGGAGGGATGAATAATCTTTGTAGGCGCACATCCTTAAACAAGATGGAAGAAGCCGTAAATGATGGCATGTAGCGGGAACGTTTCAGTTGTTTGGGAGGAGACCCAACCCGTGAAACGCCGGGCAGCCCAACCAAATAGTGAGAAAGAAGGAGAGAAAAGAAAGGAGCTCCTTTAGTCCATTCCGGCGCGGATACGCCAACGACCCGCATATAGCTAAGGAACGATGGGTTGAAAGTATAGGCGCGTGTGCGTCCGCATATAGATCCTACTTAGAGATGCACTATAACATGACAGGGATGGAACGAGGCGTATTCACCTTGCGTCAGTGTAAGGGACGCAAGGGCGAGTGCGTCGACTTGGTAAGCCACGAATCAAACACGAGATTGCTTGTTTGCTTGCATATTCAATTCGATAACCTGCTGCTATGATAACATGTTTTACTTTTCGAAGATGCCATAAAATTGACCCTAAGGAGAACATAGCAAGATCATAAGCTAAGTTGCATGATTCAACATAAAGATTAAAATATCGGTTTGGAAAGATGATCTTTGCTTCAGTACATGCGAGGACGAACGTACTGATCCCCCACCAGCTTCATGCAGGGTGCAGGAAATGGATTGCTCGCGGCGAAGCGTTGCTTGAACGTGTTAAGGCTTGGAATGCCGAAGCGCATTGAAGCGTGCTATCGCATTGACGCTCGGACTACGCAGCTGGATTGATGCGGCCGAGATATGAAGGCATGATGTATGGAACGGAGAAATCCTTTGTGGACAAGAGAGAGAACCTGAGTGTTGTAGCCAACCTGGCATATATTGTTAGGCTATCGAAAGCCATTGTAATCTGATTTCGAATATCAATAAAGAGAATTGTTTCGTATACTCTATTTTCCTTTCGTTGTGAATATCAACTCAAAAGATAACCATTGAGAACTTGTCATTGCCTTGCACGAGCGCAACTCCAGGCTCGTGCGGCATCACGCCCCCTGCGAGGACGATGATTCGGGTGATTCCGGGTCGGGGCGTGACATATACGAATTTACCAATGGGTAGTCTAGGCCATGGAACTTAGATGAGGAGTCATTAATTTTGTTAGTTGTTAGATCCCCATAGATACACTATTATCTCTCGATATGGCGACACGATCCAAAGTGGATAGATTATTCACTTGGTGAGAACAGGGCTTCATATAATTTATGATCTAACCTTGATGAATTGGGCAGATCCTTCTCTTTGCCTCTTAGATATCATCCTCATATCTTAATCCGAATTGCCTATTTAGTTTCTATTTGTCCTAGAAATTATTATTTTGTAAATTATGATTATTGTTAGTTTCGATTCAAAGTTTTTCCTCAATAGTTTGAATATACATGAAAAGGATACTAGGATTTTTGTATTCCTTTTGTCTTCAATTATTTCCTCCATGTTCGACCTTTCATTCGAAGGGTGGTGACTGATAGGACAAATACTTATGTTATTTCATAGTCAACATGTTTGAGTCTCTAGAAGCCCATGAATTTTTTTTTAGAATATAGTTAAGGGAATATTAGTTATCTCATAATGGCAGGACAGTAGTGCGCTGTCGCCATTTATTTGAATTATGAAGACCCTGGATTCCCTGCAGCCAGCAGCGTACTGGCAAGGCACAACCCCTAGAGGTAAAATTAGTTTAAGAAAATATATAGGTTATAGAATATTCCTAAGACTATGGCTAGTGGTCCTCTTTGACCATAGTCATACTGGTATCAATATAAAGTAGAGTACCGGAGAGCATGTCATCTGAATCACGAAACCAAGGGTTTACCACAGCCCGATTTTACAGGCGAGGCGCAGTCCTCGGTGAAATGATTTCAGACGTGATTACAAGTTAAGGATACTATAGAGGATAGGACAGTGCCCTGTGTGTTCCATAAGATCCGAGGCCAATATTGGTGGAATTTTGTAAGTTGGAAAACACGTCTCCCGATCTAGCATTCCGTGGTCCTTGTGACCTATTGACGAGGATATCGACTGACACTAATAGGTTTACCTAGAATAGTGAATTTAGAATGTCCATAACCCATTAGTCGACCAAGTCCTTGTGGATCAGAAGATAGTAGGAAGACTGTATAAGCAAGAACACCAGTGTAGTTTGATTCCCTCCAAAACTCGTACTATTTGTGCCTTCTTTCAAAAAATCTTGTATACCTGAAATTTGACTATTTGACCAATGTTGCTATCACAGCCTAGTTTTGCAAGCTCACTCTGTTCTCGAGCTTGATTCGAGGCATATGTTTAGTGGGGACGCCTGCTAACTTATTGTCTAATCAGAATCAGTGTATTATGGTCTGATCAGCCATGATGTATTTGGTTCGCTCTTCGTTAATTACCTACGTGGATGAAGATATATAGGTATCTAGGATCTCATCCGCGACTGCTTTGACAATTCCTTTTGAATTATACGTTCGCCTTTTGGATCACGTAATTGTATTCAGTAACATCTCCCTTGAATTCTTTATTGTTTTCGTCCTTCACCGACTTGGAAAGACGAAAACGCGTGATTGGTAGAGAGATACCGCGTATGTCCATGGCTATGGTAGTTGTATACACAAGGGTAGTTATCGTCAGCCAGTTAAGTGATCGAGCTACTCGTTCTCCACTCAACCCCAAACTGTTATCGGGACTTTCAAGCCATCTGAATTCGAGAATGATTAGGGTTTTTCCCTTAGTCGACTGCCAACCTAGGAGACTATCACTCCTCAAGAAACCAATTGTCGTGAGTCTCTAACTATCTGCTTGAAGCTGCATTAACTAGCAACCCTTGTGCCTTGACTCAACCGTCCCTCGACCAAGGCCCACAGTTTAGACATGAGATAATAGACAAGGGTAAGGACAATCATTTACCGTGACTATGGTAGATACTCATCCCGAGATTGGTTTCCAACAAATATTACCCTAGTTATGAAAATTTTGATATTAAGACCTAACTAGTGTTGGAACACCACGGTCACTAGCTTAGCTAATACCATAGATTAAATACCCTGTCAAATTGTGATCTACCAGTTGTCAACAACAATGCATGATCACTACGGGCCCATACCACCAGAACCCTTGTGACAATAGTCTGACAGGTTTGACACAACTAGAGTTTCACGACTCAGTTGTTAGAAATCTTTTTAGATGATGTGCCTTAGAGTTGGTTACCCCGTCGATAACTCTTGTATACAGTGGATGAGTAGATCATTCCATTTTATTGACCTGGTGTCCTTGTACACACTCATTTTCGTTTATTGAGGAACGATCCTTGATTTGACTTATATACCGTATCCAGATACGTCGTGCCTATTCCCTATTAACAAAGAGTCGAGGTACAGTATCTGGACTTTGGGAACCCTCTAACCTCAACATTCCTAAGACCTTGTCCTATTTTTAAGGTGGGTAGACTGTAAGCCTCCTACAATTTTGGAATATACGAGGATTACCGATTGATTAGAACAATTTCTATTAGGATGACAATTAGTGCCCCATGGACTCCCACTTTCCATTTAGATCATTTTGTGTCCCCGGCCGTGCCATTAATATTCGGAGCACGAGACCAGCTGTTATCTTCCAACAAACTGCATATGCAAGATCTAGACAAGCCCACCTTCATCTAGGTATACCATGTCCCACTCAAACACGTCCCCTTGTACTCTATTTTTTGGGGTACGACTTTCAGGAAAAAAAGAGAGGACTAGTTATAACCTTTACCATAATAGCGGTATGTTTTCCGACTTTCATTAGAGGCTCAACCTTGACTCAATTCATTCGACCCAATATATGGTTGTGAATTACTTGAAGCCCACTACACATATGTCACTAGTGTGTCACTCAAATGTGTCTTCTGTGCCACTTAAACACAAAAGTCACGAAAGACGTTTTTGGGCTTTAGAGACCTAGTTAACTATCCCGACTGCCCAACTAGTTCAACCATTTGAGTTAAAGCCTATTCTAGGGTACCCTAACCTAGTTGAATAATTTTATCATTTAGGCTCTTGTCCCGTCCATATAGATTGAAATCCAAGGTTTATCCAACCAACGAGTGCTGTCCAAATAGGGAAACCATTAAAACCCATCCATTCGTACCACCATATTTGGACTTTAAAATTTAACCATTTGAGACTGGTCCCTATACCTATTATATAATCTTCACTCTTAGAGTACGAAGTCATTTGTAACCCTTATTCCATCTACCTAGAAGTTGAGATATGATCTTGTATTGTATTTATATCCCTTGTTTGTGTGTTTAAATAACCACGAAAAAGATCACAATCACGATTACCCAGATCCCGTTCTAGGATGGAACCTTGTTTAGATTAATTTCGAGAACGGAACTTTTGTATTGCACGGATTGCAAGCCCCTCTAGGAAACGAAGGGTTCCTTGACTTAGCAAGTGACTGGACTAGAGTAGCCCAATCTAGCAAAATAAGTCAATGATTCATAGACTTTTCTTCTATCTGTATCTTTGAATACTCTCCATCACTCTTGAAACTTCATAATTGCCTTCGATTTTTCATCCTTATCTTCCTGTCCTTCATATTGCGGAGCGACGTATGGTCATGCTTAATAGAATTTACCAATATTTTTGCTACTTGTGAAAATTAGTTGCTTGTTAGATTTTTGGATTGCTTGGTAGATAGGAGAGGATTATAGATACCGTGTACAGTAGATATCTATCGAAAAAAATTTAGCAAATGGTTGAAAGATTATAAAGTTTTAGTGTCATAGATTTAATGGAGTAGTGTGACCAAAGGTGGGTAGAAGTCCTCAAGTACTCGAGTTTATAAAATATTTTTGAGAAATGAAATTTGAGGATATTGAGGTAATAGTAGACTTTGATAGTTATGAGCTAGAATTTCGAGGACGAAATTATTTTAAGGTGGGTAGATTTGTAGCTCTCCTTCCCGAAAATTAGGAATATTTTATTTTTATTTATTCGAATGGTAATTTTTAGATTTTGTAAATAATATTATTTCATTTTATGTGGAAGACCTACTCTAGAAACTAGATTTATTAGGGTCATTGAGAGTTACAAGGGTCATTGAGAGTTACAAATAGATATATATATATATATATATATATATATATATATATATATATATATATTATATATATATATATATATATATAGACTTATATATATTCGTATATATATACATGTATATTGGATTATATATATATATATATATTTTTGGGATGTGTACTAATATACATATAAGGTTATAGGAGGATTAAATTATATATATACAATTATAGGAATATATAGTAATTTTTATGAAGGCGTATAGATATTTGTAGAAATTATTAAAATATATTCGTAAGTAAATAAAGATATATATATAATATCTATATATATATATATATATATATATATATATATATATATATATTATATATATTATATTATATATATATATATATATATTCGAGGACATATGTAATGTGTATATAGATATACGTGAGTATGTAGGTATATGTATATAAATATATATACAAGATACATATGTATATTTGTATTTGTATATAAATAATATATAAACATATGTGCATATGTATATTTATATTGTATATAATATATATATAAATATATATAGAAAATATGTGCACGTATATATATATATAAATATAATATAATATTGTGTATGTATGTATAAAAGTATAAGAATATATAAGTGTAGGTATATATATAAAAATATAGTGGTACTTATACATATAAGTATATGTATATAATATACATATAATTGTTACTACTAATAATAATAGGAGTAGCCTCACCAGCCGGCCAACCGAGCCAACGCCACCACATGCAAAACCCCCCTGTTCAGCAGAACCTTCACTCCCAAAACCCGAGCCCATTGGGCCAGCAACTGCAGTACAGAGCAACCCCCCCCCTGTTTCGTACAGGTATATAACAGAGAGTAATTTCTCTATATAACGCAAAACAAAACCCGACTCCACGAGAAAACCCTAACAACTAACCGCCGCCTCCTCCAACACCTGCGCCACCACCACGTCTCGGCTACCCCTCGCGCACGCGTGGCCGGGGATCGCCGTCGGCCGGTCGGAGTGGCCAGGGAGGCGCGCGCACAGGCGCAAAACAGAGAAGAGCAGCAGTAGCAGCAGGGCTTCGAGCCAGTTTCGTGGCGACGGTTCTTCTTCGTCATTGGGCGGTTGTCCGATCCACCAAAACAGGTTCGACCACAACCTTACCCTCTACAACCCCCTTTAAGTAGTTCGTGATGATTCGCGATGTACGCGAAGAAATCGAATCCCAAAATCGGGGAAAAACCTGATTTAGAAGTTAGTTAGTAACAGCACTAAAACCCTAAGTTCGCGGTCGATTCTCGACTAGGATAACGCGAACCATAGGAAACCGCTTGAATAGATTTGTTGACAACATATACGAGATGGAAACCCTGTTTATAGATTTATTTTTCATCAATTATATTGCTGTTAAATTAACTTCAAAGTTCGGGAAAAATCTGTTTTAAAAACATTGAAATCGCTCCACACGACGTGCGTCACGTCAATCCGGACGACGTGATCGCGCACCGAAGGCATCGAAAGCTGCGTAACAGCTTCGTGGTCGTGTAGACTTTGACGGAATTCAAATTGATCGCGTGTGCGCGACGAATTCGACGCGTATCCGTCGGAATCGTCCCGTATCCGCACAATGCAAATTCAGTCATAACTTTGTGTACGCTCGTCAGATCAAGACGAAACTTACGCCATCAGGACCGTATCATTTTTCTGGTCCTGCATGCCAAGTTTGGTCCAATTCTGAGACAGTTGAATCATACGTCATTTTGCGGACCCCACGGTCCCACTCAACGGACGATTTTGTGCACGGCCCGCCGGAATCCAACTCTGGACATACGGTTGGGTTCATATCGAAAAACTGGATCCGTAGACATATAGTTTGACGACTTTAGAGACCGTTGACTCTGGCGCGCTTTTCGGTACAAAGCGGTTCCAACGGCGGACACCGTTTTGGCCCGAAATTACCGTTTTGCCCCTGTGTCCAGAATTGGACTTAAGGACAGGCAATCCTAGCTAATTGGACTATTCTGAGATCATTGGTATTGTTTATTTCAGCTTCCGTGGACTGTTGTACGGGTTTTGACTATAGTGGCACATTGAGTAGTTCAGATTGTCGGTTTCACCAGCAGAGGACCACAGGCGAGTACAGTTTATTGTTTACATTTCGATATTGATCTTTACTATATTTCATTGATTAGTCATTGGTTATGTGATTTTTATACTCTATAAAATTATTGAGTCGGGATTGAGAAGTACCAAGGATGTGATCAGACCGTAGACATTGTATATATCGTAGACATTGTAGATATCGTAGACATTGTAGATATCGTAGACATTGTAGATCTCGTAGACATTGTTTATTTTTATGCAGTAGACCTCGTAGACATTGTTTATTTTTATGCAGTAGACCTCGTAGACATTGTTTATTTTTATGCAGTAGACCTCGTAGACATTGTTTATTTTTATGCAGTAGACCTCGTAGACATTGTTTATTTTATGCAGTAGACATCGTAGACATTATTATTTTATGCAGTAGACATCGTAGACATTATTATTTTATGCAGTAGACATCGTAGACGGTGTTTATATTCTGCAAGTAGATATCGTAGACCGTGCGGTGTAGCACCCCAGACCGATCACATGTCAAAGGTACTTCTAACGGTGGAAAGTATATTGGTCTATTTTTTTACTATTGATTTTTCTTACGGCTTTACTGTTATTTTCAAAACTCATGATTTGTGTCTAACCTTTATTTTATAGTCATTTTCTTTATTTGAAATTGCATTCAGTGAATTGTGCTCGTTCCATTCCTGACTGAAAACCAACATTTTCAGGTTAGCCGTGGATTCATTTAGCTTGGGGAGTAACGGGAATACTTGCAAACAAAGGCCTAGAGACTAGCTAGATAGTTGAGTTGTAGTCATTCAAATATTTGTACAAGTTTATATTTTTCTGCAAATGTAAAACTTGTGATCTTTGTAAATTAAATTAACTATGTGATTGAGCATTGTTTGTGATTTTGATCTTCATGGCCGTGACAGCGTTCTACCGCCGACACTGCGGCGTAGGCTGGCTTGGACACGTCTCGTATCCGTTTAAAAAAAAAACGGGTACGGGTCGTGACAGTATTTATATATATATATATATATAATATTATATATATATATATATATATATAATATATATATATATATATATCTATATATATATATATATATATATATATATGAATAGCATTTTCTTAATTAAAAGCAAAATAATTATTTTCCCTTTTAATTGTGACTGGTGGTGGACCCATACCCATCACTGACTGAGACTGTAACTGTCCTATAACTATCTCAGGACACAACTTCTTAGCACCCTTTCTGGTGATGCCCTTACCTAACTATGATGTAGTCCTAGAAATGGACTGGTTAAGTAAGCAGCATGCGCTGATAGATTGTCACAGAGGATGTGTAGTCTTCAGCCCACCTGGAGAGCCGGAGTTTGAAATCTCTCGAGCTCCGGATGATATGGAGGGTATTACTTACTCCTCTATCACCGAAGAACCTGGACCTCCTCACCCTATCATAGCAGAATTCATGGATGTCTTCCCTGATAGTCTTCCAGGATTACCCCTAGATCGAGATGTAGAATTCACCATTGACCTAGTTTTGGCTCTGTCCCTATTTCTCGGGGATGCTACATAGTCAACCCTAAGGAGGCCAAGGAAATGAAGGACCAGATCAATGAGCTGAAGGCCCTTGGATTTATCAGAGATGGAGCTTCACCCTGGGGAGCACCTGTCTTATTTGTACCCAAGAAGGACGGGACTGTGCGGATGTGCATCGGGCGCAGAACAACATCACTATCAAGAACAAGTACCCTCTGCCCCGGATCGATGACCTGTTTGATCAACTCAGTGGAGCTAAGGTGTTCTCGAAGATAGACCTTCGATCTGGCTACCATCAAATCAAGGTCAGGAAGGAGGATATTCCAAAGACGGCATTCAACACCAAATATGGTCAGTGTGAATTTTTAGTCATGCCGTTTGGATTGACGAATGCCCCTGCGGTATTCATGAACCTTATGAACAAGGTTTTCCATGAATATCTGGATCAGTTTGTTGTTGTCTTCATCGACGACATTCTGATCTACTCAAAGACTGAAGAAGAGCATGAAGAGCACATGAGGAAAGTTCTGGGAACCTTGAGGAAGAAGAAACTCTATGGTAAGCTATCTAAATGTGAATTCTTCTTAGACAAGGTAGATTTTCTGGGCCATATTGTCACAGGAGAAGGAATTTCGGTGGATCCAAAGAAGATAGCTGCTATTGAGAAGTGGAGTACACCAAGTTCAGTTGCTGAAATCAAACGTTTCTTGGGCTTAGCTGGCTACTACCGAAAATTTATAAAGAATTTTGCCAGGATTGCTGAGCCGATGACGAAGCTCACAAGGAAGAATAAAGAATTTGTGTGGACTGAAGCTTGCCAGACAGCATTTGAGGAACTGAAGAAGAGACTCACAACGGCACCGATACTTACGCTACCCGCAGGTACCGGCGGTTTCTCGATCTACAGTGATGCTTCTGGTAAAGGACTGGGTTGTGTTCTTCAACAACACGGGAAAGTAATTGCTTACGCATCTAGGCAATTACGGACTCATGAGAAGAACTATTCCACACATGATTTGGAGCTCGCAGCAGTGATATTTACTTTGAAGTTATGGAAGCACTACCTCTATGAGAGAGAGAGTAAAAATATTTATAGACCACAAAAGTCTTAAATATGTTTTCACTCAGAAGGAGCTGAACATGCGAGAGAGGAGATGGCTGGAGCTGATGAAAGATTTCGACATCGACTTGCAGTACCATCCGGGTATGGCTAATGTGGTTGCAGATGCACTTAGTCGATACCCGATGGCGATGTTTTTAACCAAGGAGCGGCATTTGCTAGAAGACATCGAGAAGCTTGGACTGGAAATTGTACTGCCTGAAGATCGAGAAAATGAAGAAGCTGGGAAGAGAAGCTATTGTACCAGGAGTTGAATCATCAATGATGCAGTTGCAAGTGCGTTCAAGTCTGATGGACAAAGTCAAGGAGACACAATTTCAAGACGATGCTTTGCAAACTCAGAGATCAAGTGCTGGCAGGAACACTTGAAGGATTCTCAATCGCCAGCGACGGAGCATTGAGGCATGGTACGAGGCTTTGCGTACCAACTGGCGAACTGAGGAATGAGCTGATGTAAGAAGCGCACCAGTCGCAGTATTCCATACATCCAGGAGCTAATAAAATGTATCGGGATATGCGTACTGTAGTGTGGTGGTACGGAATGAAGAAGGACGTATCCAGATTTGTGGCTAGATGCCTGATTTGTCAACAAGTGAAAGCCAGCAGGCAGAGATAGGGGTGAGCAACGGTTCGGTTCGGTTCAAACCGAACCGTATATATGAAAACCGAAATAACCGTAAACCGTATTTCTCAAAACCGAAAACCGAACCGTTTTTATGAAAACCGAACAAAACCGAACCGAATTAATTCGGTTCGATTTTCGGTCGGTTCGGTTTCATGGGCCAATGTGTCGGATCTTCAAAAATTTTAACAAAATGAGCATAAATAATAATTTATTTTAAAAATATGGTTTTATTGTATTTATGAATTATTATATTACATAGTGTGAAAAATATTAGTATATAAATTGAGGGTAGAGAGAGATAGAGTGCTCAAAGAAATACCGATAGAGAATAGGAGAGGAGAGTGCGCTTAGTTAGGGTTTACGAAACATTAGTATATGTAGATTGATGATAGTTTGATAAATTATTATATCTAAATCGGTTTTCGGTTCGGTTCGGTTATCCGGACCAAGAACCGAAAACCGAACCGTTATTTTAAATTTTTAAATTTTCAAACCAAAAACCGAACCGAAAACCGAAAACCGAAAAACCGAACCGTTTGTAATATTAGGTTCGGTTCGATTCGGTTTTCGGTTTCCAACCGTTATATGCTTACCCCTAGGCAGAGACCAGCAGGATTGTTGCAGCCGCTAGACATCCCGGAGTGGAAATGGGAACACATAACGATGGACTTTGTGTCAGGACTGCCTCGATCCCAAGGAGGGAAGGATGCCATTTGGGATATTGTGGAGCGACTGACGAAGTCAGCACTTATCTCCTTCAAGGTTGGTCTATCCACCGAGAAGTTGGCAGCACTGTACATGCAGCATATCTACCGGATTCATGGAGTTCCGGTAAGTATCGTATCTGACAGAGATACTAGATTTACCTCTCACTTTTGGAAGAGTTTGCATGACAGTTTGGGAACACAATTGAAGTTCAGCACCGCCTATCATCCCCAAACTGACGGACAATCGGAGAGGACCATCCAGACGTTAGAAGACATGCTGAGATCTTGCGTCTTGGAATTTGGAGGATCTTGGGAAGACCACTCGCACTTGGTAGAATTCTCCTACAACAGCTACCAAGCTAGCATCGGCATGACTCCATTCGAGGTACTTTATGGACGTCGTTGCCGCACTCCACTTGCTTGGGACGACGTAGGAGAAAGAGTACTGCTTGGACCTGAGATGGTGACCGATGCAGCAGAGACGGTAAAGGTGATTAGAGACAAGCTCTGGATTGTCCAGGACAGGCAGAAACATTGGGCTGATAGCAGTCGTCGACCATTAGAGTTCGAAGAAGAAGATAGTGTCTTCGTCAAGATTTCCCCTACCGAGGAACTATCAGATTTGGCAGAGCAGAAAGCTGAGCACCAGGTACATCGGCCCATTCGAAATTTTGAGCCGAATTGGAGAAGTAGCGTACCGATTAGCTCTACCAGCTAATCTTGAAGGTGTGCACAACGTCTTCCACGTTTCACAGCTCAGACGCTACATCCCGATCCGAGCCACATCTTGGACCATTCAGAGCTGGAGATTGGACCCAGCCTCATAGTGCCAGAGAAGCCAGTGGCGATTCTAGACAGAGGTGAGAAGAAAACCAGGAACTCTGTGACGTCCATAGTCAGAGTTATGTGGCGGCACAATTCTCCAGGCGATTCTACCTGGGAGAGAGAAGATGAGATGCGAGAGCAGTATCCGTATCTATTTGAGACCTGAGGTATTTCCTAACTCTATCCTTTAATTTTGAGGACGAAATTTCTAAGGAGGGAAGGTTGTGAAACCCGTAAATTTTAGTTTTTATTTAAATAATTTATTTACTATAATCATTATTAATTGTTAATTTAGGAAAATTGTTTTTTTTAGAAAAATTATTAATACTGGAATTTTGAATGTTGGGCCTGACCCGTCCAGACCTGTCCCGAGCCCATTTCGAACCCAAGATCATTTTTCCGAAATAAATTTTGAAGTCCCTTAAGTATTTATATATATAATATATATATATATAATATATATAATATATAATATATATATAGCATTTTCTTAATTAAAAGCAAAATAATTATTTTCCCTTTTAAAACTTTTATTTAAAACTTGCATTTATAACTCTAACTCTCATTATACTTTAACTTTTGCTCCATTCAGCAAAGGAAAAGCAATTCTTTTCCTTAAACACTCTTTTACTTACTCTCTCTCTCTCTCTCTCGTTTATTTCTGATCTTTCCCGAAACCCTTCATTTTTCTCACCGCCAACAAACGCTCGGCCGCCACCCTTCCTCTTCCGAACGTCCGGTGACCTTTCCCCTCCCGTAACCCCAGGTGTTCACCCTATTTAAACCTTCTCTCATTCTCCTCACCAAACCCTCTTTTTCCCAAACCCAGCCCTAGCCGATTCCGAGCTTCCCTCGGCACGCCCCACTGACCGCCGGAGTTCCGAGCGCCACCCCCAGGCCAGCCCGACGACCCCTTGTCGCCGCCCTCCAGCGCCCTTTCGGCGATTTTTCGGCCGCCCGATCCCCTTCGCAGGACCCGCGGCCGGCCCCTTTGCTAGCCGTGCGCTGTTCACCTCCCCGAGCGACCCCGATCGCTACGCGCATCCTGTAGGTTCCGATCGGATGTTTCCGTGGCCGCAACCCGCTGTCTGCGTGTTCTGGAGTTTTTCGAGTTCGCGTGGATTTTCTTCTTCCCTAATTTTCACCTGAGAGCTCTAGCCGAGCATCCGAGGTATTTTTCGGTGTTCCTGTGTCCCTCCCATTTAGTGTCGATGATGGCACGGTCCTGATCCCGATATGGGGCTCGATTGTTGCATATTTTAGTTCTGATTTCTGAATCAGAATTAGTTCGTTGGGTTTCCGATTTAATTTTGGACTTTATGCTATGAATTTTTGGTTTAGTATTCTGGTTCCTATTCGGGATTTGGATATGATGTTTCCGACTTTGAATTGGAATAGTCGGGTTGCTTCTGATTTCGAGTTCGATTTTTGAATTCTCGGATTGAATTCTGTTGGAACTCAAATATAGGTGGTTTTTCTCTGTGGATTTCTTTATGGTATACATTATGGTTTTGAGATGGATTTTAGTTGGGTTGGCATTATTCCTGGTTTGGGACAGTTATCGGTGTTTGTTTGACATTTTCCCAGTATTGGGTTATCCCAAATACAGAGGGAATGCTGCCCAAATTTTCAGAATTTTTTTTTAAAAAGGGTTTTCTATAAAATTTCTAAATTCTAAACTGGTTTTTGTTGATTTGAATTCTGATTACTTTCCGAGCGACGACCTTATTGGTCAATGGGCTCTTAGCGAAATGCAAACGAAACCGGCATTGTTCCAGACGTTGAGGCATTAGCTATTTGCAAACATGACCTTTGGACCAAGTCTGAGACCCTATTTTCATATTATATTTAATAATAATTTATTATTTAGAACTAGTTATTGGCCAAATCATATTTTGGTGTAGGGCCTCGGCCTGCTGAATGGATCGTTTCCCGGCGTTCAGGGTTCACCAGTATATAATTTTTTATTCCATTAATTTATGTAAATAATTGTAAGGGCATAAGCCCAGCTCTTTGTCTTCTTTCTGTAACTCTGTAATAGTGTAGAGTAGCTTTTAAATTCTGGTTTTGTTGGTTTGTCGATAAACGCGTAAAATATCAAAATGACATTATTTGGATATAGAAAATTAATATCATTTTCTCACATTAAATAACTAGGAAAATTACAAGTTTGTTATTTAAACAAATTCACGTTTTCTCATTTAAAGAAAAATATTAGTTTTATATATAATATTACAAAATACTAAGTTTTGCCAAATAATCGAAAAATACGATTTTAATAAATGTTAAATTGATTTTCTTCGTAAATTAATAACTAGTAAATCACATCGATAAACGTGTTCTGGTAGAATTTGTAAATAACATAAAACTGGATTAGGACCAATTCTAGATATTGTACTAGCACACCTAGATATGGTTTTTCTCTCTGATGCTAAGTCAGGATTCTCAATGTAGGATTTCGAGGACGAGTCTGATCTTCTATCCCGGAACCGACTTTTCAACCAGTCATAAACAAAGGCAAGTACGGTTGTGTTTATTCTTCAATTTAGTTAATAATTGTAATATTGCAAGATTAAACCACATTGCTACACGAACTCTCTCCTAGAGTACTGATTGTTATTGATTGCGGGATTGGGGGAGTAGTGTAGTGTATTATGACCAATACCCCTCATATTGCATATTGATTGTGCGAGCTTATCCCTCTTACACACGGGGAAAGCCGTATCGTACCACTAGGATACTATTGTACAACCCAAGCCGGTCATAAGCATTACATACTCAAATTACGTTATTTTTAATTGTGGAAAATTGCTGGAAAATATTGTTCAAGTATTTCAACTTTTTAAACTGCAAATTTCTAATTATTAGTTAAATTGTTAAATTTTCATAATTGTACTTTGCTCCTTTCCTGACTAGATCCCCACCCCCAATAGGTTCTTTTGATGAAGCTGAGCTATTGATAAATAGCTACTACGATCCGGTGCTATATCCAGCAGTGCTGCCAGAGTCCCATTTGGAGGACGATGATATTGTGGCTGATGAGCCTACTCTCTAGAGGATGATTTATCTTTTAGTTTGTTGTTGTAAAAAGACAGTTTAATTCAGTTTCATTTCAGTTGTATTTTGTTGGACAAAGTTTATTTTAAAAATTCGAAATTCAGATGTTGTGACAAAATAGATTGTGTTGTTGTGATTACCTGCTTTTGGATACATCTTACTGCCGCCGTCTCACAACGGTGCAGGCTGGGCATGATCCGATTCGACCCAACAATTTGGGACCGGGTCGTGACACAGGGAAAATAAAATTAAAACAAACCAACATTAACAACTATAAATAAATTTGAGAAGAAGTGAACACATGATTTAACATAAATTTATAATTCACAATGAACCCAACGACACAATATAAGCCTGCCACATCTTCTTGCACCCGACTCCATTCCAACCGACCCTGCACAGACCACAAGCTGGACACAACCGATGCTTGGACACGACAATCTATTGGACACGAACAACTGCAGGACTCGCACCAAGAACTGGACACTAAACAATCCACCAGGATTCGATCCCGTTCCAGTATCGCACCCCTACGTCCCGACCTCAAATCTGACCAAGACTTAAATCAACACAAGCACAGAAATAAAGTATCTCCAACATCAGAGAGTTAGATCAGTACCTGTGCAGTTGGTAAAGACACGCTCCCAGGGCTCGGACTCCGCTTCCTCACGCTCGAGTGAAACCAAGGATTCTCTGAAGCATAACACCGAACATAACCCGTACAAAAACAGGAAACCAAACTTCCGATCAATTCTTTATACGAATTACAAAATTAAAAAACAGTCCCAAAATCAAAAGGATCAACTTCAACTCACCACTAGACACTCTCGAATCCTGACCCAAGATCTCGGAAGACTACTCGGCTCACGTTGTCTGCATCGCTGATTATCAAGAGATTGGTGAAGAAGGAATCTGAACCGATCGTCTCCGATCTGGATTTGTGCACAATTCAAATTGGAGATCCGAGAAAAAAATTAAGAAACGAGCAGGTTCCCTGATGAATCACGACAACTCACCTCACTATCGATCGGCTGCAACAGAGGAAGGTGCTCTACTAATCGCCAGAGAGCAGCCCGCCGCCCATGCACTACCGAGAGACAGCCGGAACAGAGGATCAATTCAGCTTGATCTAAAATTTTAGATCAATGATGGGTAGATCGATTGAATTTAGAGAAATAGAAAGAAGGAAACGATCAACCGAACTCACCAAGTCAAGGACAGTTCCTGCGTCGTCGATGTCACCGAGAGAGGGGTCACCTACTGCTTGTCGCCACCGGTAGGAAAAAGAACACAGGAAAAGAGTCGCCGAAAGGAGTCTCCGAGCTGCTGTTGTTCGTCGTCAGGGAATCGAAGAAGACGATCCGCTCGTCGATGTGGCAAACTCGTGGTGGAGGAGACCGGAGAAGCTGGTCCGCTTACTGTGATGCCACCAGAGAAGAGCGCCACCGACACCTAACGACCGGCGCTTGAATTGGCCGCCGCCACCGCCATTGCCATGGCTTTCCAAGAAATTAGGGTTAGAGTTAGGGAATGAAATTGGAAGAGGAGAAAGGAAATTTTTAAGGAGCTCAGCTCCTGATTTTACTGGAGAAAACGAAAAGTGAAATATGAGAAGAGAGAGAGAGAGAGAAAAGGAAATTAAATAGAGAAGAATAGTATTTTACAGAAAAACCCAATAAAAAGAAATATTTCTATTTAAGCCCTTCCAACAAATGAAATCAATCACAAAAGTCCCTCTCCTTTTCACAAATTGCAAGAATATCAAGAATTCAGTTAGAAAATTAGTTACAATTGTTATGGGTTGTTAAAAATGGAGGGAAACTAAAATTTGAAACCAAATTCAAATTTGCTCTAAATTAATATCCATTAAGAAAATTGTATTATCAAGAATAGATAAATCAATTAAATATTCTCATAAACAACCATAAAATAAAATACGTCTAAATTATAAAATTCCAGAAAATTCAAAAAAATTAATAATTTGGGAAGCGGTGTTACAGTAGTGTCGGCGGTAGAACGTTGTATAGGTCGTCTATAAAATCTAACATCAACAAATATATATATACCTGTCATCTGCGCACGAAGGAATATATATATATATATATATATATATATATATATATATAATATATATATCTATATATAATATAATATATACATAACTCAATCACATGAATCTAAGGAAGATACGCACGAAAGATAAAGATATGATGGCAATAGGAAAGCTGGAATTAGATACAAGTCACAGAGTCACAACCAGAAGTAGAGAGTATATCACAATGTACATATCCCAAAATAATAATATACTACAAGCCAAAATGATAAGCTGGAACGCAGTCCAGTCAAACCTACTAGTCTGGATCCCTACCGGTGGTGCATCTTCTAAAGGCACCGACTCCACTAAATCCAAGTGGTAATCTGCGTCTACGCCAAAGCCGTAGAAGGTCGGGCAGTCTGTATCTGAATCCTCTGAAAAACAAACAAAGTTTTCCTGTCAAGATATGAGCAAGTACAAACGCTAACAGCAGTTCCATGTGAATTGACAAATTCTATAAGAGACAGTTATAATGAAAAACAAGATGAAATATCAAGACAAAATATGAACAGGATATGTAAACTGGATATCATGTCATGGTATGAAATACAGGGATATAGAATAGAACAGGGATATATGATGTATAAATATAAACTAAACTGGTGCCATGAGATATTAGAGCGTTATGTGATCGGCTTGGGACACATGATCAGGCTATTCCATTTGGCCTGGCTATCACAGAAAAATCTCAAGAAGGGTCAAGCCGGCCAACATGGAAAGCGAGCACAAGAAATATAAGATCTCGCTACACCCTACGTGCGGTGAGGGTGACGCAAGCACAAGAATAGTGACATGAGGGTATTAATCACATAACCTCTAATAACTCCCCATCCCCGAGTAGTATAATGGATCCAATCATGACATATCATGACACGGGATTTAAAGAGCAGGGGGCCAACCCACTCCCAAATTAATGTCTATACAAGTACATGAAACAAGATCGAACAATGTACTCATATACCAGGTAAACCAGGAATAATCTCTCATGACGAGATCCAACGTATACTAGTCTGTGTACCATCGTGTCGGAAATCAAGTAAGACACTACAACTGAATCAGATATAGCAGATATCAAGACAATAAAAACTATCAGAGAATGTACTCGCCTGCGGTCCTGAGCAGTCAATAGGAATCAAGGCTCAGAGGATAGTCACAGACCTAAATATGAGATATACAAGAATTAATTAGGGTTTAATAGTGTTTGACATGCTTTCTAGTGTATGATATGCAAATCTAGGTCAAACTAAGTCAAACTAGGTCAAAGAAAGTCAAACTAGGTCAAAGGAAGTCAAACCAAGTCAAACTAGGTCAAAGGAAGTCAACCCAAGTCAAACTAGGTCAAAGGTTGACTTACAGTTGACTTTTGGTCAACTAGTCAACTCTGGTCAACTCCTAGTCCAATGTAGGTCAAACTAGGCTAATGGTTGACTCACAGTTGACTTTTGGTCAACTGGTCAACTCTGGTCAAGTTTTAGACAATTCTAGGCAAAGCGTTGACTCGTAGTTGACTTTGGTTTAAAAAAGTCAACTTTGGGTCAACGGGGTCAAAACTAGACTAACATACCATTCCTAACATTTACCTACCAAGACATCTCATATCTAAGTCAAAATGGTATTCCGATACCAATATCTTAGTTTGGGGTAATTACCTTAACATAGAAAATTTACCTTAACTTCTATTTTACCTTGTCCTTACCCTTACCCTAATGCAATACCTTGCTAAGGTATTGCAACACCTTACCCTCGTATCTCGATACCATATCTCGGTATCTGATACTTACCTTGGTATCTTGAGGGTATCTCAATACCTATACCCTCATATAGGGTAAATCCCCTTTACCCTATGATACCAACTTGGTATCATAGATACCACTCCACACAATCTAACCACATCTATTATCTAAGCCAACTCCTAATATTAGACACCACTCTAATATAACAATATCTTAGTATAACTTACTTCCTAACATATCCAAATACCTTACTAACACTACCTTAACATATTATCCTAACTTATGAAACTAACATCTAACCATACCCTTCTAACATCACGATCAAACCTACCACTAAACACCACTCAAACCTATCACTAAACACCACTCTAACCTCACTCTCACAAGGGTATATAGGGGGAATTATATAGAGGGCTAAAGGGGGCTAAAAAGGGGGGTGAACGGGGGTCATGGGGGGCTGTCCTGCAGCCCCCACTGTTGCTGCTGCTGCTGCATAATGCAGCAGCCACTGTGCTGCTGCTGGTGAAGCAGTCCCCTGTGGGGACTGCTACTGCTGCTGCCTTGGGGCAAAACAGCCCTCCCCGCTTCTCCTAATACACACTCACACATTCACATCACCTCTCCTCCTCTTCTCACATCTATCTTCCCACCTTCTTTCTCTATCCTTTCCTCATTCATCCACACTCAACTCTTCCACATCAAAACAAGGACACACTCAAATACTTAAGCCACAAACTACCACACTAACACACGTATATATATATATATAAGATATATATATATATATATATATATAGATATATATATATATATATGATATATATATATATATATAGATATATATAAAAAAATAATATATATATATATATATATATATATTATATATATATAACTATATATATTATATATATATTATATATAATATATATTACACAACACTAATATTTATATATATCCAAATATCCCGAAACCTATCTGAATACCCAAATCTTCATAATTCTACCATCTAGGGCTTAGACACATACCCCACACAAGCAATCTAACTCGCGCACGCGAGCGAAAACGAAAAACGAGGCCCGAATGGCCAAATGGCCATTCTGGCAACTCCGGGGTGTCCGATTCGCGATACCGTACGATACGGTCACCAAACCTATTCGAATTTGACCCAAACTCTACCTACGAGTTCTAAATAATGATTAGAACCTATTCTAAGTGCTAACTTGCCGATTCTAGTGTCGGTGCAAAAAGTCACTCGTGTGTTAGAACCCGAAAAAGTCTATTTTTATGATTTCTCGCGAAACGATCCCATGTATCCAAATATGGACACGTACCTAGCCTTATCTCACCCAAACTAACCTAATTAGGTCTAATTAGGCTAGGGGCAACACCCAAACATGTCAATTTAGAATTTTCCACAAATTTGGCACTAAACCTAGGTCAAAAGTCCCAAGTTGAGTCCAATGGGTTCCAAACCTCTTCTAATGGGTTATCTTATAACTTGAGCATCCTCTAATATGCAAATGACATTAATTAGAAGTAATTACAAAGGTTAGAGTGAGGGTTTACCTCTTGAGAGTTGGAATACCAAGGAAATGTCCCAAAATCACTTCTTTTTAGGTCAATTCCAAAATATATGCTTCCACCACCACCAAGCTAGATCTACCTAGATCAAAACCATAAATAAGAGATAAACAAGGGTTAGCACCAAGATTAGAGAGAGATCTAGAAAATTAGAAGAGATTTACTTACCTTTTGAGCTTAAAATGTAAAGGAAAAAGAAAGGGATTTTGTGGAATGAGAGAAAAGAACGAGAGAGAGAGAGTTTTCTTACAAATAAAAGCATAGGAGGGGTGTGTGCTGCTGCCCAGCCACATTTTAGAGGGTTGGGGGCATTTGGCAATTTATCAAAATGCCCTCCAAGTCAAAGAAATGAGTGGTTTTGAGTTGGGATCAAAATGGTAACTTTAAAACTCTTAATTCCAAGTTCTAAATCTAATTCTAATTCCTAATCCCACTAAAATAAAATGAGATTAGTCAAATATAAATATCTAGGTTTGGTCATGACAAGTTGGTCGGGTCTAGTTGGGTCCAAAACTGACCCGGATCACTAGCACAAGTCGAAATGAGACAAAACTCAAACTCGATCAAATAAAACCCCGAAACACAATATTAATAAATAAATATTCACAAAAATATCAGAATATTGAAAATAACAAATTTGCCCTCAATTTTGAAAACTGGAGGTGACAAACTCAGACATGCGGTTTGCTATGATCTTGGAGATGATTTTGTTAGTGAAGGTGCACAGGCTTATCGAGCGAAAGTCTTTGAAGGTCTCCGGGCTATCCTGCTTCGGGATGAGGATCAGGTTAGCGCAAGAGATCGATATGGGATACCTGGTACCTTGAAAAAAGGCGGCAACCGCTTCATAAATATCCGACTTGATGATGTCCCAACACGATATAAAGAAAACCCCCAGTAAAATCGTCGAGTCCCCGGGGCGCTGTGCTCATTTAAGGCCCAACTGCGTCTTTAACTTCAAGTTCAGAAGGGCGGAGCTCCATCTGGGTGTTGTCTCTTTCGTCAACAAGGCGAAGGATCCCAGCTAGAAAGTCCTCGTCTCTGGTAATGGCATCTTTGGTGAACAGCTTGGTATAGTAATTGGCGGCTGCCGATTGAATGCCCCTCGGGTCTTTGATGATGTGTCCGTTCTCATCAGTGATTTTGTAGAGGTTAAGCTGTTGTCTGCGGCCTTTGATGCATGAGTGGAAGAAGCCAGAGTTTCTGTCCCCCTCACTGTCCCAGGTTAGTCTAGCTTTCTGTTTCCAGAATCCGGTTTCTATTTTCAGGCAAAATTTCAGCAGAGCTCTGGTAAGGTTCAGGGACGCCCGGGCGGCGGGGGATCTGTCGGATGCGAAGAGAGCCTCCACCCTGGTGACGGCATCCTCAGCCGTACGCACCGCCTAGAAAATTTCCCCAAATGCTTCCTTGCTCCACACAGTGAGGGCTTTTCTGGTAGCTTTGAGTTTGTTTGCGACACGAACAAGAGGGTCAAGGTTGTCGGTGTCGTTCTAATCCGTCGCAACGATGTTCCTGAATTGCGGGTGGTGACTCCAGAAGTCGAGGAAGCGGAAGCTTTTCTTGATCTGGTTGGAATTGCTGCTGATTTTGATGAAGAGAGGAGAGTGATCCGACTCAGTAGCGTTGAGGTGTGAGAGACTGGAGATGATCTCCAAATCTGCCCACTTCGAGTTGATAAAGGCAAGGTCAAGGCGAGAGTATTGCCTCCTCTCGCCTTCCTGCATGTTGTACCAGGTGAATGCGCTTCCGCTGAACTGAAAGGGGGACAGGTGGGCGCTAAAAATGAAACTGTTAAAGTCGTGAATGGTCGTCGGGGGAGGTGGTCGACCACCCGACTTCTTCTTACTGCAGGTGATTGCGTTGAAGTCGCCCACACATAGCCAGGGGAGATTGATGTGCTGCAAGTAGGTATTCGTCAGGTCTTCCCATAGCTGACGATGCTCGGGGATGTTGCAACTACCGTGGACGGAAGACAAGAGGGAGCGGGGAATGAAGCATTAGATGTTCCACTCAACATGAGAGGGCCTGTCTCGAATCGTGAATGATGCCAATCTTCACATCTGCCACAGAAAGTATCCAAATGTCGTGGAAGCCCGCTATAGCCGAGGAGAATCCAAGTTGCAATTGGATGGACTTGAGTTTGTTAGATGGAATTTTGGGTTCAATGATCACGAAAATGTCGATTCTGTGAATTTTCTTGAGACTGATTAATCTTCTCAATGTGGGTTTATTGGCAAGGCCTCTAACATTCTAAGGTAGGATGTTAAGCATTGGGATCACTGGTTGGGGAGGGGGTTTGTTGAGTTTCGCGGCGGACCTAGTGGTCCTTGCCGTGACCTCTTTGGAGTATCCTTTGTTGGATTTTTTTGGAGGTCTGCTGCCTTTCCAACCTTTTTTATGATCATATTTGTTTCCTTTGTCGGGTGCATGTAGATTTCTACTACTATTTCTGCCATTGCTCAGAAAAAGCTATTTTCGGAGGTGATTCCGGCTTCTATCCCTTGTTCTAGCCTAGCGACTGGTTCTTGGCTGATGTTGGCCAAGGCATCCGCTTGTATGTTGGCCATATTTTAAAGTAAATTGGAGGCAATTGTGTTGAAGGATTGTGAGTCTTTCCTGCTCGACCTTGTCTGAGGAATAGTCGGGGTTGAGGATTCATCAGTCGTACCTGTCTCCCTATCTGATTTTCCGTTGCTCCCTATTTCTTCTTCCAAGGTATTAGCACCTATGTGTTCTTCGGTGTCTTGAGTGTCATCAGTGGGCTCGACTGCTAGAATATCAAATTTGTTGGTGATGTTGATGCTTGGAGGATTGTATGGGACCATGGCTCTTCCCTGGGATGCTTGTTCTTGGGAGTGGGGTTACCGGTGCAGGCTTCGAACCGGATGTGGGAGTTGGGTAGAGGCAGAAGGGGTGATTTATTAGATTTCCTGGCCGTTTGAGCGGTTTCGACCTTTCGGTTCACCTTCTTCTTCAGTTCTGGATGAGAATGAAAGCAGTGCTCCGTGGAGTGGCTGCGCATATGACAATTTTTGCAGAAGATAATGTTGTTGTCGTATATAATCTATTGGTGTGTGTCATGTTGCCAAGCGAGATTTGTATGTGGTTGGGAAGATCCTTCGTTAAATCAAGCTCCATGAAGATTTTGGTATAGTTCCCTTTGGATAGGTTGCGGGCTTCTTCCACCGAATCCACGAATGTCCCGAATGAGCCGGCTATCATCTTCAGCGCGGCAGGAGCAAAACAGATAAGGGACAGATTCGGGAGGGTAACCCACGCGGAGACTATCGCGGAGTCTTCTTTAATGTTAAAGTCCGGGGACCATTTAACAATTTTCATGATGTGTGTATCTATCTTCCCTGTGCCCCTAGCCCAAACCTTCGTGTGATCACTTTTCGAGGATAAGTGGAGGAACAAGTGTTTAGGATCCAAGGGTGCTACCCTGTACCCCAATTTTAGACCCCAGCTGGCAATCACTTCTTGGACCCGGGACAGCTTCGGCCATCCACTAGAGAATTTAAGAACAAAGGTGTATGGGAACGAAGCCGACAAGGACGAGATTTCTGATGTGAAGAATGGCACTAAGATGTCTTGATTTCCCGACGGGCGTGCGAACTCGATCTCTGGCAGCTCTGTAAAACCCTGATCCTAAATCCGTTAATTAAATTAGTAATTTCAAAAATTTTGTTTGGCATTTAAATTATATTAGTTAATAATAAGTTATTATTAATAGTAATATATTTAGTAGATTTACAAATTTTATTTTAGTTATTTCGGAATTATTGTTATTGGGTTGAGTTTTTTGATTTGGATCCAAACCCAGCCAATCGTCTTGAACCCAAACCTATTTCTTCCCAAACCCAAACTCAAAACCATTCTTTAAAAAAAACAAACTTAAACCCGGTCCCCCCCTAATCCCACGACCAGGCCCCCTTTCCATCTACAGCCTCTCCCCCTTTCTCTTTCCTACAAACACTCCACTCCTTTTCTTTTCCTACAAATTCTCACAGCACTCTCTCCCTTTCTCTTTAAGAACACCACCACCACCACCTTTCCCACTACCCCCCTCACTCTCAACTCCCTCATTTCCTCACCTCTCCTCTCTCCAGAGCACCTCAACCCCTTTCCCTGATCTCTCCCGCGCGGCCCCCTCCAGCACCCGAACCCCCACTCCGCCGGGCTCCCCTGCCGGACCCGCGCCCGCGCACCCTGGGCCGCCCGCCTCCGGCGACCATCCGACACCCGTGCTCCCGAGTTTTCCTCGACTGCCCCTCTCCCCGATCGGCGCGCCCCCGCGGCCACCCCCTCTCGGCCTCGCACTCCAGCAACCCGATCCCCTCCGGCCTCTGCGCGCCCGGCCGACCAGCGGCCTCCCGCTGGACCCCGAGCTCCGGCGCCACCCCGCGAGTTCTTGGCCCCCTCTTCTGGACGCCGCCCCTTCTCCGGCGCTGTCCCGCGGCTGTGCGCTAGCCGTTCCCCTCTGTCCCGGTTCCCGCAAGTTTCCCGCTGATCGAACAGCACTGTCCATCACTGTCCGATCTCCCGGTTCCGTTACTGTCCGTAATTATTTTCTATATTTTTCATCTGAGAGCTCTAGCCGAGCAACCCAAGGTATAACTCCTTTGTCCCGTTCCATTTTCGGTAGTCAATGATGAGATTGGTCCCCGATTCCTTCCCGGGAATTCGGTTTTTAGGTGGACGACGTAGTTTCGGAGTTTCCGAAAAACATTCTGTGATTTCTTGCTGTGTTTGGTTTGGGTTTTCAGAATTTTGGCATTCCCGATTTTTATTTCGGTTTTTTTCGATTCTGCTTCGGAAATGTCTTCTATAAATATAATTTCTATATAAATGTGTTTCCCTGTTTGGGACTTTTTATTATGGGTGTTTCGGCACATTTTTCTAGTTTTGGGTTGTCCCGAATATAGAGGAAATGCTGCCCAAATTTTTATAAAATTTTATAAAAGAATTTTAAATCGGTCTTCGGAAATTATCTTTTTAAATGGATTTTTGGGCGACGACCATACCGGTCCGTGGGCCCTAGCGAAATGCAAACGAAATCGGTTTTACCCGGACGTTGAGGCATTAGCTAACTGTGACGATTGGACCAAGTCTGAGACTCCTAATATTTAATTAAATTTATTTTTTAGTTTTGTTTTCGATATTTAAAATACGGGACATTAGTCAGAGCTAACTAATTTTCTCTTATTTCATTTATGTAAAGTTTGTAAGGGCATAAGCCCATATTCCTATTTTATTAGTTGTGCCCTTGTATTGCGTAGTCTAGGTTTTTCATTTATTTTCTTGGTTGGTTTTTCCTTTATTTTCTGGTTGGTTTTATTCTTCGTAATTAGGCGCTTAGTTACAAAATGGCTAATAAATATTTTATAAAAATTAATAAGGATTTTTCACGATATAATAACTTGAATAAAATATTGATAGTTAACAAAATCCACGTTTTTCTCATTTGAAAGAAAATGTAGTTTTATACGTATAATATTAAAAATACAAAGTTTTGCGAATTAACCGGTAACGACAATTTTTCCAAGTAAAACCAGAAATTGGCTATCCAACTGAATGAGAACCAACGTAGTGCGTCGTAAACCGTTAGCAGCAGATTAAATAAACAAACTTAAAACTTAACTAGGACCTGCTACTAGAAATTGCAACTAGCACACCTAGAATGGTCCCAATATTGGTTCTAAGTCAAGTTCTCCAACTGTAGGATCTCGGAGACGAACCTAGCATCTTTCCGGAACCAACATTATTTCCAGTCATAAACAAAAGGCAAGTACATTTTGTGTTAGTTTACAATTATTTAGTAATCGTTTTATTACAAGTTTAAACCACGATGCAACAGGAACTCTCTGAGAGCAATGACTGATTGACTGTTGGGTACTGGGGGAGTAGTGTAATGAGTATGACCACATCCAAAGTAATAATTTAGAACTGTATTAGCTTACCCCTCATACACACGGGATAAGCCATATCATTCACTGTACAACCCAATCCGGTCATATTCATTGCCTATTCACATCACAATTTTAACTGCTGGAAACTGTTTATTTCAAATTGTTTAAAAGTGCATAATTCTATTATTATTTCAATTGTTGGATTATCATGAATTGTACTTTGCTCCCTCCTGACTGGAGATAACATTTTTTAGGTTCTTTTGATGATGCAGAGCTACTGATAAGTAGCTACTATGACCCTGAGTTGTACCCAGCTGTGTTACCAGAGAATGCTGATCTTGGAGATGACGAACCTACCTTTTAGCTGTTATTTTCTAATTTTAGTTATTGTAGTTTAAAAGAAAAACTATTTCTATTATCAGTTGTAATTTTGTTGATTAATAAAAGTTTTAAAATTCCCGAATATTTAGTTGTGAAAATGTATAGATGTTGTTGTGATTACCTGCTTATGGAACAGCTTACTGCCGCCGTCTCACAACGGTGCAGGCTGGGCATGATCCGGTTCGACCCAATTATTTGGGATCGGATCGTGACATGTTTTTAGTGGTGGCCCATGCAGGCCCTTCTCTCAACAACTTAGGAGAACACCTCTAAAACATTTAGAACAATAGAACATTAATTTGTCACAACATAGGACCGAATTATATTATAAATAATATTTTTGGTTGTTATAGACTGGTAGGCTACATTTCTTATGTTTGCTTCCTAAATCTTTCAGACTATGACTAGAGGAAAGACAACCCGTTCCAGTCCTGCTAATGACAAGGTGTTATCTCCTGATCACACCCCTCTTTCTCAGGCCCGTTCCAACCCTTCTCCTTTGCAGCTCATCAATTCCCCCTTTGCTGCACAAGTCCCCAGCACAGCTCATACTACAGCCGAACCTATTCCGTCCACGACAATTTCACCATCTCCTGTTATGATAGTTACTCATGTCGCCCCACCAGTACCAGCAGACACCTCCCAAATGGTTGCCCTATTTCAAGGAATCCTGGAGTCCCAGAAGGCCCAAGCCGAGGCCCAGCAGAGACAGATTGATATCACGAGAGATATTATGAAGGATGTCAATGACGTAGCCTTGGCTATCTTAAACCGAATTGGTGCGGAACCTCACCCATAGGAGGGATACCCCTGAATCTAGAAGATATTTGGGTCCCATCAAGTACTCTACTTCCCGGCAGTCATGTCGTAAGAAGCTATTGGCTTGTGCCTACTGCAAGAGGCCTGGTCATCTAGCCCATAGTTGCCGCAAGAGATTGGGACAATGTTTGGCATGTGGATCCGCTGAACATCGGGTAAAGGACTTATGTTTCCATCGTACCAGAGCACCTATCCCAGCAACACCTGCTACGCCGCAACCTAGGAACTCTCTTCCTATCGAGCAGACCTTGCCTCCTACACCCACTGCAGAAAGGCATGATGCAGACTTGATGATCATAGAAGAAGATGAAGCAGTTGGAGACTGCTCGTACAAGAGCCAGAGCCATGAAGACTAGTACCTAGAACTGCTGAGTAGCATTATCTATTGTTATAAGAAGTTGTAACAGGATGTCCTTAGAATAATCATGAGAGTCTTGCTGTAATTCTCCAATATGAAAAAATTCTTGGTTACACCTTATGGTAGATATCTTTCCCAAAGTCTTTCCCCTACGATACAATTTCTGAGGATTGTAATCTTAATGAGAAGGTATGTAAGGCGGTATTTATCAAGGATATATTGGTGATTAAGAATTGAAAGAATAGAATTTTGGAATACCCAGATATTAGTTGGTACTTATAACAATTGGGAGTGATAATGACATAAGGAGTGAATTTTGACCTTAACCAGTTTAGGCCGACTGTATGATGGTATATGTTACTACATATTTTATTTCCTAGATTTTTGTATCTTTTAGCGTCCCATGATTTTCGGGAATTATCTCCTTCCCATATCTTTAACAGATTTTTAGCATCCCTTAGGATTTATGTTTTTTTTGCTATTTATGGACCAATATTAGAACCCTTCAATCTCCTTCGTCAGCAAACCTATTTTTCAAACTTCTCCACTAGTCGATCAAATCTTATATCTCTATCTTTATTGGGAATCCAGACTCGTTCGCTATCTAGAGTTTTAATTCTAATGAACCCTTATCTATCCGAGTACTTCTACGACTAGCGTATCCAATCATTCGCCTTAACCTCATTTTAATTGACTTTCTCGGAACTAATCCTGAACCAAATTCTTCTGGAACTATAAAGCCTCAAGGTTAATTATTATCAAAAGAATTGGTTCAGTTTAGTTAGTTCATGATTTCCCTAAAAGATATTTTCAAAAATACTTTCAATACTGATTGTTATCTCCTAGGGTATTCCAAATAGTTTATTTTGATCCCCTCCACTCAACCTGAAGCCCTACTCTCTCTATGCAACTTCTTGATCAATTCAAGGCCTAGTCAGTTTTTAAAACTCAATGCTTGAGTATCGTGAAGTACAAACGTCAGAGAATTGAATCCATCCTATTATTAAATCTTCTTTAAATCATTGAAAACTTTTAAATTGTTGAACCATCCCCTTGTTGGCTTTACTAAAACATTTTAACCTGACTTCCTTGAATCCATAAAGACATACTTCTTTTGTGTCAACCCTACTTACCCATCACATTCTCAAAACTTTCCTTGGATAAGAAATTATTTCTTCAAATAATTTTGGTAAACGTCTGTATCCTTTAAGTGATTTGTCGGGAATATTCTCATTGGCTTCTTCAACTCAATTCAAAGCTCTGATTCTTCTACCTTATCCTGTGTCCAACTCAATTAGTCATACTCAAGTTTGATCAATTTCTTCAAAATCAAATCTCTTAAATCTCAAGAGCTACTGGAACACATATTTTTCCTGATAAATTTTCTTGAAACCAGAAGAACATACATCAACATCTTTTCCTATCATGACTAGAACCTTAGAACTCGTTTGAATTTTTTCGGAAACTCCTTTGAATTCTTATGGACAAAGTTTGGGAAAATATTCCGTGATCTAATATGACTTCGCACATTGCGTTATAGTCAATTGTCTGAATTAGGAAACTACGAGTTTACTGCAGCCAATTGCGCACTGGCGAGGCAAAAGACTCTAAAGTTGAAGTGATTTCAGGTGTTCATAGGTTCCCGGATATTATCGTGACTATGTCCTAAATGCACCATGTTGATCTTCTATGTTGCTTAGCCATGAAATGGATAAAGTTGACAGACTACTCGGTAACCTAAAATTATTCAAGTTATTGGGTCAAAAATTCACTGCAGTCAGGTGCACTCTGGCGAGGCATGAATTTGAGACAAAATGACTTCAAACATATTTGGTTCCCGAATATTATTCAGACTATATTCATACCATGGTTGTCTTTTGCACCATCAAATCATTCTGACTTTTGCCTGATTAGAGGATTTACATTTCTAGCGGTTGTCTCCATTTCCAGAAATCTCTTGTCACAACCAGAAAGAAAAGATTCCCTACAAAATTCTACTTGATCTTCCTAAAAACTTATTAGGACCATATCAATCTCTTTTACCTCAATCTCTTTTCTGTTTCAACCTTAGTTGCATACATATATTCTTATATCTTATTTATTTATTCATTTATTTTTATTTAGTTACAGATTTTGGAAGCCATAGAGTTATCTTGTAAGTCTTTTCGCGCATATCTTATCTTCTGACCGTTGAACAGTAAAACGACATACTTTCTATCCTCTTTGATCATCACTCGGCCCTCAATGGAAATGTTTCACTCGATTACATTCCTATCATAGGTATAATATTCTAATCATCTCTAATATCCTACTATCGTACAACTTTTCTATCCTTCCTGAGTCACAAATCTTTGTACCCCATTCCAATTTGATTTGACATTTAGGTTCCTCATCTCAAAAGATTCTATTACCTTCTGCCTTCTCAATAAAATGTTGACCTCCGCTCCTTTCTTGCCTTTCCTGTTTCACGAAACCTCATTTGGTTCTCTCCTATTCTATGATCCTGGTTGTACCTAGGTTCTTTCTCGCCTAAAATGATTTTGATTACAACAAACATTCTAATCCCATTTCAGATCATATTCTGATAATCCCGATCGTGCCTGCTGATTTAAAGTTCATTTTTGTTTAAGGCTAAGTTTTTTTTTATAGTACCCCGGCCCTTATCTTTGAAATTTCGATGACGAAATTTTCTAAGGAGGAAGGTTGTAAAACCCTGATCCTAATCCGTTATTAAATTAGTAATTTCAAAAATTTGTTTGGCATTTAAATTATATTAGTTAATATAATGTTATTATTAATAGTAATATTTAGTAGATTTACAAATTTTATTTTAGTTATTTCAGAATTATTGTTATGGGTTGAGTTTTTGATTTGGATCCAAACCCAGCCAATCGTCTTGAACCCAAACCTATTTCTTCCAAACCCAAACTCAAAACCATTCTTAAAAAAAAAAAAAAAAAACTTAAACCCGGTCCCCCCTAATCCCACGACCAGGCCCCCTTCCCATCTACAGCCTCTCCCCCTTTCTCTTTCCTACAAACACTCCACTCCTTTTCTTTTCCTACAAATTCTCACAGCACTCTCTCCCTTTCTCTTTAAGAACACACCACCACCACCTTTCCCACTACCCCCTCACTCTCAACTCCCTCATTTCCTCACCTCTCCTCTCTCCAGAGCACTTCAACCCCTTTCCCCGATCTCTCCCGTGCGGCCCCCTCCAGCACCCGAACCCCCACTCCGTCGGGCTCCCCTGCCGGACCCGGCCCGCGTACCCTGGGCCGCCCGCCTCCGGCGACCCTCCGACACCCACGCTCCCGAGTTTCCTCGGCCGCCCCTTCCCGATCGGCGCGTCCCGCGGCCACCCCCTCTCGGCCCCGCACTCCAGCAACCCGATCCCCTCGGCCTCTGCGCGCCCGGCCGACCAGCGGCCTCCGCCAGACCCCGAGCTCCGGCGCCACCCCGCGAGTTCCTGGCCCCCTCTTCTGGACGCCGTCCTATCTCCGCGCTGTCCCGCGGCTGTGCCCTAGCCGTTCCCCTCTGTCCCGGTTCCCGCAAGTTTCCGCTGATCCGAACAGCACTGTCCAGCACTGTCCGATCTCCCGGTTCCGTTGCTGTCCGCAATTATTTTCTATATTTTTTATCTGAGAGCTCTAGCCGAGCAACCCAAGGTATAACTCCTTTGTCCCGTCCCATTTTCGGTAGTCAATGATGAGATTGGTCCCCGATTCCTTCCTGGGAATTCGGTTTTTAGGTGGACGACGTAGTTTCGGAGTTTCCGAAAAACATTCTGTGATTTCTTGCTGTGTTTGGTTTGGGTTTTCGGAATTTTGGCATTCCCAATTTTTATTTCGGGTTTTCGATTCTGTTTCGAAAATGTCTTATATATATATAATTTCTATATAAATGTGTTTCCCTGGTTTGGGACTTTTTTTTATGGGTGTTTCGACGCATTTTCCCAGTTTTGGGTTGTCCCGAATATAGAGGAAATGCTGCCCAAATTTTTATAAAATTTTATAAAAGAATTTCAAATCGGTCTTCGAAAATTATCTTTTTAAATAGATTTTTGGGCGACGACCATACCGGTCCGTGGGCCCTAGCGAAATGCAAACGAAACCGGTTTTACCCGGACGTTGAGGCATTAGCTAAGCTGTGACGTTTGGACCAAGTCTGAGACTCCTAATATTTAATTAAATTTATTTTTAGTTTTGTTTTCGATATTAAAATACGGGACATTAGTCAGAGCTAACTAATTTTTTTATTTCATTTATGTAAAGTTTGTAAGGGCATAAGCCCATATTCCTATTTTATTAGCTGTGCCCCTGTACTGCGTAGTCTAGGTTTCATTTATTTTCTTGGTTGATTTTTCCTTTATTTTCTGGTTGGTTTTTTCTGGTTTTATTCTTCGTAATTAGGCGCTTAGTTACAAAATGGCTAATAAATATTTTGTAAAATTAATAAGGATTTTTCACGATATAATAACTTGAATAAAATATTGATAGTTAACAAAATCACGTTTTTCTCATTTGAAAGAAAATGTAGTTTTATACGTATAATAAAAAAATAAAGTTTTGCGAATTAACCGGTAACGATAATTTTTCCAAGTAAAACCAGAAACTGGCTATCCAACTGAATGAGAACCAACGTAGTGTCGTAAACCGTTAGCAGCAGATTAAATAAACAAACTTAAAACTTGACTAGGACCTGCTACTAGAAATTGTAACTAGCACACCTAGAATGGTCCCAATATTGGTTCTAAGTCAAGTTCTCCAACTGTAGGATCTCGGAGACGAACCTAGCATCTTTCCGGAACCAACATTTTTCCAGTCATAAACAAAAGGCAAGTACATTTTGTGTTAGTTTACAATTATTTAGTAATCGTTTTATTGCAAGTTTAACCACGATGCAACACGGAACTCTCTCTGAGAGCAATGACTGATTGACTGTTGGGTACTGGGGAGTAGTGTAATGAGTATGACCACATCCAAAGTAATAATTTAGAACTGTATTAGCTTACCCCTCATACACACGGGGATAAGCCATATCATTCACTGTACAACCCAATCGGGCATATTCATTGCCTATTCACATCACAATGTTTTAACTGCTGGAGAACTGTTTATTTCAAATTGTTTAAAAGCATAATTCTATTATTATTTCAATTGTTGGATTATCATGAATTGTACTTTGCTCCCTCCTGACTGGAGACAACATTTTTAGGTTTTTTGATGATGCAGAGCTACTGATAAGTAGCTACTATGACCCTGAGTTGTACCCAGCTGTGTTACCAGAGAATGCTGATCTTGGAGATGACGAACCTACCTTTTAGCTGTTGTTATTTTCTAATTTCAGTTATTGTAGTTTAAAAGAAAAATTATTTCTATTATCAGTTGTAATTTTGTTGATTAATAAAAGTTTTAAAATTCCCGAATATTCAGTTGTGACAAATTATAGATGTTGTTGTGATTACCTGCTTATGGAACAGCTTACTGCCGCCGTCTCACAACGGTGCAGGCTGGGCATGATCCGATTCGACCCAATTATTTGGGATCGGGTCGTGACAAGCTCTATCTCTGATAGAGGTTGGAGTTGCTGGGTGGCGCGGTCATGTCGTAGTTTTGCCGCATAAGATGGCGTTGGGTGGAGGAGGAGATGGGAGTGGCAAAGGTGTTGGGAGCGCCCACCGACCCAGGATGCGTCGGGGCATGCCCACCTGGGTCTGAGTGCACCTGAAAGGGTCTGCACGCAACGTGATGGGGCCAATGAGCAGACTGGGCCTGAGTCGGCAGAAGGGGCGCCAAGGCCAGTAAGTCAGCAGGAAGCGAGAGGCGCTGCGCGCAAGAAGGCGCTGTCCCAGTGTGAGAGACACCCCAGGGGGCGTCGGGTGCGGATTCGTCGAAGGAAACGGGGCGCCAATCGGCCGAAACTGATGTGCGCCAACCACTCCACCGGGCTGGACGCATTCAGCGGCCCGAGAGGCCACCAGCAGCTACAGTAGGCGCAACCTTGACGGCAGCGCTGATCAGGAGGGGGTCGGAAGGCGCGCCTAGAAAGGCGACAACAGGGGATCTGACCCCACCGATCTGCGTGCGAAGCCTGGCGCAACTGGGAGGCCCACGGAGAAGGGGGCCCGCAGGCTGCGGCTAAGGGAATGTACGCACACTGGAAGGCGCCATCAAGATGCGCGCACCCCAACAGGCGCGAAAGCCGGAGCGCCAGAGAGGCAATCCAAAATGGCGCCACCTATATATATTCTCAAAAGTGAGTCCTATAAGCCCTTTTTAAACCATCAACCATTTAATTAAAATACATGAATTTTAAACTTGTTTTTCTTTTCTTCCGCATAAACGACTATTTTATTTATATATTCATAACAAAATATAATTAAAATATAACTAAATCTTTGACAAATTTAACAAAAATATAAATACATATGTAACAAATCGCAGTTCAGATATATTTAAAATTTAAAATTAATTTTAATTATATATATATAATAATAATATATAATATATATATTATATATAATATCTATATATATATATATATATAAAGGTTGTCCTACAAACACTTTAAGTTGAAGGGATATTGAAGGGTGGAATATAGTGTCGAAAGCCGAGAGTATCGTTCCTATTTACCATCTCCACCACCGAACTTCCAAGTTTTGCTTTAAGGGGTTTGGTAAATCGTATTTGGAGGTGGATTTTAGGATTTGTGGATTTGGAGTTAAATTCATGGAATCCTATGTTTGGTTGGAGATGGATTTAGATATGGAAAGTATAACCAAATCCAAAAATTTGGAAAGTTGGATTTTGGAGAAAAAATAGTCATTTTTTTAGTAATTTCGTTGTTATATTAAATATTTAGTTAAAACTAATTAATAATTAATAAATATATTAATAAATAAATTAATAATTCGTTATGTTTTATATATAATTTTTTTTTACAATTATTATTTTATAAATATTTAAATAATTAATTAAAATTAGTCTTAATATTGTTTTAAAAATTTATTTTAATAATTTATAATTTAATTAATATTAGTTATCATTTAATAATTAGTTATCATAATTATAATCTAAATTAATAATTTACAGCTATAATTTATAATTTATAATTTAATTTTTATATAATCTTAATAAATAATTTACAATTTAATTAATCATAACTATAATCATAATTTAATCATTTACTAATAACTATAATCTTAATTAATATTCAATTATAATCATAATAAAATTTATTAGTCTTATTTTAATCTTAATTAATAGTTCATTAATTACTATTTATAATAATCTTAATTATTAATATTTTAATCACAATTATAATCTTATTTAATAATTTATAATTTAATATCTTCATTAAAACTTAGTCTTATTATAATCTTAATTAATAATTGAATAATTTATTAATCATAATTATAATCTAATTAATAACTTATTTAATTTATTAATTATAATTATAATCTTGATTAATGATTTAGTAATTTATAATTTTATTTTAATTTTATAACAATCTTAATTAATAATTTATACCTTTATTAATCATAATTATTATAATCTTTAATATAATCATAGTCTTATTAATCTTAATTAATAATTGATTAATTTGTTAATCATAATATAATCTTAGTTAATAATTTATCAATTATAATTATAATATGATTATAATAATCTATTTATATAACTATAGTTTTAAATAATTTAGAAATAAATATTTAATTATAATATTAATTAATAATTTGTTTGTCTTAATTATAATCTTAATTATAAAATATTAGTTACTATTTATTATAATTTTAATTAATAATATATTAATCAAAATTTCATTGGTAATAATAATAATTAATATATTATTTAAATTTAAATTAATAATTTATTAGCATATAATCATCATTATAATCTTAATTAATAATTTGTTAATCATAAATAATTTTATAATTATAATAATAATTTAATTATTAATCATAACTATAATTATAATAGTAATTAATTAATTAATTAATTATTTTATGAAAAAGTATTTTTATTATCATAATTGTTAATCATAAGTCTAGTTTACAAAATTCTATGTTTTGTTGGAGTTGGATTTTGCTTTGGATTTGGATTTGGAAATCCATTATTTGGATTTGGATTTGAATTTTGGATTTTCAAATCCAAATCCAAAACCAAATCCATTTTACCAAACAAGCCCTAAGAGTTATCTAATCTATGCTATATTCATGCGCAAAGAATAAAATGAGCAAGGAATTGCTCACTAGTTTCACCAAACAACAGGTAAAAGTACAGCTATGAAAGATGTAAACAACAGGTAAAAAGTACAGCTAATTATTCTCTCCCACTTTCACACTTCTCCTTTCCTTAGGTTCTTCTTGATAGCGATGATAATGATGGATCAGGACCAGCCAAACAAAATAGCTAATCCAACCCTTATTCGAGCCGTATCAGGCTCTTAGGCATGATCAAGTATCGAGCCAAATCATGAATATTAGTCGGCCTGACCTTAACTCGATATATATCTGGCTCATCGAAGCCAAAAATTCTATACTCTCTCCCATCATTTTTAATATCGAGCCTGACACATAATCAAACAATAACAATTATTACACAAACAACAATTAGGATACAAGCAGAAGAGGCTTCATGGTCACAATAGCAAAATTGTGAGATAAAATCTCCCAGGAAGAATAAAATCAAACTTATAATCGTAAGTTTATCTTTGCATAGCCCTAAGAATTACAATATCATAGTAATATTTCTATATTTATTTTATGTCAAAATATATGTTTGCACATTATCATTCATGAGATATAGTGATATTTAGCAAAAATAAATAATAATAATTTATACTTTCATTAGGTAAGTTGAGAACTCGGTGATAATATTGTAATAAGTTTTCAACAACACTGTGTTTGATTGGGTGTTTTTTTCCATGAAAATATTTCCACCACAAATTTTCCACCAATTGTAGTGTTTGATAGCTTATATTTTCCATGGAATTATTTTCCAAAAAACTATCATTTTCCATATTTTCTTCTAAAATGGTGGAAAATGAAACTTGTCTAACCCATAGGAAAATATCATTTTCCATGGAAAATAACTATTTTCCGTGGAAAATAATGACAATCAAACAACCAAATTAAGTTTTCCATGGAAAATTTTAAAATTCCATGGATTTTTTTCCTAGAAAAAATAATTCCATGGAATTAATTTCTTTTCCACGTATTTTCCACCTTGCAATCAAACACACCAACAATCAACTTGTAGTAAAAGGTTTAAACCTACATGTATAGGGTCTCTAATGTCTTTTACATGTTGTTGGACCAGCCCAAAGCCCTATGGACTAAGTTAGGGCCTAGGTTTTAGAAAACTACAAATGGTGGCTCAAAATATTTTTGGGCTGACTGCAGACCTTGTCCAGCCGGTGACTCATCCAACCAATTTTTGCGTAGCCATGTATTCAGTAAATGTCATGTTTAATAGAACCCAAGTCCAAAAATAAGTACAAAACAAGCGCAATGACATGAATAAACATCGTTAATAAATGTTAAGTTCATACATATGTTAAGCTCATACATTCTAAATGAAATGAATGTAAGCAGGTTAAGATGGAGAAGAGATGAGCATAAAACACTAATTAAACTATCACACAACCATTTTTAATGCAAATTTTGTTAAAAGTTCATAAGTTTTAGATTTGTATTTATTTTTTAACTTTCCACTAATATTCTTGATATACTAATATGAGATATTGGAGCTAACCAAACAACTTTGTATAAACTAAATTGAATTTCAGTGTTACAATTTTGACTACCCTGGCCTCTCTTATTCTTTATATTATTAATTGTGGAAGTATGGCATTTTTTTTACTTTTTATGTGGTATACATATGGTTAATGGAACTATTTTGGAGTCAAATAATATTGTAATTAAAAATAATAAAATCCAATTTAGATATTTTGGTTAATTTCAATATATTATTCTAGTTAAAAAAAAATTATCATACTTATTCCATCAATTGTCTCACTTATACAGATGGCCAATCGAGATGGTCAATCCAGATATTTTGGTTAATTGCTATTATAATTAAAATAATAAAATCCAATCTAGATATTTGGGATAATTGTCCATATACATTCTAACTAAAGATAAAAATAAAAAAATTATCGTATATCACTAATAAAAAAAGTTCTCAATTATTTTATGTATCAATTTAAGTAAACCCTTTTCTCTCTCTTATTGTTTCAAACCTTTTTTTTCTCTGTTATTGTTTCAATTCAAATAAGAGAAAAAAATAATTAAACTTAATTACAAATAGTTTGTATTGCAATTCATTCTTATCCAGTAATGAGTTTGATAATAAGAAAATAAGAATTTAAAATTGTATCCATCTCCGTAACAAAATAAATAAATAATAAATAAAAATTTCATTCCCAATATTCAATACTCAATACCAGAAAACATTTATAGAATAAATATAGATCTAGTTTATGATCACGTCCTGCCGGAGATCAACAGTATTATACATCAAGCCAGTAGCTTATTCCTTAACCACTCTTCGGGGCCAATTAGCTGTGAAGCAGCCTTAACGTCGTTAAGATCAATGTTGATGGAGCGTGTGCCCATTCAACCATAGCCGCGGCGGCCATTGCTAGAGATTATGCGGGGGGCGGGGGGGGGGGCATTCCTTGCAGGTCAGACTTGGTCTTCGAGCTCCTCGTGTTCTCTTTTCAGATCGGAGACTAGCTTGTGGGCTGATTGACCAGTGGTCCACGGGGAGAGGAGCCTTCTCCCTTGGAGACTTGCAGAACTCTACAATGACATCATCGAATTCCCGCCTGATTGCATTCACCAGGCGTTAGCTCAGGACCTTAATTTTGTTGCGTGTAATGGAGTGGTTTGATTTAATCCAATAAATACCCCACTTTGTATCAAAAAAAAAAAAGACTTCTGCAAAGCTATGAACAATATCACCATAATCTGGTGGTTTCATAAAAAATAATATTGAAATAAAATATGCATCATTCCATATAATCAACTGTTAGTAAACTTAGTAGTTGAAGTTAGGCGTGAGCATTATTTGGTTTTGGACCAAAAATTGAACCTAATCGAACCGAATAAGAGGTTCGGTTCGGTTTGAAAAGAAAAAAACGATTCAATTTCGGCTTTGAAAATACTAAAAAATATATTCTATTTCAGTTTCGGTCCAAACAAAAAATCGAATAAGATTTATACAATTATATAAATACCTTCAATTTTATACAATTTTGTGATTAAAAAATATATATAATTTGAAAACAACGATTTTATGTATATGTGTAGTCCAACCTTGGACACAACTTATACAACAAATGTGTATAAAAATTACAATTTATGAGAGTTATTTGTAGTAGCACCCCCCAATTCAGTGTTAAATAATGGAGAGTAACTACAAATTATACTTGCTAATTATATGAAATGGGAGAAGTTATAACTTATAAAATTAAAAAGGAAGAGGATTTGTTTGGGGGGGGGGGGGGGGGGGGGGGGGGGGGGGCACAACGAAAGTAGGGGGGGGGGGGGGGGTGGGGCACAACGAAAGTAATTTACTTGATCACATGTAAAATAGTCATATAAAGACAATTTTTTTTTTAGGGGTCATCACAGAATAGGAGGCAAATTAGTTGTAATTTTGTTAGGGATAATTATTAAAATTGATTGGAGCAACACGCGATCTTCATATGACTGTCAAAACCCAACAAAGCTACTATTGGCAAATTTTGACAATGGCAGTCCTAAGACATAACAGTTTGTCTCAGTATTGTAAGAATGGCAGTACTAAGCCAAAAATATTTATATTTTATGGCTGCCAAAATTTTGACAGTTTGATAGCCTAACCATAGTCGCAAAATAATATATTTTATATGGAAAAGATACGATATGATTTGTTTAAAGTGATATGTTTAGGGGGGGGGGAATGAAAGTAATATACTTGATCACATGTAAAATAGTCATATAAAGACACAATCTTTTTTTAGGGGTCATCACAGAATAGGAGGCAAATTAGTTGTAATTTTGTTAGGGATAATTATTAAAATTGATTGGAGCAACACACGATCTTCATATGACTGTCAAAACCCAACAAAAGCTACTATTGGCAAATTTTGACAATGGCAGTCCTAAGACATAACAATTTGTCTCAGTACTGTAAGAATGGCAGTACTAAGACAAAAATCTTTATATTTTATGGCTGCCAAAATTTCAACAGCCTAACCATAGTCAAAATTGGCAAATTTTGTAATATTAATAAAAAAGTTAAACATATCACTTTAAACAAATCATATCGTATCTTTTTCCATATAAATATATTCTTTTTAACAAATATAACATGATCAGATTAATATTACGTATTAGTCATATATTTACTAAACATATTATTTAAAACAAATAAAATATTCTAATCATATCTTTAACTAAAGATATGTTTCTTACACTTTTTAACAAATATTATCTTTACTAATTTTCTCAACTTAATTATATCATTTCAAACATATTTATATTCTAATCATATCTTTTGCTAAAATTTTAAAAATATCCAGGACTGCCATAGTTTTAAAATACTTGCATATCCAAATTGCTAAAATTTTGGTACTCCTTGGTTGTCCCAAACAGAATTATTTCAATTCTGAAGCTTCGGAAACTCCATTAGTAGTCATTCCAAACAAAACTATAAAATATATAGATTAAGATTTAAAAATTTAGCAAGGAAGAAGAAGCATCCAAAAAATTATTATTATACTTAAATGTTGTGATGTACCCCAACATTTATTAAAATAATATTTTGGGTATTGAAATATCAAAAATAGTAAGTTTAAAATCAAATAAATTACAACCTATTTACAATCGTGACTATTTATAACTAGCTCGCCTCTCTCCCCTTGACCCCATATGAGAGAGCCAATTGGCATCTAACAAATTATATAAACAATTTTTGTTATGCCCCCCAAACAAATTAGGGTGTGCCTTTTATCATTGGCCTCTTCTTCCCGTCAGTTTTTTGAAAACTTACATTCAAGTCTTTCACAATATAAAAGACATACTTGTTAGTGATAAGAACCAATAATATATGATATATGGAACAACATTGTAACATTCGGCCAATAACCATCTAGGCTAGTGGTTGAGGGGAGACATTACGACCCGAGTGGCGCAATTACGGTTTATTTACCGGTAGAGACTTTGTGCCCTATGAGATCATTGCAACATTCGTGTTTTTCTTGACATTTTCCTATTATGATTAAACTCCCGTCCGACAGTACAAGAAATAATATTCAAACATCAGAGCAAAAGGTGATACCGACCAGCAAGACGAGAAGTAGCATTTCCTTAATAAAAAACGTCAGCACATAATCGCCACTTCCCGACGACATCCAAGCCTATACACTAACATCATAAATCCAACTCTACAAGGACTGCTTAGATTTCTGCAGAGTTGGTGACATCTCTGAAGCCTTCCAGCTTGTCATGGGAGCAATTTACAACACTCTAACCTAAAAGACTTGCATACAGTTGATATGTATATATATATACAGAAACTATATAAGTCCATGTAGTTGTAGATATCCAATAATGTGTAGAAAGAGATCAACTTAAACAGTTTTTGCAGTTTCAACCGAAGATCATTTCCTTCCAACTTGGAGCCATATCAGCCTTAGGCTAAACCACAGATGCATTCTCATAATCTATGCACTTCATGTAAGCCCAAAGAGACACTGCGACAACGCCTTTTCTTCGAAGTAGCCTGACAAAAGATTCCATCTTCTCAATAAGTACACCAAAAGGTAACAGCATAATAGTGAGTGAAAATGCAGCAACCAACAACAGTAAAGAAGACAAGGTTACAACACCTTTTCAAATTAACTGAACAACGGTTGTCTGTATACTAGTCAGGGGCGGACCTATATAGGGTCCAAGAGGGGGGGGGGGGGGGGGGGGGGCCAATTTTTTTAAAAATGTTGATAACTCAAAATGTTGATAACTCTATAGAACTTTTTACAAGTTTACAATATATATTAGTTGACCTCTAATACATAGATAATAAGTTAGCTCAAGTGGTAGTTCTTTAGGTTTTAATTAAGAGGTTACAAGTTCAAATAACACCTTTCACATTATTAAATATTTACATGTTTAAAAATCTTTTACGTATAATGTTTTGCTTCCTCTTTGTAACAATTTGAAAATATTGACTTTTCTTTTGCCCATTCTTGTTTGAGTTTAGTATATTTTTGCTATTGAAGTCCAATTAACATGACAACTTTAAGGATTTCTATATGTAGTAGCATGGCCCTCTATAATTTTAATCCTGGCTCCGCCCCTGATACTAGTTCCATTGTTCGGATAGGCAAAGCTAAATCAATGTGCCAAGTCCATTCGATTATCAGCCTAAAGATGATTTCATTTGCATACCCAACTTGATCATCTTCTTGCAAGCTTGCATCCAATGAATTGTTGTAATCCAAGAAACTGCGTGAAGGATCTTCCTTTGGTAGACTGGAAGTCGATCTCTATGGCAATCAGCCCAAATAGGAAGGAGAAGGCCAAAGAAACCAGGAGACGACATTGAAAGTTCTTATTCCAATGAATGTTTCCAGGTAAAGCCCAAATTCTGTTCACCGCAACTCCAATTAGGGGATAAGTGTAGCGTAAGAGAAGGAAAACAACTACTTTCTGTTTTTTTAAGGTAATTAATTTGTTAAGAACTACACAAGCAAGATAACAAATGCACACTAGTTATCCCAAGCAGTTCTCTGAACTCGATGGTGATAACCAAGATGGAAAAACTATACATAGTGGAACTAATCATCCAACCGCTAAGAACATTTATTCATCCGACTAGTACATCCATGTAGATCCTCTAGAAAGCAGGATTGAGTCATTAAACCTGATTTTGCTCAAACACAACAAAGAAAAAACTTGATGTTGTGCAAGTCTAGCATAAGGGGGGCTGCTGAAATTAAGCTTAGCCTTTCTTTTCCCTATGCATCCCCTGGAAAATTCCACTTTGTGCATTGAACATTAGTGCATTGAATGTCTTATGGCCAATAGTGGTGCATTAACCTCATTGTATCTTTCCCACTTGTGCATGAATGCTCCACTAAGGTGGCAAGGTGCGTTGCGACTGGTCATTGGATTCCGGCCATCATTGACTGGAATTTAGGTGGAGCCGAATCCAGCCATCAAAGCCTAAAAAATCCAGTCTAGTTACTGTTACTTGGAAATTTTGCAATGCCACAACCAGAATTTTGGCTAGGATTGCCGGAATTCCAATCAAGACATAAATCTGTAAAGGCTATAAATAGGCATGTCTATTCATTGGTTTTTATGAGATGAAACCCTAATTTTGTTGGTATGGGTTTTTCTCCTCTCTCCCTTCTGTAAGATCTGTATTTCTCCCATAACAAACCTCTCTAAGTATTCTCTGACAAAAATGAAATACAACATGATAAAGGGACTCTAATGGAAAGTTGACTCACATGAAAGTGAGTCAACTTTCCATTAGAGATGAAACCCTAATTTTGTTGGTATGGGTTTTCTCCTCTCTCCCTTCTGTAAGATCTGTATTTCTCCCATAACAAACCTCTCTAAGTATTCTCTGACAAAAATGAAATACAACATGATAAAGGCACTCTAATGGAAAGTTGACTCACATGAAAGTGACAACACATACCCTCCTACTTCTTCAGTTTCCCTCCACACATATGCACTTCACTCGCACGCCGAGATTACATGTATATAGTATTCCAAAAGACATGATATACACGGTTGCAACACACTTGGAAACAATTATTCACGATCAGACACCTATTGACACGAACAGCATCCTTTATCTATAGACACCAACAGTACGCACCTTGCACCTTCCATGAACCGCTTCAACAAACAATACACCCTTATTCAGCATTCCTCGAAACAATTGAGAGTGTGGATCATACAATTTATCAGAAAGTAATTGGTCATATAATCCCGATCTTCCGGTCCTATAGATCACTTATTCAGTGCATTCAATAAGCTGGTCAAAGCCTATTTGCTATAAGCTTCCAATCAAAGTGGTGAGGCGGACTTATTGTAGTAGGGGGCCAAAACCTTTTATAAAAGTGAGTTTGATGATGATTTTCTTCTGTAGTTGGGCCAAGACAATGGATTGAAGTTTTAAAGAAGGGCATGGTTTGGCATGGTTTTATTAGTATATAGAGGACATGGCCCTTAGTAGAGCTGAATGGAAGAAGAGAATTCAAACAGCTGACCCAGTAATTTGGGATAAAGGTTTTGTTGTGTTGTGCTTGAGCCAAACCAATAAAGTTTTGTTGTTTTTCTCTTCAAAGATAGTTGAACCAGTGTTTCCAATAAATAATTGCAGGGGGCTCAATTGTAGACAATAAAGTTTCTGTTCGATCAAAAATGCACAAATATAGTTTATTTATGAGCTCATGAGGCCTATTTAGTGTATGATCATATAGATAACTGTAGAAAATGAGTAGTAACTAAAATCTATAATTCCACCCAAATGTCTAGAAATATTGTCAAAAGAAGCAAGAAAATTCGTATGACCAAAATTATTCATGCTGTCAAAGAAGTTGGTCAGTTGCTCTAGAGAAATGATGTGAAAAGTTCATGTCAGGTATCAAAGCCCAGTTACTGCCAATCTCAAGATCAAATTGCATATATATTTACAAAATCTCTTCAAACTGAAGCATTTATGAAATTATAGATAAAGCTTGAAGCATGTTCACACTGAACAGGTTTAAGGGGGAGTGTTGGTTGAAACTTGCTCATGAAAGGGTGTCACATTAGTGTCTAAAAATAAAAGGATGTGTCTATTTGTGTCAATAGGCATCTATACCAATAGGTGTTGTGGTAAATATTTGTTCTTAAGTGTATTAAAAGGACGTATCATGTTTCTTTTCGAATATTATATATATATATATATATATATATATATAGAATAAGGGAGGTAGGGTGGCACCTCATGGGAGGGTGTCTACTTGCCCCCCCATGCATCATCAAGCACATGGGTGCATGATGATAGCATGTGGGAGGTGATTATATATTATATATATATATATATATATATATATATATATATATATATATTATATATTTTATTTATTTATTTTTATTATTTATTTTTATTTTATTTTTTATTTTTTTATATATATCGAATATTATATATATATTATATATATATGAAGTCTTGGTGTACAAGTAAAGTGCACAAGTGTCGAGAGAAAGTAAGGTGTGAGTGTAATGTATTGTCACTTTCACGTGAATCAACTTTCTATCCTAGTCCCCTATAGTGTGATTTTTGTGTTTTATTTTTTGTGAGAATACTAACAAGAGGGGTGTTTGTTTCCAGTAAATTAATCTTGAACTTACCTCATAGCATAAAGATCAGGTCTGTCAATGGTAACCGATAACCAGTTAACCTGACCTGGGTTTTAGCTAAAAAATTGGATTAGAATGTAAAAAAATCAAACCCGGATTTTTTTTTGGGGTCGGGTTCGGGTACAACACAGGAAATCCGGAAGTATTTTGGGTCTGGTCCGGGATTTATTTAATATAACAAGCGTTCCATTGGTACACAAAAACTAATGAGGCCAGCTGGTAGAGAGCTTTGGCTTTCTTCTAGGTGGTCCAGAGTTCAAGCCAGAGTGGCCACATTTAGTGATTTTTAATTTATTTTGATATACAAAATAGACATGACCAGATCGGATCGCCTTCGTGCTAAAAAGTAAAACCAAACTAAAATCAGGACGGGTTCGCATACAAATTTAGTAACCGAAAGAACTTCAGGTCGGGCTCAGATTTGACATAGATCCGACCTGAACTAGTTGACAGCCCTGATAAAGATCCTTCTACTCTTCCCTGCCAGATACTATTCTCTAGAAGATCCAGTCTAAAGAAGTCAATGGTCTCTACCTTGAACTTCTTCAGAATGTCTTTCAACTCACTGCATGAAACTACATCGCTCCTATTCTCTAAGCCAAGCTTGAGCTTACTGAGGTTCTGGAATGAACTTTAAAAGACCACTTGAAAAGAGAAGATATCCCTCTTCTTGTACCTTTCCCACTCCTTGGCAAGTTATCTATTTCAACCCTTAAATAAGCATTCTAAGAACTTAATGACAGGTAGTTTATACTAATGTAATGGAAGCATAGGTTGGTGCAACTTAAAGCATCCCAGTCGGTAGTAAACTTCCTTAATGCACTTGCAATCATGAATCATTCCCATGTGTCCAAGTGAATGTGAAATTGTATCATGGTGAAACCCTTATCTGATCTATTTCGTTATATTCAACTTGTCGATGGTGATGGCCTCGTTTACCTCGCCATCAGCAGACTAGGCGTGCATGTTCTTAACCTTTTTGTATGTGCTCCATTTACAAGTCATTTGCTGCTATCAAAACTCTACATCATCTCATGGGCACTATCTCCAGATCTGTGGACATTTGTCTCATCATCTTTACAATGCTAAGCACGCATGGATGCTGATTGGGCAAGTGAGGTCTTTTGATCCTAAATTAAGATGAGTAACCATCGACCCTTACCAATTCTAGAGTTGTGTTGCAGTAACGTGCCAATTCTAGAGTTTGGTGCAGTAACATGGACTTTAAGTCTTTAACGCGGTATTGGAGCAACCAAGGTTCAAATCCCATATTGGGCATGTTGAGCAGATTTTGATAAAATTATATCTCCACACAAACCAACTCCCAAACCACAAAATTACAGAGCTCCCGACCAATAAAATTAAGGAGGCGTGACACAATAATTTACCCTAACCCTCATATAATTGTAGGGTTTTGGTGCAATGGCAAGGACTTAAACAAATCACAAGTCCATCATTGGCTTCTGCATATTTCTTGGTGACTCCCTGACCTGTTGGGAGTCTAAGAAACAAGATTATCTCTAGTTCTAGTGTGAAAAAGAAGCATCATGCTATTGCATCTACTACTGCAAAAATCAAGGTACGAGTATCATTTTTGGATCAGCAGCTGACTGTCCTTAATGAGTTTGGTATGGTTCAAATGTTTTGGCAAGCAGTTTCCCTTCAGAAAAGCCAAACAATAACAAATAAAAAATTAAAACAGAATTTTTCTTGATTCATTTAGGCACAACTTTATAATTTATATATTATTTATGTTATTGTTGGTTTTGAATGAAATAAAATTACTAATGATGAACCACTCACGCACAATACATAGTATTCAAATTGGCCGGTTTAAATAAAGGTAGTTGCATATCCTTCTTTCACTCATCCCTCTCCTGATTCTCTTTATCTTTCTTTATATTTGGATTTTTCTAATTAACATGAATGAATGTTGTCAATTTACAAATATAAAGTGTTCAACAAGCTGTAGTGGTTAGATTGTGTCGGTAAGGAATATTATCGACACACTGTAGCATGTCGATCCTCAGCACGACCTAATCACTGTCCACATCTTCCCAACCTCTCTTTTACTTTTTCTTAGTTAGCTTGATTGTGAAAGAGAGCCCGATGTAGATATTAGTCGATATCGATCGATACCAAAAGTTCTGGACCGATACTTGGTATTGGTTGAACCCGAAAATTTCTGTCAGTTGGGATTGGTACAGGCCAAAATGGATATTAGAAGTGTGATAGGTAATAGTATAGTTCTATAGTTTAAACCTTCACCGCAATTATTTGGCTACGTGTCTTCTCGACGACATGGGTGTTTCTTTCTGTTGCCACTCCTTTATATTGCGACAACACTAGTCCGGTACGAAAGCACAGTGAGATCAATTATCACTTCGAACAAGTCATTTTCTCTCTGGAACAGTATATATTGATTCTATTACATTCATTACCTCCCAGCAACAGATTGTGACTTCTTTACCAAAGCTCACACATGACACAACACATAACACTTATTTCTAATCAGCAAACTCTCTGCCTGCAGCCCCACCATGAGTTGATGGGGTGTTCAGAATTAGTACTTCATACAATTGCATTACATTTTCAGGTTCCTTACAGTCGCACGTCGAAAAGTTGTAGTTGGTCTAAAATGTACATTTTAGTATGTATTGGCTTTGTGATTGACAGAAAACTCATCCTTTCAGGATTTCCAAAATCTCCTTTGTCATATTCTAACTGGAATGAGATCCATAGAATTTTGATTCTTTTAGACATAAAAGAGTCGTTAGTCGTCCTAATCTCGATTCAGTTTGGATTTTCTATTATTATTTTCTACTTTTGGCTATTTATTACAGAGAAAATAATCTAAGTAAACTACAGAAGCATCGGATTGCAATCCTTGTGAAATTCATTTCAATTGTCTTCTATAATATTGTTGTTCTGAGTTTATATCAGATTCCTGATTCCTATTTATTTCCCTATGGAGATTTTGAGGAGACTTCTGTTGAACACTTCAGGCTCAATATGTAACATTCTTCCTACCGCATAACTATATATGTAAAATTAGTGAGTGTGAAGTGAAAAATCATTTCAAAATAGGAAATAAAGGAATACTAAAAAATGGCTACTAATTTGGAGAAAGAATCAGTTACGCCAATAAGGCTCCAATCAAAAAAAGAATGCTTGAATCACGATAGATGATGCAAAATACATGTACAATCAGTTTTCAAGGACCAAAATAAAACCACTAGTGCAACAATTTTGAGATCTTTTAGACCTTTCTTAACTCTTTGTGTGCATAATCGGTTGCAACCAAATTATTGCTTTGAATCATGTACTCCAATTTCATGTACATAATTTATCGTAACCAAATTATTGCTCATGTAACATTTCCATTTAGAAATTGAGAACATTCTGGGCAAACTCATTTCAACTTTCAAGAATAAAAGCACTAAACGTCTGTCCTCGCTTTCTTGATATCAATGGTTTATAAAGAATTAACTGTCAATATGGGATTCAAGCATTTAATTTTGGAGTGAAAAAAAAACACAGCACAATGTACATGAACTGAAATTTCTACATTCATAGTATTGACTGCTGGAAGAATACCAAGTCACAAAACTTCAGAAGGATCCGTGATTACATGTTGCCTTCTTATATTGTCATTTGTCAGACAGAAAGTTTGGAACCTTAGGTAATTACAGCCAATAGTACAGCTGGCTATACTTTACAATAAATGAAATAATAAAGGCGTGGTAGATAAACAATAAGCACCTTCTTCAAAGAATTGTATTCATAAATCTCAGGCAGCTAAAATATTTATTACTAGGATGTCCGTAAAGCATGGAAAGTATGATTTTGTAGAAAAAGATATGGTTATTTGATTCATAATGTGCATGTAAGGTGTGACTCAGATTATGACGTAAAAGATCAAAATAGAGGATCACGGCAGTTAATATTTGTTAAGTCCTACAAAGAGCATAAATCATTAGTGATTAGACAAATATGGGTGGCAACAACACCCAAATGTGTACCAAGGAAAATTGAAAATGTGTATATCAAGAATAAGATATCAACAGACTAAAGAATGCAGTAAATATAAATTACACCAAACAAATAATTAACACTTGTTCAAGAAATGAAATTCCTAAGATTCATTTGAAGAAGAGGTTAAATTTAAATACTAGTTTTCAAAAGCTAACCTTGGATGATAAAGGAGGTAAAGAAGCATGGCGTATGCCTTTTCCAGGATCTGTTATTTTCCTGATCTCTTTTAGTTGACAAGATATTTCCTCTAGTAGTTCCAACTGAAAGGTTACCTTTTCCTGATGCTCCAGGGGAACGCTCAAACTTCTCTACCTTGCTGGATGGTCTTGAGCCTTTTCCGTAAGATCTCGACTTCAGTTGCAAGTGTAAAGCTCTGGTTATCAACTGCAGACATGGAACTCCTCCGTAAATCGAAAGGAACTCTGTCACTTGGGGAATCCAACAACGGGCCCCTTTTGGCATGTCTGAGCAACTTCTTCGAATGTCTCCTCCAACCCCTGCAGGGCTTGCAACTGGAACCTCAATTGATGTAACAAACTCACTGGTATTAGACGATTCATCTGTGACACCACCTTTCCCAAACAACTCAAAAAGATTTCCGGTTTGAGAGGCACCACTTGCTTTTCCTATACGTACATCAGCTAAATTTTGTCCATCATCAATTACATGAACATCAAGAACATTTGAATCTGTCTCGAAATAAGAAGAGTTGCTGTCCCTCATATCTCCATCTTGACGGTCCTCTACATCTAAGTTCTCGACAGGAATTCCAACCTCAATTTTGCCGTCTTTCTCAGCATCTTCTCCGAGGATAGAACATGAATTATCTTTGCAAAATCCAAGTTCCTGAAACTTATTAGAATCAAATCTAACATCATCCTCCCCAATGCTAGAACTCTTGCACTGTCCACAAGATGGGTAGATTTCCATTGTCAACATGCCCTTCTCCTGAACTTCTAGGTTAAATTCATCTCTAGGGTCTGTGAACTCAAGTTGGTGTATCCCTTCCCCGTCATCTGCCGATCTCATCTTACCATCCAGCTTTTCCTTCTTTCTAATTGATTCATAGATGGTTTTAAGCAGCTTGGTTGGGTCATCAGAACAGTCAAGGGAAGGATCATGCTTCTTTACAGTCATTTCTCCAGAAATCATCTGTCTATAAGTCTCAACTTCCTTCTCCAACACATGCTTCTCTTTTTCTCTCCTGACAATGATCTCCTTCAAAATCTCCATCTCTTCTTCATCATAAGCAAACTTCTCTTCAATCATCCTCCGATATTGTGAGGATTCCATCTCCATGGTCGCTTTCTCACTCTGTAGACGAAGTATCATAGCCATGGCTTCATCAGCAGCAGTTGCAGCAGCACTCCTCTCTTTCTCCAGCTCAAGACAAAGAGTCGAATAGGCAGCCTGGGCATCTTTAAGTTCCCCTTCTAAATTGTGCACAATTGTTGTCTCCTTTCCTTTAGAAATATAAACATCTCTTACACCAGAAGATGCTTCCTCTGTGGCATGACTATGGCATTCAATAGCTGGTGCAGTTTCATCAACCAAAGAAACACATTCATCTGAAATATGGAATAGAAGAACAATTCACAAAGTAGCATATTGCATGTGTATTTATGGCTAGTAATGTAATATTGTGATTGCAAGAAAAGCAAAGAAAACTTCCTATTATTCTCACTGCATGTTTCAGTGGGTTACAAGAAACTTTCAGCTTATAGTTTTATCTTTTCTTCTATCCTAAACTTTCTTTCAAGGAAAATAAACAATTTCTCAAATCATTTTCTGTCTATATTTTAGAAATCCTTTCACTACGCTGATGAAGTTGACCTGTCTTATTTACCTAACCAAAATTTGAACTAACAATCCCTTTGTGCTGTTTTAATTCCAAGGAAAATGTTTTTCCCTTCTTTGATTAATAAAACCTAAAGATTAATTGCTAAAAGGGAGAAATTTCAAGCAGTAAACTAACAGTGAAGTTAGAGACTACTGCCATATTGAGATGAAAGTTAGAGAGAACTTTCATCTCAATATGGAAGTAAATTGTCATGTTATCATCTTGGTGTCTATCTATGGTTAGAGATGATATTATTGGTATTAAGTTAGACTGCAAAAATGAAGCAATCAGAAAAGAGAAACAAAAATTTCCTTTTATCTCACTATACATTTCAGTGGGCTCTAAGAAACTTATAGCTTATATTTATTTCTCCTAAACTCGAATGGAGAAGGCAATTTCCTTAAATCATTTTGCTTCCAATTTAGATGTCCCGTTTACTTACCAAAAACTAAGTACTGTTTTCTGCTATTTCTAATCCCAATAAAATGATTTTGCTCCTTTACATAACTAAATGAAAACTTGATAATAGAAAGGAGAGAAGTTGACAGAAAAGTTAAGAGGAAAAGACTTCATTTCCTACTCTTGTTTCTCGCTCATGAGGGTAATTGCGAAGTTACAAAGAAACTAAGAATATAAACAGTTCTGCTTAGCTATTTCTAGTGTTCTTTCCAATTATTGTAGCTCATAAAAACTAGTCAATAATTGTTCCATTTATTCTCACCACGTACACTTCAGTGTGTGCTCAAAGAACTTACAGCTTATATCTATTTCAAGGTCTTTTCTCCTAAACGTTATTTCAGTAAAAGTTTATTGGATCATTTTGATTCATATTCATGCTTTCCGCTGCTTATTACGTATCCTAATGCCATGGAGAATGCTTTCCCTGTTCGATAACTAAAGCCAAAGCCAAAGTCATGAATTAATAAAAAAAATACGAAACCTTTAGCAATAAACTTACATTAAATCAAAGGTAAACAAAACAGAAAGAAAAAATTTCAGTTCCTATGGAGACCCAATTAGAGTTTCGGAGTAGTCGAGCCGTCTTATTTTAGTTTTTTTTTTGTTTTGTTGATGAATTTGGCTCCTGGATCTATTTGGGTCTATTTAAGTCTGAGACTGAGTTTAGTTAAGTCATATGCAGTTCGCTATTCCACATTATTAAGGATTCAATTTATTTGGGACTAATTAAACAAACTCGATCTGTTTTCTGTCTGCATCAAATCTCCCCCTCTTAGAAGTTGGCATCCTCGTCAAATTTGGTGGATTGGAACGAGAGGCTTCACACCTCTTTGCAAGAGCTTCGTATCCAAGATTGTTACATGACACCTCCTCCAATGCAGGGCACACCCAAGGTCTTTTTTTCTCTTTTAAGGGAATGATGAGAGGATGTCAAAGTCTAAAACTTTCTCTACAAGCTAGGTTAGGAGAATATGGGTATTTTGTATGACGAGGGTTACGGATTGTGGTATGTATAGGCTGGAAGCTAGGATTAGAATCAGTAATTAGATTGTTGGTGGCTAGGTTTGGACATGATAAGCTAGGGTCAATTGCAACTGAGATCTGGTAGATAGAAGAAAGATGCGAACGGGATGGGGAAGAGAGGTACTTGGGCAGAACCTAGAGCTCTAATTTATGAAGAAGATTAGGCTACATTTAAAAAAATTATAATACTTCGCTAAGGCTTTACACCAAATATTATATGCAAATAAAAAAAGTGTTTTTTAACAAAAATTGACAACTAGATAATAGCTAGCATATGTCACATCACTAAACTATCTAAAAAAATTACTCATATTCTTGTACAAATCCTTCAAAAACTAAAAGATAACAAAACTAACTAATTTTATCTACAACAACTAAAAATAAAAACAAAATAAGAAAGATAAATCATAAAGGAGCGTCTCGGTGCCATGAGGCTCACGCTAATGCATGATCTAGAGAGGTTCAAGCTATACATAGCCTTACCCCCCCCCCCCCCCCCAACACACACATATATACAAAGGTTGTCTTTATGTCTCGAACCCGCACCAAGTGACACCCTCTCATCATCATCATCATCCAAGCCTTCTTCCATCAAAATGGGGTTGGCTAAAAGATTTGACAAAGTTTTTATGACCGATTGTCAACCTAACGTCAACCTTCTATGTTGGTGTCAAATTCCTAGCCAAGGTAACTATGAGCATGAGAGGGTCAAGCCATAAAACCTAGATGGACAGTTGGCAGGTAGTAGACATACCCTCTGGATATGTAATTTAAGCTCATGCAACCAAGAAACACCCTTCAAGTTCCCCTCGACTATAATGAATCTAGACGAAGAGGTGAGAGGATATAATTTGCTATCGAGATTGCATTTACCTCTATGACATATTAATGACACATTAAGCCAAACAGTAAAGCAATGACAATCCCAAGATAAATCATATCGAATGAAAATCTAACTTAAGATATCAATTCAAATTTGAATTAAGATTTAAATTTTAAAGTAATCCTAAAAACAAACTCACTCGGCTTTCGGCTTTCTGTCCTGCATCATCTCATCTTTGTTTCACCAACTGTAGAAAATAATAGTTGGATTAATTTTATTGATGGACTACTTCACTACTTATAGGGAGTCTAGCTCCTCTACATACTACATATTCCGATGGGGACTAAAAGTCCCTTATTGATTCTCAACACTCCCCCTCAAGATGGACGATAGATATTGATCATCCCCATCTTGTTACATAGCTTCGACAGACTTAATGAACTAAGACCCTTAGTCAGACAGTCTGCAACTTGTTCTTCTGAGCGGACATGGTCAATCTTCAGTATCCCTTGTTCCAGCTTCTCCTTGATGAAGAATCGATCAATCTCGATGTGCTTCGTTCTGTCGTGCTGAACTGGATTGTTAGCTATACTTATTGCAGCTTGACTATCGCTCAGAAGACGCAATGGTGCTCCCTTATCCAGCTGCAACTCTGTCAGCAATGCTTTCACCCACAGCAACTCTGACACTCCCAGAGCCATTGCTCTGTATTCTGCTTCAGCTGTCGACCGTGCTACCACAGACTGTTTCTTGCTTCTCCATGAGACCAGATTTCCTCCTAAAAACACAGTATCCCGTGGTAGACCTTCTGTCGTCTATGCAGCTCGTCCAGTCTGCATCACAGTATCCCTCAACTTCTATGCGTCCATTCTTCTTGAACCATAGCCCCTTTCCTGGCGTTCCTTTCAGATACCTCAAGATCTGAAATACTGCTTCCATATGACCTTTTTGGATCATGCATGTAGCGACTCACTACACTCACCGCAAATGAGATATCAGGACGAGTGTGTCCCAGATAAATCAATCTCCCTACAAGTCGTTGATATCTTTCACGATCAACGGGCTCTCCTGCTTCTGCTCCCAACTTGCACTTCTGGTCAATTGGAGTGACCGCTGCTTTGCATCCCAGCATCCCTGTCTCCTTCAGCAGATCTAGTGTATTTTCTCTGTGAGAGAACAATTCCTTGTTCGCCTTCCACACCTCGATACCTAGAAAGTACCTCATCGCTCCTAAATCTTTCACTTCAAACTCCTTCGCGAGTTTTGACTTCAGTTTAGTGATCTCGACTTCATCATCACCTGTGATCACTATATCATCCACATATACAGCAAGTATAGTGATGTGGCCTCTTGCATGCTGAAGGAAGACCGTATGATCTGCATTTGTTTGACGGTATCCCATGCCTGTAACAGCCTTTCTGAATCTGTCAAACCAGCTCGAGGAGATTGCTTGAGCCCGTATAGTGACTTCTTCAGTTTACACACCTTTCCTTGCGATGTCCCTCCGTTTGATTCCGTCGCATAGCACCCAGGCGGGAGCTCCATGTACTTCTTCTTGCAGGTCCCCATGAAGAAAGGCATTCTTCACATCCAACTGGTACAGCTTCCACCCATAGTTCGCTGCAATGGAGACCAGAGTTCTCACGGTGCTCATTTTTGCTACTGGGACAAAAGTCTCATCATAGTCTATTCCATATGACTGTGTAATCCTTTTGCAACCAACCTCGCCTTGTACCGCTCTACTTTTCCTTCTGGCGTCTCTTTCACTGTGTACACCCATTTGCATCCCACAGCTTTCTTCCCTTTGGGTAATGGAACCAGCTCCCATGTCTTATTTTTCTCCAGTGCTCCAAGTTCTTCCATCATTGCAGCTTTCCACCTTGGATCTTTTTGCTTCCTGCCAACACTTGGGCAACGAAGTAGAGTCTAACGATGCAATGAAGGCTCGATAATTCGAAGAAATGTTAGAATAAGACAAGAAGTTGGCAATGTCATGTTCGTAATCATCAAAACGAGCAGGAGCCTTACCCGCATTGATGCGAGAAGATCTCCTTAAGGGAGCAATAGGTGGTGGAGAGATCATACCATCCGAGTCGGAGAGATCCGCATCTGAATCCGAGTGATTCAGTGCGGGGGCAACATCTTCAGGAGTTGGAGCAGGAGTAGACGAGGGACTTGGTACAGTAGGCACGGCACGGCATAGGCACAGTACTGGACTTTGTTGTCTCCTTCTGTAGACTTGGAGCTCCTTTTCCCTTGTCTGCTGCTCCCCCTGCGTAACATATGGATCTTCTTCGTCTCATTTTCTGTATCTGAGTCACTGTGCTCTCCCCCTTTCGTCCAGTTTTCTACAACCAGACACGGAACCGATACGACGACCACATTTGGGCTTATTATCCCCCTCACATCGAACACAATCTGTGTTAGGTGTGTCACCAAATGCTGAACCGTCATCCGAACCATAGTATGTTTCGGATTCTCTGAAAGTAACGTCCATGCTTACAAACATCTTTGCTCGATTGGACTCCAACAGGCATAACCCTTCTGAGTCGCCGTGTAACCGACGAAGACACATTTAACTGCCCTAGGATCCAATTTGCCAACGCCTGGCCTATTATCTTGGACAAAGCACACACATCCAAAGACTTTTGGTGGAACAGTGTATGTAGTTGCCCCTGTAAGCATTTCCAACGGTGTCTTCCAGTCCAATACTTGAGATGGCATTCGGTTGATGAGATAAGAGGCCGTCAATATAGCCTGCCCCCACAAGTGTTTCGGGACATTCATAGCCAGCATCATCGTCCGTGCAACGTCCAGTAGGTGTCTGTTTTTCCGTTCCGCCACACCATTTTGGGCCGGAGTATAAGCACATGAAGTTTGATGAAGTATTCCATGAGTGAAAAAATACTCAGCAATCCGCTTATTAGTATACTCCGTCCCATTGTCTGACGGAAACACTTAATTTTAGCGCCATATTGTGTTTCCACCCGTCGATGAAAGTCTTGAAAGGCCTCAAGGACGTCACTTTTATTCTTCATAAGATAGACCCATGTACGCGGGTATAACAGTCATAAAGGTGACGAACCACCGAAAGCCGTTAATACCAGTTGTAGGACAAGGGTCCCATACGTCGGAATGTATCATGTCAAAAGCAGCTGAACATATTCCCGTGCTCACATACGTACTTCTGGTATGTTTTTCCAACTCACAAGCATTACAAAATAACTTCTTTATTAGCCCTTTGATATAAGGACGGATACATTCGACTAAGAACTTTAAAAGAAGAATGTCCGACACGCTGGTGGTGGAGTAGCAAGTCGGCTTCAACACTGCGACAGGAAGCTTCTGGTGGTGCGTCTGCTACCAAGGATGCCAATGCGTTGTCCAGTCCAGTCCTGTCTAAATACCACAGCCCTTATGCCATGTGCCAGTCCCAAGTCGTCGTTCTGTCCCTTTCTCCTGAAAAATCACCTGAGGAATATCAAAGGAAACAGTACAGTTAAGATCAAGTATAATGGCACTAATGGATAGGAGATTGACAGGAAAAGACGGAGCATGTAGGACATTGGTTAGAGTAATGGAAGGGGTGCATGCGACAGTGCCTTTACCCATTACAGGGCTGGATGTACCATCAGCAGTCTGAATACTCTCTGGCAATGGGAGGTGAGTATATTCCTGAAATGCACCACGGGACCCAGTGACATGGCGAGATGCCCCAGAGTCCATAATCCATCCTGGCTGATGGATAGATGCAAGAGCACGTGCAGAATCATCGGTGCTGGTTTGGACAAAGCAAGTGATGTGATCTCCTGAGGTTGAAGACGCCCCAGGACTGTCGGCCGAACCCAGCTTTGTGCCTCGCAACTTCTCAAGGAACTCCCGCTCAAGCGGTTATTTCAGCCAGTTGATTCTCTCCCCCTTCCTCCGCCAGATTTGCTTTGTGTCTACCCCTTCGACCAGCATATCCTCCTCTACCACCACGTCGGCCTCCACGACCCCGTCCTCGATCAGTAGACTGATTGCGCAAGGATTTTGGACAAAATCGGATGTAATGTCCGGAGTCACCACAATTGTGGCAAACACCACCCATAGATTGAGGTTGATTGAAGGCAGCAAGGGCAGACTTTTCAACCGCGGCTTGCTCCCCCTGGTAGGAGCCCTTGTTGGGCATCAGCTTCAGTCGAGCTTCTTCCTGTGTCATAACAGCTATAGCTTCTTCCAAGGTCGGAAGCGTGGATTGGGATAGGAGGATATTCCGTCTCTGCTCAAATACAGGGTGTAGACCCTTCAGGAATTTCATCATACGCTGCCGGAAAATATAAGCTAGGAACGTCTGAAAGTACTTCGCGAATGCCGGTTCGACTTGTGCATCTTCCATCCCAAGAGGATCATAATGATCCAGATCAGACCAACTTCTTCAACAGGGCCGCGTACTCAGAGATGGTACGGTCGTCTTGGGCCATCCTATCGAGTTCATCTTGCAGTTGAAAGACTCGCATAGGGTTGCCCGAGCCGGAGTACATATCTTTTAGAGTCCGCCATATATCAGCAGCAGCCTCCATGGCCTCGACATTGCCCGACACCTGGTCGGTTAAAGAGGCAGTCAACCACCCAGCCACAACGTTGTTGACAATCTCCCAACAGCATACTCCTTGGTGGAGTGATCGGCTGGCGCCGTGGCTTGGCCAGTGACATAGCCAACCAAGCTACGTCCCTTCAGTGTCCGCATCGCCTGCCGCGACCACTTCAAGTAGTTGGATGTTCCTTCCAACTTCGTCTCCAGCTTCTCCAATTTCCCCATTTTGTAAGGGGACGGATCCACATCAGTATGGATCACACGTGGGGTGACTTCGGTTAATTTTTGATAAGATATCATCAACCAAGGCCTTCATCTCTTCGGCCGTCAGTTTGCCACTGATCGAATCCATGGCTGCTTCAACTGTGAACCCTATTCGTCGTCTACGTCGGCCTCTCCGACGTCGGAGTCGGCAACTTCCCCAACTTCGTCGGCTTCTTCGTCTTCGTCGGCTACGTCGTCTTCTTCGACGACAGAGACTTTACAAACGCGCTACTAACTTGGCCAGCACCGGCGCGCGCATGTAAAGTGAACACGTCAGGACAACAGAGAAGACATGATCAGTCTCTGTATAGATCCTGATGTGAAGAAGGAATAACAAAATAAACATTTGTTAGTTCCAAACGGCGCAATCTAGGAAGTCGGTGCAAATAAAGTATTTGACATCTCGACTGTCTTCGAAATACGTCCGTTATTTCTTTTCTCTTCTTTTTTTTTTTCGTTGACGGCTAGGGTTAGGGTTAGGGTTGGAAGGGCTGCTAGGGCTAGGGTTAGGGTTTCGAAGGGGCGGCTAGGGTTAGGGTTTCCATGGCAAGGTAGGCTAGGGTGAGGAGGGAGGGGGGGCGGGAGGGTGCTGGAGGTGGGGGCGGAACTGTGCTGGAGGGGGGGGGTTCGGGAGGGTGCTGGATGGGAAGAGCTGGAGGTGGGGGGGGGGGGGGGGGGCGGAACTGTGCTGGAGGGGGGCAGGAGGGGCTGGCAAAGGGGGGGGGGGGCGGGAGGGGCTGGCAAGGGGGGCGGAACTGTGCTGCAGGGGGGCGGGAGGGGCTGGCAAGGGGGGCGGGAGGGCTGCAGGGGGGGCGGGAGTTGCTGGCAGGGGTCGGGGGTGGGGTAGCCGGTGGGAGGGGGGGCAGCGTAGGGTCGGCGGCTGGGGGCGGGGGAAGAAAGAAAAAAAAATTTGTTTTGTGAGAGAGAGAGAGAGTTATGGCTCTGATACCATGTAGAAAATAATAGTTGGATTAATTTTATTGATGGACTACTTCACTACTTATAGGGAGTCTAGCTCCTCTACATACTACATATTCCGATGTGGGACTAAAGTCCCTTATTGATTCTCAACACCAACCAACAAATAAGATCCACCCAAATATCCAATAAAAGACCATCAATTTGACATGTTATAGTGTTTGGCTATGTACTCAACATTCTAATTCCATTCCAAGACTTTACTTTGGCTATCAAGGGAAGAACTTGGCCTGCTTGATTAATTACCAAAAGAAAGCAATAAAATGAGGAACTTTGAACTAATCACTCCTCTATGTGCCTGTCTTGAATATTAACTATTAAGTGAAGAACTTGTCACTTGCTTAATTACCAAAGAGAGCGATAAAATGCGTTTAATTACTAATAATTGCCCTTTCTTGCTTTTAAATCAAGGAAAGTGATTGTCATGAAATTAGACATGCATGCCTACAAGGATTTGGATCTTTGTATGGCTACAGGAACAAGAAGCTAAGACAAAATCAACTTAGGAGAGAATAACATTCAGGCGAGTTCCCAACTTGCTAGGAAGCACACACTAAAATATAGGAGCCATGTCCGCATTGCAAACATCATATCAAGACGTATCGGACACGAGATGGACTCCAAAATGCATTAGGACACGCTGAAATTGGTGCCGCATCCATGCCACCTTGCATGTGTATCGTATTCGTGTTTGTGCTACATATCCGGCATGCGACGGGACCTTAGAGACGACGCAACTTATCTTCTTAGATTGTACAAAGATGAAAGACATCCAGTACATCATCACCCAAACATATGCTTCAATACTCTTAGAATGTAAATTTAGCTATTCACACTCATTGCTTCCGGTCAGGCGCCTTGTCCATGTCCATCATGTCGGACACGTACCAAACGCTCAATAATATTCTAGTGCCCACCAAAATCAATGCCGTGTCGCCGTGTCCACGCAGCATAGGTTTTGTCATTAAAACTAACAGCAAAAATTAGAGAAAATATGAAATAAAAATAATTTTCTTCAATATTACCATGAATTCCAGAAACCACAGCATCATTAGTCTCCTCCTCTTCTCGAGCGACAACGACGGCTGCAAATTATCAGAAACCCCCTCCCCCGTCAAGCTCAAACATCCAGCCCCCCAAGAACTCCTCCCCCTCCTCCTCCGCACTTGCCCGTAACGGGTCTCCGCCCGGCAACCACCGCCCCGTCCCGGCCCGGCAGCTCGATCGCCGGCGCGTGCGGGCTATCGGGTCCGTACCCGGTAAAGGCAACATTCTCGCACGGGAACCGGGTCCGTATGGAGCGGCTGACGGACCCGATCCGCGCGTGGACGCAGTTGGGGCACCCGAAGAGGCCGTCGCAGGGGCAGGGGAGGGAGAGGCCGAGGAGGGAGAGGAGGGAGGATCCGAGGAAGACGAGGGTGGACCCGATAAGGAAGAGGAGGGCGAGGAGGAGGTCGATGTAGGTTCCGACGAGGGAGGGGAGGGTCCAGTCGTTGATGGATGATCCGCATGGAGGAGGCATGGTGGTGGGAGGAGCATCCGAATCCGAAATGGATCCGCTTTGGTCTGAATTTTCTAGAGGGGGGAGGAAGGAAGAAGAGGAGAGCCGTGCTGATGGAATGGATCATAGATAGGGACATAATAAAAGGTAAGATTTTTCTTTTTCTTTTTTCTTTTTGCTTTTTTTTTACATACATTAAGAAGATTTTTGTTAGGGCAGAATTTTCGGTTTCGAGGGGATGGATTTTTTTAATGCAACTTGTTAACCATTAACTAGGGGTGAGTCCGAGCTCTCTAGCCTAGTGGTATTAGAGCGGACATCCGGAGGGGCCGGCAAGGTTCGAACCCCCCAATTGTGTGTGTGCGTGTGATTTCAAAAAAAAAAAAAAAAAAAAAAAAACTAGGGGTGAGCATTGTTCCATTTTGGAACGAGAATTGAACCCAACCAAATAACTGATCCATTCCGGTTTAAAAAAAATTCGATTCGGTTTCGATTTGAGATTACTAAAACTTCTTAATCGGGTTCGGTTTTCAAGTTCGTTTCGGTTCTAAATCGAATAAAATTTGTACAATTATGTAAATATTCTCAATCTTATACATTTTATGATTACAAATGAGTATATTTTAAAAAAACAATTATATGTATCTGTGTGTTGAAGTCCAACTTTGATAATTTAACAACTAATCCAATAACGCAACTTTTAAATACAACAAATGTGTGTATAAAAATTATAATTTTTAATAAAATTTAACCATGATGCCAATTTTGGATCCGATCCAAATAATAGAAATAGCCCAACTGAACAAACAGAATACACCGAATTGATTATCCGGTTCAGTTAGTTTCGGTTTTGACTAAATCTGATTCGGCTTCGATTTCAGACTTTTAAAATTTTGGTTTATTTGGTTTTGACTAATTTGGTTCGGTTGAAATCGAATAAACCAAACGCTCACCCCTACCATTAACATATTTTATTAATATAAACCCCTTAAATCTTGATGCTTCGATAAATCCCATGAATCTCATTATTTCGAAGGAGACTCTTAAGTCTACAAGTTTATTTCAACATACTCATATAGTAGGTTCGAGCCTCATTGTAGATAAATGATTTTTTTTTTCCTAGGATTTAGTGTCAAGGGTTTGTTAGATTTGAGTTTGAAAAAGATGAAAGAGGGATCCTCTAGGAAGGGAGGGAGGGAGGGAGGGAGGGGGAGGGAGAGAGGAGATGATAATGATACGATGGCCAAGGGAGGGAGGAGGGATTGTTCCGTTGGAGGATTCATGCGAATTCATTGGAATTTAGGTTTGTCAGGTTTGAGGATGAAGAAACGAATGAGGGAGGTGGGTGGTCAAGGAGGAGAAGAAATTAAATTGGCACTGATTATTAAGTAGGAGGTTTGTGATTGAGTTGAAGAATAAAAAATGATATATTACGATTTTTTACATATTTGAGGATAAAAAAGCGAATAAATTTAATGGACATCCATTAATGTCTTAACCATGTGTAGAAGCTATGAACAATAATATTAATGATTCAATGGCCTCTACTTCCCAAATAACAACTTAAGTCAAATTGGATATAAGCATTTATTTCATCCATCAACTAAGAAACACACATGTGTTACACTAACAGGAGCGTGCTTCTTTATTCAAAAAAAATACATTTTCAAGGACCCCACATGTAGCCCCTCAAGGCAAGAGAACTCTTATTATGCCTATCAAGCATCTAAATATTCTAAAACATAATGTATAAACCAATTTTACTTGCCGAGTAGCACAGTACTGAATAGGGTGCCGAGAATCGTCACCAAAGAACCCTTCACAATTCAAGAGTGCGTCACTTGTGTCTTTTTTGTTATGAGAATATCATCATAACAGTGCATCTCCAACAAACCATGGGAACCTGCTGTCCTGGAAGGTGCCCTTTGCAAGTTCACACCCGAGTGGTCGTGAAGAACCAACACCCCAAGAAGCTTTTGCAAGAAGTTTCAAAATAGGAACTCTGACTAGGCAAGTTCCAGCGGCTAGTTGTTGAAACACCTAGAAACCTTCGTGCTAATGCCAACGACAACGTTGGTTGTAATGATGGAATATGCAGCAGAAGGATGCCACACCTATTTTCTTGCTCTTGCACCTTCTTTTGCTCAACCTTCCTGAATAATCTACAAGAGTATAGAGAGTTTTGGTGTGCATGTGCATGTGCATGTGCATGTTCGTTGTTTTTTAAGTTTGTCCAAGACAATATTTTAGGACATTCGCATTTATACCATCTAAATATTCTTATTGCATGTGTACTCCTATAAAAAATTTATAATTCCATATATAATTCTATTCTTATTGAAAAATGATAGTCATGACGGGGGGTGGTGATGAATGTGTGCGTGCTGGAGTGGGAGGTACGGGGAGCCGGGGTGGTGGTGGTGATGCTAGTCATAATTTGGGTAGGGTTTAAGAAGCCTTCAGAAATCATAAAGGAGATGGGCAAAACTGACTTTTTTCCTTGTTAATAGTGTCATGGTAGTAAACTATAAAAAATAGTTCAAGATAGTAATTCGATAATAAAAATAGTTTATGGTAACAAGTTACAAAAATTAGAAAGTAAATAGTATTTAAGCACAAATTAGCTAATTCTTTTGTATTTCATGAGATAAAAAACATATATATCTCCTTTGCAATACTGGTATGATTTTTCATATAAAAGTTTAAAAATAAATGAGACTTTGTTTATTACATTTATTAAAGATCAAGAAATTAGATTATGTCATATGTATAAACATAAAACTACAAAACTACTATCAAATGAACTAGAAAAAACACATTTATCAAAATACTAATAGATAAATAACTAAAGAATTACCATCTATAATGTCCCGCTCCGCATGGTACATTGAGATGGCTCGTTTGTTCGAAGAGCTTGTTCATGCAGACAATTTATTTAGAGATCTGCTTGGTTGAGGCATATATGTGTTTCTACATGGGTGGTTTTGATACATATCTCCTTTACTTTTACACGAAATTGATATTGCATGTCTAGTTTTTTATGCTATGAGTTTGTTGCATGCTAATAAAAAGAAACCAGATAAAAAAGATTTATAGGATTTGTTGTCAACTTCCTGTTAGATACATATCACATGTAATTATTAATCTGTTGTTATAGACTTGGATTTGTAGTGCTGTATTGACATGAATTTTATGTTGTTGTCATAGACATGAATATAGTGTTGTAATTATGCTACCATGTAGAGCATAGTTATATGGTTATGTTATTTTGTAGAATATAATGTTGTTGTTGCATTGTCATGTGGAGCAATGTTTAAAAAATCGGACCGATGATTGAACCAAAATTTTTGGTATAGGTCAGACCAAAGTCCAACCAAGTTCAAATAAACTTGGTTTGGTTTGATTTGGTTCAGATAGGTAATATATCCATATTTATTTCTTGGTTTGGTTTGATTTGATTTTTAGTAAGTTTGGTTTGGTTTGATTTTACAACTATAAGTCTATCAAAACCAAGCCAAGAACCAAATGGTCCAAATCTCACGTGAAAAACTTTTTTGAGTTTTTTTTTTAAACCAAAATTGGTCGATTCAATTGTGAACCGGCTCGGTTCACCGGTTAAACCCTGGTTTAGAAAAAGTCAACGATTCCTTAAAAAAACCCAGTTCAAGTCGGACCAGACTGATTTTTTTAGCAAAAATCGGTTAGACCTGGTCCAACCACAGACCCAATCCGGTCCGGTTCTGGCAACAATGATGTGGAGTATGAGTGTTATGGTTTCAAAGGAATTGAAACATGGAAAGGTTTGGGACTGTCAAATCGCCAAGGTAAAAATCCCAGGAATGTGGGAAGAATGAAATTGTGAGCGGTGGCGTGAGGAATGTAGTATTAAGTAAGAATGTGTAATATTTTATTTCATAGCTATACCATGCATATATTTTATAGTTAACTGTTTACGCATTTGTATGGTCAACTTTTGTGGGTAAGGAATGTCCTATGCAGGAACATGCTTATGACACACTTTTATATCATGAATGATATCATTAATTGTATCGACATGAAAGAATGGTATATATTGGATAAGATCAATTTGTTGCCTTATACTTTTATGGTTATAAACACATGTATGTTATGAATTAGTAACTAATCCTAAGACAAGATTACAAAGATCACACATATTTTTCCTGCACTCACTTAATTAATATGTTAGTTTTAGTTGAGTTGATTAGAGGCCACTCACTTAATTAATATGTTTGGTTCATATACTGACCCCCAACCCCCATGTGCGAAGATTTGTTTGGACATGTTGAGTTGTTGGAGCTCAGATTGGCAACTTGAAGTTGTTCAACTGGAATGTTTTCTTTGTTTTTAAGGGACATAAGGTTGTGTTTGGTCCACTACAATGTAATTGTAATCGTAATAGAATTGAGCTTGTAATATAATTAAATTTGTAATATAATCGAGTTTATAATGTATGGAGTTACAATTATATTACCATGTTTGGTTGAAACATGTAATCAATAATGTAATGTAATATGAGTTACATTAAGGCCTCGTTTGGTACACAGTAGTAATCGTAATCGTAATCGTAATCGTAATCGCAATGTAAAAAAAAATATAATTTTTTATTTATTTGATTACCTTACGATTATATTACAGTGAACCAAACATGGTCTAAGTGTTTGGTTTAACATACAATATAATGGAATGATAATTATTATTTGTATCATTTTGACATATATATATATATATATATATATATATATATAATATATATATATAATATATAATAACTTTTATAAAAAAAAAAATTTGGATATAATTTAATTTTCAAATTATTTTTTTAAAATAATCCTGCATATTTTTGTGTTTGTCATATAATATTTTATTTGTGGCCAAAATTAACATTTATACTTTCTTTTTAAACATTCATGCATAAAAAAATGATTGCAACATAACATTTAAGCATTCTTACAACACAAAAATTCCATATGACCCCATTTATGTATTCTGAATAGGTCAGTATTCATGAATCAAATGGACTATGGAAAAAAAGTTACTGCTGGTATTCAAAGAACATATGTCAATATCTCGGTATGAAATTTAAAACAAGGAACATGACACATGAGGAAAGCATTTCCCACATCAATCACTTTACAGCTAACATTCACAAGCAATTATGAAATATCAATTTATGTCGTGTAATATAGTAACCACATACCTTTCCTTCTACTTAGGCCTCCCTCGTTTGGTTCGCGGAATCACTGTATTGAGAAAGGAAAGTGGTTATTTTTTATGTTTGGGTGTCAAAGAAATCGAGAAAAAAAAAAAATATTTCCAATAGAAAAATTAGGAAAAAAATTAATTTTATCTATCCAACAAGGAATCACTTTTCCACATTTAAGTATTTATTTTCCTTTCCGAATTCCTTGGCACTTCGACCTCGTTTGGTTGCGAAATCATCGGGTTGAAAAAAAAAAGTGATTACTTTCCTATGTTTGGGTGCCAAATGAATTGAGGAGGAAATGAAAGTGATTGCCAATAGAAGGAAAATTAGGAAGAAAGTAATTACATCAATCCAAGCAAGGAATCATTTTTCCACATTGAAGTATTCACTTTCTTTTCCAAATTCCTTAGCACTTACAAACATCGGAAAGGAAAATCAATGGAATTGTAATTTCCCAAAGGAAAAGAAATGTCACGGAATTGATTTACTTTCCCTTCCATTCCGCGAACCAAACGAGGTTGGGTGTTTGGATAAAAGTAACTCTTTGAAAGTGTAAAAGTGACACTTACATCATGTTGAGTTACCGTGCACTGCAACAAGTGACACTTTCCAAAATGTGTTTGAATATAGTACTTTTTGTCTCCTGCAAGTGAAAAAAAAGAGAGCTTGGATGGTTGTTGAAAGTGGATATTGGGTTTAGAGATATGGTAATAATAATAACATATTCTCTCTCTACATAATAATACTAATACTATAATAATATAATAATAATAATAATAATAATAATAATAAACTTACATTTATTCTACTCAACCCATTCTCCCTCCACGCACAGAACAGATCTCATTCTCCCTCCACACAAAGAACCCTTCTCTCCATTCTTCTCTCAAACTCTCTCTCCATTCCACCCCCTCTCTCCTCCGCCGGACCAGTCCTCCTTCCCCTTCCCCTCCCCCTCCCCCTCATCTCTCTCTCTCTCGACGAATTCTTGAGACATTGGCAGCACAGACGCATCGAGGAAGAGACGACGAGTCCCTCTCCGCCCTCCTCCGTCCGGATTTGACGAGGACGAGGCGTCCAACTGTGTAGTGTGTACTGAGTCATCGCGGGTGGCCGCGTGGCAGGAAGATCTGCCTGTGGCCAGGAGTCTTCCTGGCCGCGAGCCTTCCCACAGAGAGAGAGAGAGAGAGAGAGATGTAATAACTCAGAGGAGAGAGAGAGAGAATATGAGTTTCAGCCACTTACGCCTGTTTTTTTTGGTGGAAGTAAAATGGAAAAAAAGGGGGGGGGCAATCTCTAAAATTGTCATAGATTCTCCGGTTGCAACCCATTTAAGAAGTAGGAACCAAACAAAAAAGTGTCAAATTTGATGACCACTTGCAGTAAAAGTGAAAAAAAAATTGCCACTTGCGATGCAGCTACCTGAATCCAAATATGCCCTAAGAATGTTAATAACAATGATTATGTTGACATAACTAATAATGAACAACATAGCTCCTATATAGTTCACAAGCAATTATGAAATATTAATTTATGTCGCGTAATATAGTAACCATCAACTTTTCCTTCTACTAAGAATGTTAATAACAATGATTAGGCTGTTAGTCCCGGGGCTTGATCAAAGATGGTAGAACTAGATGTCGAGATCAGAGGTTCAAACAAACATTTTCCTTTTGATTATTCTCGAGATCCACAAGGAACACTATAATATAAATCTGATTACAAAAGCAACAATAATCAGAAAATAAATCTCACGTTCTTCCTCGCAATCGCAGTTGCTGACGGACAGAACTGAGTTACAACTCAGAAAAGAGAAGAAAGAAGAAGAGGAAAGGTTCTTGCTGGGGTGATTAAGATCACCGTTGCTCAAAGCAAGATTCACCCCACGACGATCTGCTTTCAGGAACCAGCAAGTTCACGAAGAACTTCTGGAACGCTCGTAAGTCAATATTTGAGACTTGAACGAACTTCCTGGACTTTACGAACTCCCTTAACTCTCTTCTTGGTACATCTTCCAAAGGAGGCCAAGGGGCTCTATCTATAGAGTGGAGTGAGACTTCACCTTTTTTCTTATCCGATGTGGGACTAAAATACCAATACTCAAAAATAGAGTTTGATATTTTAGATCATCCCACAATCAACATAGTAATGTGCCAGTCCACGCCTACCCCCCGAACACTCCCGTGCATGCACGAGACAACCTGGAGTCCGTGTCCGAGTCCGAGTCCGTACAACAAAATTAACTTGTATCCTTGTTGGAATTAATCATTTTTCCGTCTAGGAAAATACTCCCACATGACACACACTTGTGCCCCACCACACCTCATGTGCACACCTCAACACAAGAATGCATTATATTGAGATACTTACCATTTGGTGTAGCCGATGTAGGACTATCTTTTCTAGTCTAAAGGTAAAAACACCAACAATCTCCCACATATCTCAATATATGGGTTGAGCGTTCCTCACAGTGACTGTCCATCATGTATTAGGAGAGATGTCGTTGACGACTTGAATCTTCCTACATGGGTCAAATAACAGTATGATACAAGAATGGACTAAGCCTTGAATTCTGCACCATGACTGTAATTTTTTCCACTTACATAATGACATCAGCTGTGCTTTCGGTTGCACATTAAAGGCCCTCTGTATGCCTGGTTTCGGTGATGTATCTTGGGCGTCTACAAGTTTACCCTCAAGAGACGGCCTGAATCTCTTTCCATACATTCTAGGTGAGTTCTTTTAAAGAGTCCTTTGGCATGAAGCCTTGTGCTTCATTGCGGTGCTACCCCGCTATGACATGGCCCAAAGCCGAGGCTACACCTCATCGTGGTGTCACGCCACTGTAGCATGAGGTCCCAGCCTCTTTGTAGTACCAAACTACCCAGCATGAAGCCTTGCATTTCCTTTCGGTGTTACGCTGCTGTGATATGGCTCGCGTAGCCGAGGCTTTACCCACTCTAGGTACCTCTTAGTGGTGTCACACCATTGTAACATGAGGTCACCGGCCTCTTTGTAGTGCTGACTACCACTCTTCATTCTACAACATTAGGCTACGTACCTATATGCGGTGCTACGCCGCTGTGACATGGCTCGCAAAGCCGAGGCATTACCCTTACCGAGGAACCTTTTGGTGGTGTCACCCCACTGTAGCATGGAGACCTTACGTTCCTTTGTAGTGTTGTGCTACCGTGCTTCATGTAGAGCACACCAGACATTCGAAATGCCTGAGAACTCATTAAGGCGTCTAAGCCATCCTCCCACATGTCTTGTTCTTTTAAGAGAACAGATAGTAGACAATAGTGGTTATGGGTCCGTAACCCCTTAGTGTCTCAAAGGACTATCCACCGTTCTAGATATTCTCTCCGTCAGTGGTCCTTCTTTGAACCAAGTGTTAGATGCCTAGTAGATTTCTTTTTGAACTAATAGCATAAAACTTTATGGTAGAATTACAAAGATAGAATATCACATCGTCTTCAAGCCCATCATAATTGCTGTATGCTCGACCAGCTGGCACTTGAGACCTTTGGTGAACGGATCGGCCAAATTTTTCTGACTCAGAACATCAATCACGGTAATGACTCCAGTCTTTATCAGATCATTCACTGCCCTTGTGCCTCAATCGCACAGTCCTCTTCTTACCATTGAAGAGATCATTTGATGCCACTGCTACAGCTGCCTGGTTGTCGCAGTATATCGGTACCGTCAAAATCTGCGTACCAACCACTGGAAGATCATACATGAGCTCCCAAATTCATTTTGCTTCTTCTGCTACAGCAGCCAGTGCAAAGAACTCAGATTCTATTGAGGAATGAGAGAGCATTGTCTGCTTCTTTGACTTCCACGATATAGCAGCTCCACCCAGGAAGAAGATGTATCCTCCTGTGTGTAGTGCCCCGTCCCGCTCAGTCAATCGGAGGATTCGGAACATCGACGGCGTTCGAACTTAGACTTGCAATGGCTGCTCGAAGACTCGCTTGGTCGAGACGACTCCTCGCTCAGGTGGGTGGCTTCGATGAACTTGCCTCAACTTGGCCTTCACACTAATAAAATAAAAGTTTTCAAATGCACAAGTAGGTTTGATAATAAAAGAGACAAATCCACATAGCTAAGAAAATAATCCCAAGACGGATCGAATTGAGTTAGAATATGGAAAGGTCCAACGGTCGGCTTAGAGTAGGTGCACGGCGTGCTTTAAAATGACACTCGGTCCTTCATCCCGTGGCTTAGGAGAAGGAAAGTTGGTCTTCGACACAAAACTATAAATTTGCCTAAGTCATAGGCGTCGCCCGCGTAAATGCTCGATAAATCATGCACGCTTCTACTGCGTAAGGCTTGGCATAGCCTTTGCTCATCCCCCGGGTTAAGTTGTAGGCTCGATTAAGTTAGGAAAGATAATGTTGGGCTATCGAAGTCATAGCAAGCACTGTCCCGCTCTTTCTGTGGTCGTCAAGTTAGTTAGTCCCACGATCTCAAGGCCCGTCATATGAAGTATGACTTGGGCGATAGCGTTGCGTAGAATGTAAGTCGGTTTAAGGCATGAGCCACGGTCGGCACTATAGAAAGTTAGCCACGGTCTACGGTACTTAAGAAATACGTTATGTTCAAGTTAAGTGGGAAGGCTATGCAGTAGCCGTTCCCTGAGTTCAACAAATGTTAAGCTCGAGCGATGGTCAGTCGCCGAATAGAAATATGACGGGACTGTAGGTCAGTCGCCGAGGCAACCCTGATTTGGGCTTTACAAAAGAAGTATGAAGAATAGAAGAAGTAAATGAATCGATCTAATAACAAGCCCCAACGATACCCTAAAATATACCTTAGTAACGACGTGGTCATGGACAACTTGTCGACAAGGGCGATTGTTTCCTCGAGCGGCAACCCGGGGCCACGGGACCGACTCGGCCTAGGAAGAAAGATATTATAGCCGAGCTTAGTAGAAGCAACCGGTAGTTCGGGGACTTGCAACGGAGTTAGCTACTGGTATTGCAAGGGCCCCGTTTACCAGGCTATGTCCAAGATGGCTAGTTAATGCCAGTGACCTCATATAGATGAGTCGGCATGGCGGCCATCCGGTGTGTGCCTTTGGATTGAGTCTAGTTGAATATGTGTGAAATTAGAACACAAATTTTGGGCCTAAGATTTGGCTACAACGAAGGCGACATGCTAAGGCACGAGATGTGGCGTCGAGTCTTAAGTTGTTGACATATGAGTTGCATAAGTAAGATTTGAGTTGTTTCGAGTTAAGTCGAGAAGGGCCGTAGGGCAAGTTTGGTTAAGTTACGTTGAGTTGCAGGGCACGACCTCGAAATGTGAGGCACGGTCGCGTTGTCACAACACAAGTATAGGCAACTTGAAGCACGAATCGAGTTTCATGGCACGAAAGAGTCGTTGCGTCCCAGAGTTTGGCACGAAATACAAGTATGAGTCGGTACATTGACGTTGCAAGCACGAGAACGGTCTAGAGGCAAGGTTAAGGAAGTTATCGGTGCGATAACACGGTGACGGTCTAGAGATACTAAATAGGCCGAGAGTCTATATCCTAAAACTGATTCTAAGGCAAGAGTAGAAAGACAATACAAAGGGACTATGTTGCACAAAGTAAATTAACGTGTTGGTTTTGTATGGGTGGGTGAGGAGCTCACAACACCAGTACAGTTGAGTACTGACACCCACACAGTATTTATGTGCAGGGACATGTAGAAGCTCGTGGCACGGGGCTCGCTTGGATGCGTCGAGGCACGGAGTTCTTTGGCGATTCAAGGTGTGCGATCGCGTGGAGTCAGGACTTATACGGGACATAATGTATGGACGTCGCCATCTGAAGCATCCGCTGGCTCCAGACATGTATTGAGAGATGAGAGAGAGCTGAGTGACTTGTAATGTGAGAAGAGTGAGCTTGAGTGATTGTAATCTTGGTCTTGCGCCCCATTGTAATCCTTGTTTCAATATCAATAAAATGCATATTTTGAATGACTTGTGTTTTGTTCTAAATTTCCGCTGGCATATTCAATGTCTCTGCTTGGGACTTCTGTGCGATGATCCCGTCGCAGCCGCTGTAATCGGCCGTTATGGAACCCGCCTTACACGAGCGCAATCTAGGCTCGTGCGGTATCACGCCTTAGCAAGGACGGTCGCTACTACGGGAGCGGGATGTGACATAATGGTATCAGAGCACGGCTTTACGTCCTTGGACTTTCGATTGAATTCTTTAACTCTGTTGCTTCTGCAAGTTGATATCGTTGGTGCGCTCTCTCTCAAATGTCCCACGGGATGTCCATACAATAAGTCTATATAATTTGCAAAATGTAAGAAAATAGTTTTTGACAAGAAACAAAAGATGGTTCGCGTAAGCACGATTGGCTAAGTCGGGCTGGACATATACACCAAAAATTGGGTCGACCTTAGCAAAAGTCGAGTACAGGATTTGAATACTGTCGGACGAGAATAAGTTAGACTTGATTAAGTAAATGGGATGATTATCGATAGGGGTGCTATCGAATGACGATGTTATCGTCGATCCGATATAGATGAGCGTGCTTGGAATTCGAGGAATAGTTCGAACGAAAAATTTGAGGAAGTCGATTTTGATTCGAATGATAGTTTAAGAATTGTCGAATGACTTCATCCCTGAGTGGTGTATGGAATAGCTTCAGAAATGTCGATCGATTGAGGATGTGGGGTGTCGGTGAGTCTATCAGCAAGCATTGCGTTATGCAAAGCCGTATATTGAGTATCGTTGAATAAGTTGTAGTCTTGAAGATAAGGACGAATCGATTCAAACAAATTAGAGATGACGCGTACGGGATAGTGGTTGCGCGAGTATGAAATGCAAAATGATCGAGTAGGTAAAATCGAATCAAAAAAAAAGTTAGGGTGTAAAAATAGATGACTTGATCGAGGAAATTGATACAGATCGTATACGAAAAGTTAGTACGATAGGAAGATAGCGTGCATGAAAAGTTTGATTCGAATGTTTGAAAATGACACTAAGGATTGGAATGAATGTTGCTCGATGATTTGAGTTAGCAAAGAATGATGCGAATTGAGGAAATACGTTGGTCGACGACTTAAGATAGATAGATGAACAATACATGAATTTGATTTGAGAAAATTGATGATGTAAATGATTCGAGGGATAATGATCGAAATTGATTTTGAATGTCGAGGAGATTATCCAGCTAGACGATATCATCAGTCGCACGACTCGAAATTTGTTACAAAGGAAGATCGTCAGGTTACGCATGTCATCGATGGTATTGAGGCGTATCAAAGGTCGATATGCGATAACTCGGGGGTACTCTGACTCGGCGGATAACGATCGTACAAGTGTTATCGTTCCGATGGATGCTATACTTAGGATTTTGATTGAAATGGATGTTGGGATGAAAACAGAATTGTCTTGATGGTTGCATTGATAACCACAACATTGATGATCTTGTCTTGTACGAGCGTAGCCTCGTACATGCGTCACATCGAATTTGGGGCGATCGTTCCGCGTGAGCGCTGACATGGTAATTCATGTCGCGGGAATGATCGAACTCGAAAAGTCAGGACGCGGCAATTTGGATTGTCTCAACTTGCGGTTTGATGCGAAGGTGGATTCGAGGATTAGTCGGACTTGAGATTGACGATTGAATGAAACTTGAGGATTGAGTAGGTACAATCCACGCATCGAGAATGAATTAGTCTAGACACAAAACAAGAGTTACGTTCCGATGAAGATGATTATTCGCGGGAGCGTTGCCAGTACCGTACTTTCGATTTTGAGGCCTGAGGCGAACTTTAAAAGTGGTGCCCTTAAAACTTAATATTTATATTATTATTATTTCATCGAAAATGATACAATAGTATTTTCAACCCGAAATTCAAGAAATAAATACAATAACTAAAATTTAATATCTAAAATACAATAATTCTGTCTAAAAAAAACCTAAAAAATACAATTAGAACATACATGTGGAGAAAAAAATACTAATAAATTACAAAAAATAATAATTAGAACACACCTAATCATCAACATTACAAAAATATATTAATAAATTATTAAACTCACCTAAAAATATAAATTAGCCAATAGTGGTTGCTCTGTTAATTTGTATTATTGCTTATTTATTTTTATGATAATATTAATAGCTATTAGCTAAAAACTTAAGAAGCAAGCATGGAGGGAACTTCTAAGGTCTGTGTATAGTATAACAAATTTATCAAAAACTATCAAAAAAATATATTAAAAAATTCAAAAACTCACCTGACAAATCATCAAGGTGGTGGAGGAAAGTATTTCAATTAAAAGTGCTTGGTCCTTGGAGCCAACATGAGAAGAGAAGGAAAAAAAAGTTGCCTGTCCTCTTTGAATGTAAGAAAAAGTGACTTGTCCCTCAAGTACATCCGACGGCCGGAAGCAAGCAAGTTAGCAACTACAAAACCTAATAAAGTATTTCAATTAAAAGGGCTTGGTTTGCTTTGCTGCACAGACAACTATATTGGACCCATTTACAATGGACTATGTTATATATATATATATATAAAATATATATATATATATATATATATATATATATAATATATGCTAAAATAAAAAAATTTTGGTGCCCCTAAAATTTTTGGGCCTGAGGCAAGTGCCTCATAGGCTTCCTACTAAGTCTGGTCCTGAGCGTTGCATGGTGATTTCATGACCACCGTGGATAATCGGACTCGCGTGAGATCGGGGCGTGGCATATTGTTAAGTCAGACGACCTTGTGATCGATTACGTGAATTGGGATAAATGACTTAGGAAGTATGAAATGTGAATTATGGTTTAGCGATGAATCGTGTCGTAGCGTGCTTGACTTGAGAATGATAGGTGGATTATGTCGAACGTGTTCGAAGAGATAGACTATGCGAAATGGCTTGATGAACGAGTGATATTGATATATCGAAGAATTGGTTAAAACGTGAGTTATCGTAGGATGGCTTTGCTGAATGACTCAGACCCCGTGCGACGAATGTCGGAATGTGTGTAGGAAATCGATGCTCGATGTTTAGAAATCGGAGTGATACGAGCTTGGGTAGAAAACTTCGTACTATCAACTTGGTTTGACCTTAGGATGGGATCAGTGTTGATATTGTTGTTTGGGAAATATGATTCCAATACTGACAGATGACCTTAGCCTAAAGACATAGCCTAGCGGTTAGGCAGACGTTCCGGCACGAAGAGATAGGAATTATAGAGTCACCACTCACGAGGCTCGGTTGACATGCATGTATATCAGGGACGCTTGAATATGTGCACGATCCGACTCGAGTGGTGATGGCGGATTCTCTATCACGAGGCTTGGCTGAAATGCATGTATTTTGGGGACGCCTAAAATATGTGCACGATCCAACTAAGTGATACGTTGAATCAAGTGAGACTTGAGGAACGAAAAAGTGTCGAGGATTTTGAGATCGTGAGTTTTGAAGAAAAGATTGTGGGTAGCACGAGCGTGGCTCTGATTGAGGGAACGCATAGGAGTAGTGTGCAAGAGTCCTTGAATGTTGAATAAAGTGATAAGTCGATAAGTAAGTACTTAGTTAGTTTCGAGGAAGAAACATTTTCTGAGTGGTGTATGATGTAGTGTCCCGTTCCGCTCAGTCAATCGAAGGAATTGGAACGTCGACGGCGTTCGAACTTAGCCTTGCAACGGCTGCTCGAAGACTCGCTCGGTCGAGGCGACTCCTCGCTCAGGTGGGTGGCTTCGGTGAACTTGCCTCGGCTTGTCCTTCACACTAATAAAATGAAAGTTTTCAAATGCACAAGTAAGCTTGATAATAAAATAGACGAATCCACATAGCTAAGGGAATAATTCCAAGACGGGTCGAATTGAGTTAGAATATGGAAATATCCAACGGTCGGCTTAGAGTTGGTGCACGGCGTGCTTTGAAAATGACACTCGGTCCTTCATTTCATGGCTTGGAAGAAGGAAAGTTGGTCTTCGACACAAAACTATGAATTTGCCTAAGTCATAGGCGTCACCGCGTAAATGCTTGATAAAGTATGCACGCTTCCACTGCGCAAGGCTTGGCATAGCCTTTGCTCGTCTCCCGGGTTAAGTTGTAGGCTCGATTAAGTTAGGCAAGGTAATGTTGGGCTATCGAAGTCACAGCAAGCACTGTCCTGCTCTTTCTGCGGTCGCCAAGTTAGTTAGTCCTACGATCTCAAGGCCCGTCATATGAAGTATGACTTTGGCGATAGCGTCGCGTAGAATGTAAGTCGGTTTAAGGCACGAGCCGCGGTCGGCACTATGGAAAGTTAGCCATGGTCTATGGTACTTAAGAAACACGTTATGTTCAAGTTAAGTGGGAAGGCTATGAAGTAACCGTTCCCTGAGTTCAACGAATGTTAAGCTCGAGCGATGGTCCGTCGTCGAATAGAAATGTGACGGGACTGTAGGTCAGTCGCCGAGGCAACCCTGGTTTGGGCTCTACAAAAGAAGTATGAAGAATAGAAGAAGTAATGAATCGATCTAATAACAAGCCCCAACGATACCCTAAAATATACCTTAGTAACGACACGGTCATGGACAACTTGTCGACAAGGGCGATCGTTTCTTCGAGCGGCAACCCGGGGCCACGAGACCGACTCGGCCTAGGAAGAAACAGATTATAGCCGAGCTGAGTATAGGCAACCGGTAGTTCGGGGACTTGCAACGGAGTTAGCTACTGGTGTCGCAAGGGCCCCGTTTACCAGGCTATGTCCAAGATGGCTAGTTAATGCCAGTGACCTCATATAGTTGAGTCGGCATGGCAATAATCCACGTGTGTGCCTTTGGATTGAGTCTAGTTGACTGTGTATAAAATTAGAACACAAAGTTTGGGCCTAAGATTTGGCTACAACGAAGGCGACGTGCTAAGGCATGAGATATGGCGTCGAGTCTTAAGTTGTTGACATATGAGTTGCATAAGTAAGATTTGAGTTGTTTCGAGTTAAGTCGAGAAGGGTCGTAGGACAAGTTTGGTTAAGTTACGTTGAGTTGCAGGACACGACCTCGAAATGTGAGGCACGGTCGCGTTGTCACAACACAAGTATAGGCAAGACTAAGTGAGGAGGTACTGCCTCAGAGATATTGAAGCACGAATCGAGTTTTATGGCACGACCTAGTCATTGCGTCCCAGAGTTTGGCACGAAAGACAAGTATGAGTCGGTGCGTTGACGTTGCAAGCACAAGAACGGTCTAGAGGCAAGGGTAAGGAAGTTATCGGTACGATAGCACAGTGACGGTCTAGAGACACTAAATAGGCCGAGAGTCTATGTCCTAAAACTAATTCTAAGGCAAAGAGTAGAAAGACAATACAAAGGGACTATGTTGCACAAAGTAAATTAATGTGTTGGTTTTGTATGGATGGGCGAGGAGCTCACACCACCAGTACAGTTGAGTACTGACACCCATACAGTATTTATGTGCAGGTACAGGTAGAAGCTCGTGGCGCGGGGCTCGCTTGGATGCGTCGAGGCACGGAGTTTCTTGGCGATTCGAGGCATACGATCACGTGGATTCAGGACTTATATGTGACATAATGTATGGACGTCGCCTATCTGAAGCATCCGCTGGCTCGAGACATGTATTGAGAGATGAGAGAGAGCTGAGTGACTTGTAATGTAAGAAGAGTGAGCTTGAGTGATTGTTATCTTGGCCTTGCGCGCCATTGTAATCCTTGTTTCAATATCAATAAAATGTATCTTTTGAATGACTTGTGTTTTGTTCTAAATTTTTGCTAGCATTCAATGTCTCTGCTTGGAACTTCTGTGCGACGACCCTGTCGTAGCCGCTGTAATCGGCCGTTATGGAATCCGCCTTGCACGAGCGCAATCTAGGCTCGTGCGGCATCACGCCTTAGCGAGGACGATCGCTACTACGGGAGCGGGGCGTGACACTATGGACCTTTCGCTCTATGCTTTTGAACACCAGCTTGCATCACTGAAGCCTTCCACTACTGTCGGATATCTGCTGTAGTACCGTGCATACTTCTGAGTCCTCTTGAGATATCTTATAACTTTCTTCATGGCCTTTCAGTGCTCCACACCTGGGTTGCTCGTGAATTGACTCAGCATCCCCATGACGAAAGCTATGTCAGTCCTTGTGGCAGTAGTTGCATACATCAAACTCTCGATGATGCTTGAGTACTCCAGCTGCCTGATGCTTTCTCTAGGATTTGGCTTCATCTTCTTGTCACACCTGTAAGGAGTATCGATCCCTGGAAGATCCTGATATCCATAGCATGTGAGCATCTTCTTAATGTAATGAGACTGTGACAGCGCCACTCCAGTGTCTGTCCGGATGATCTTTATCCCTAGGATAACATCAGCTTCCCCTAAGTCCTTCATACTGAACTTAGATGAGAGGAACTTCTTTGTCTCAGTGACACGTGCTAGATCCGTACCCAAGATCAGCATATAGTCCACGTATAGACAAACGATGACTCCCTCCCATCAGCGAACTTTGTGTAAACACATTTGTCCGTCTCACTGACCATGTAGCCGTTTTATCTAATGACTTTGTCAAACTTCTCGTGCTACATCTTGGGAGCTTGCTTCAAACCGTATAGAGATCTCACCAATCTGCAGACTTTGTCTTCAAGGCCCTTGACGATGAATCCTTCTGATTGTTGTATGTAGATCTCTTCGGTTAACTCTTCATTCGTGAATGTTGTCTTCACATCCATCTGATGTATGACGAGCTTGTGAATTGCACTCAGAGCAATCAACATCCTGATGGTTGTCATCCGTACTACTGGAGCATATGTGTCGAAGTAGTCGATCCCCTGCTTCTGAGAAAACTCTTTGGCTGCCAGCTATGCTTTGAACTTGTCAATAGTTCCATCGGCCTTCATCTTCTTCTTGAAGATACACTTGCATCCGATTGGTTTAGCTCCTTCGGGCAGATCGACCAACACCCACGTATTGTTGGAGGTTATAGAGTCATATTCATCATTGATAGCCTCCCTCCAGAAGACAGCGTCTTTGGTCTTCATCACCTCATCATAGGTAAGCGGACCAGCTTCCACATGATAGGTGACGAACTCATCTCCGAAGTCCTTCTGTCTTCTCACCCGCTTAGATCTGGGTTTTGCGAGTTTTGGTTCAACAATTATCTCTGGTATAACAATTTCTTTTAGGATATTTAGACTTTGGGTCTCAAATAAGTTTTAAAATTAGTGTTGGGTCTCCATATTATACATAATTAGTGTTTGGGTCTCAAAAGTGTCACCAAAAATAATTAGTGACACTTTTGGTGCACTTTGATGACACTTTTGAGACATTAGGGACACTTTTGAGACCCAAACACTAATTATGTATAATATGGAGACCCAAACACTAATTTTGAAACTTATTTGAGATCCAAAGTCTAAATATCCCCTTTTTTCTTGGACTGCATCTTCTTTGGAAGTGATAGTCGCCTGTGCACTCACATTATTCTCTGGAATGTTCGCGATAACAATGTTCTTGTGCCTCGCAAATTTATCTTCAAAGAATTCGGCGTCGCGAGATTCATTGATTTGATTGGTTTCAACATCAAGAAACCTTTGAGCATCACTTTTCTCAGCATATCCCAAGAAGATCATCTTTGTAGTCCTTGTCCCAAGCTTCTGAATCTTCAAGTCCGGAAGCTTCACATATGCCAGGTACCCCCACACTCGAATGACGTTTAAGTTGGGTCTGACTTTGAACCAGAGTTCATGAGAGTGACTTCGGAACCTGCGTACGCACTCTGTTCAGAAGAACGTAGCCGTTAACGTAG
>JANAVB010028588.1:5000-75611 GCA_029216955.1 Iris pallida
AAATCCACTACCAATTATGAAAAGAATACATAACAAAAGAAAGATTTTGGCGAGCGGAGCGAAGACGATCTAAGTGCAATCATCCTCGAAGAAATAGTGACGATCATGGCCGCGGCTAGAATACATGCGAAAGACGAGAGCACACACCTGGCGAGATAACCAGGTTCTCAGAGGGACGTAACAAGACACATAATATCATGCCCTAAACTGAATAATAAAAGCTCAACAGAAAAATATATGACTAAACAGATAAAGGTCCTTAACCATTCTATGTGTAATCATGCACTTCGAAGACAACGTTCCACACAAGGGCTTCCGAGACTAGAAACACGATGCGTTAGCGTTTCAACCGAGGTACTAGTGGCATCTAGAGAAAAATAAATAAGTGTACGGCACACTAGTCTCTCGTATAAGTCACTAACGGCAGCTAGAGAAAAGTAAATGCACGGTACATTTGTGTTTCAACCGAGGCACTAGTGGCATCTAGAGAAAAGTAAATAAATGTACGGCACACTAGCTCTCAGCTGAGTCACAAATGGCTGCTAGAGAAAAGTAAATGTGTGAAAGCCCTGCGCCTAATAACTGTCTTCCCCTCCCATGCACTACTCGTACTGAATCTACACCACGATATTTCTAATAATCGCTAAGTCTTTTAGGCAATTATATTAGCAGTTATATCCTAACGCTCGTCTTGTACGCACCGATGTATGGTCGGTACGCAAGTCCGAATCTATATGAGACACGTGACATCGTGGCACACAGGTGTCGGGCCAATCAATGCGGCACAAATAAAAGGGATCTCTTAACTCTAGGAAAAATGCATAAAGAAAACTACAGTATAGTAATTTGCAACTACATATGATTTTGAAAGAACAACTTATAAGAAATAAAACATGCATGATATTGAGCAAGAAATTAAACAGTAAAGGCAAGGTGTCTTGCCTGGTAGGACGTCTGGTGTACTGCAATGATCAAGGTAGCACGAACTGTGACTTTGGTATAATAACTATACAAGGTAGCCTCTGATGGTGGCACGGACAGTTCCATTGGGTCCAGAAGGGTCGAATTAGTTAGGGTGGACATAAGGTATAGAATTGGTAAAGAAATAGGAGAGAGGGGCTGAATCATGAGATGGAGAAAATCGTAGGAAGTCAAATAATATTTATACGATTTTTAGAAAACTATTTATAATACTTGAAAAATATGTATTAGTAAAAATAGTTTTTGTTTTAGTTAAATATTTAAAAACATAAAAATTACTTTGCAAAAACTTTAAGTTTATTAAAATAGGGTATTCAGCTAGAAAGCTATATTTTATTGGTAAAATAGTTTAGACAATTATTTTGAAAATATTAGAAAATGGTTTTATAGTTTGGGAACTATATTTCTATGGTCAAAATTTTTGGATAAATATATAGAATATTTATTATAGGGTAAAAATTAAATTTGAAATCTATTGCTAGAGTCAAGTCAAATCTAGTATTTTTATTACATATATAGCTTTTGGTAAATATATATAATAATATGGTAACAAGCACTAGAAGTAATGTTATGATACTCTCATATTAATACATATATATATAAAATATGTACTGAAATTTTATATAAATAATAATAATAATAACATATATACCTTTTAACAATAATCCATACATTATAAATGGTAATGTAAACAATAATAGTAATAGTAATGGGTAATAATGATAATAATAATAATATAATAATAATAATAATAATAATAATAATAGAATAATGCTGATAACCAATAACAGCATAAAACAAAGAATTTAATAATAATTACTAACAGAAATTAAATAATACGTATTTGACATATTAAACGCAGCACTGCTGCTTCTTCTTTAGAAAAAGGGGAAGAGAGTGGGGTTCTAAAGAAACAGAGAGAGAGGGCGGAGGGGATCAGAGTGGAGAGGAACGGGGAGGTGTGAGCGGGAGCGTCGGTCGGCGCACGGAGGAAGCGGCTCGCGGTCAGCGGCGCGCGCGGCTAGGGCAGCTGAAGAGGCGTCGCGAGATCTCGGCCAGGGGTTCTCGAGAGGGGTCGGCCAGGAAGAGCGTGGCCTTCGGTCGGCGGTGTCGAGATTCGAAGAGGAGGCTAACCGCGGGATCTCGGCAGAGGGGTGCGGCTGGAGGCCAGGGCTGCCGCGCCCAGGTGGAGCTTGGAGAGGGTGCACCAGATGGCGCTGGCTTTACTGGACGAGGTCGTGCGGTGTCGGCATGGTCGACGCGACGGCGGTTCGTCGGCGAATTCAGGCGACAGGGGTTCAGAATTGGGGCTCACTCGTCGAGAGGCCTGGCTCGTCGACGGCGGTGCTCGCGGAGGTAGGTGGCTGTGATGGTGTATTTCTTTGATTTTGGGGGGTTTACCGGAGGTCGGGTTTTCAGTAGGGTTGGCGGTTGTGTCCGAGGAGGTTGGCCGGACGGGTTGTGGTTTGATGATGAAGATGGTGAGGGTGTCGATCGGCTGTGGGTTCGCCGAAATTGGGGATCATGGGGTTGCGGTCATGATGTTGGTGGTGAGAGCGCCGGTTGGGTTTGTCGGGTGTTCCATTAGGGAAGCAGAGGGACGACTGTCGTGACAGGGAGCGGTGGAAGGCTGGGTTCGACTGGGGCGATGATAGGCGGAGGGAGGATGAAGTGGTGGCCACAAACTTTGGTGGTGGTGTTGATGCTGGGTTATGGACGGCTGCCGCCGGTGGTGGCCGTGGCGGATTACGGGTGATGGCAGAGACGGTTCAGGGGCGGTAATTCGGCGGATAGTGATGGTGACGGGGTGATCTGTGGGGATGTGCGGTGGCCGGGAAGTCCGAGGCCGGGTATGGAGAGGAGAATGGAAGATGGTGTGAGGGTGCCGAATTCTGATGATGTATATGTAAAACTGATTATAGTAGAAATTGGACACACCGACACGATACACAGCATTCGTAGAATTATTTTGGATTGTGGAACTGTGGTGAACAGGACAGAGCTCCCCTTTATATAGGGTCGATGAGCATTCGGTAGATAAGGTTAGGATTTATTTAAGCCAAAATAGATAATTTTGCTATTAATTTAAATAAATTTAAAACTAATCAAATCCAAATCCAAATCCAATTTAAATCTAATTAAATTCCATCATTTAGTTTAAAATTAAATATGATAAATCAAATTTCAAGTATATATTTTAACTATTTAAATAAATCTATAAAATCAAATAAAGATTTAAATTGCCACAAAAATTTCAAAATATATTTTCTAAAATACTATTAATAATAATTTCAAAATTATTACTATTTAAAAATAAACTAATAAAATATTTATGAATTATATATGTATGCACAATAATATTTACATAAATATACTTTTCTAGTATACTATTTTATAAGAATATTATTTATTATAACTGTATAAATGAAAGGCTTTTTATAAATAAAATAGCAAACTTAGAAAATTTTGGTATGATAGTAAGAATGATTTTTATATATTATTTTGAAACTAACAAAATAGAAAAATATTTTTTTCTAAAATGTATGCTCGCACATATTCGCACTCGTCGAGCAATTAAAAAAAATAAAATTTTGCGCCCGACGTACAATGCAACTAAGCGACGTACAAATACAAAATAAGAAAAATCGGTACCAAATTTATTTTAAAAATAGTAAAAATTTAGGGGTTTTACAAATATCACGAAGAATGACCATTCTTCTTGTTAAATTGAAGGATTAATTCCATTATCCGTGTTGACTTGACGGAGAATGGACATTTCCATGTTAAAATGAAGGGGAACTACCATTCTCTATGTTAAAACTACGGAGAATGGCCATCTCCGTGTTAAAATATAGGAGAATGGTCATTCCCCGTGTAAATATTACGGATAATGGCCATCTCCGTGTTAAAAGTAGGAGAATGATCATTCTCTGTTCAAATATCACGAAGAATGACCATTATCCGTGTTAAAGTCATAGGAAATAGCCATTCTCCGTGTTAGATTGACGGAGAACAGTTGACATAAACCTAATTTTTTGTCTTTTTGTAGGAAAAAAACTGTCAGGAATAAAGATTCAAGAGTTTTTCGTTCTTCTTTCAAGACGATGCAAACTCTTATTGATGATGTCAAAGAAGATGGCGGCCGTTTGCCCGAGCCAGTTATTGATTCTTTGAAGAATATTGGTTTCTATAATTTTGTCGAGGTATTCTACAAAAACAAAGTTCGCACTCAAGAATTGGCCAAGGTTTCAGAAGGTCTTGAGAATTTGATAGTGTCACTTCCCGCTCCCAGAATACGTATTTTAAATGCATATACTGCTTAAATGTATTTATTTAATATTTATCATGTATTGTTCTGTATTTAAATTCTTTAATTTCATGCTGATTATTTTCTGCATTTTATTTCTGCTTTGTTTTTGGGTTCGGCCTAGATGGGTTTATTTTCGATTTTTATTGATTCATCATGAACCGAACCCAACTCCCCACCTACCACCACTCCTTTATTTAAAAGCTCCCAAACCCTTCTCTCTCTTCATTACTTCTCCTTCTTTATTACTCTTCTTCATCCTCCATAACTCTTCCCTACCTACCGAGCCGTATAGGCAAGTGCCAACTTGCCTCATGATGGAACCCCAGTATTTTTGTTCCATCATCTTCCTTACTTGATCTTAAGTCTCTTTAGTATTTAGTATTTGCAATTTCCATGGCTCATTTCATGTAGATCTAAGTTTAATGTATTTTCGGATTTCTTAGGTTTTGATCTAGTAAACTTTGTTATCCCCAAGTTTTGATGGTTTCATGTTGTAGATAATTTCGTTCTACCCTATTTTGACCTATGGAAGTCCAGATTTTGGCTTAGAATAAAGGATTTAGAGAGCTTGGAAACAAAGGCTTCCATGGTTCTGTTCTTGGAAGTGGAGAAGAAGAACAGTACTTGACCGCATGAGTTTTCATGCGGCAAGTCTCTCTTGGCCGCATGAGCGCTGTTATTTTCAGCCGCATGGCATTTTTTAGCCGCATAGAGCAATCCTGGCCGCATGGCGCTTCCCAGCCGCATATGCATTCCCAGCCGCATGCACTTCTATTGGCCGCAACCGCATGGACTAATCATTCTCGGCCGCATGGATTAATCATTCTTAGCCGCATAAGCTTTGGTAATTCCAGCCGCATGAGTCGAGTTCTACCCGTCGCATGAGATCGTATTCCTTTTCAGCCGCATGTGTCCCATTCATTCCAGCCGCATAGAACCCAAGCTTCTCGAGCCGCATGGCTCTGCCGCATATTTTTGACCGCATAAAGCTTGTCATCTCCTGGCCGCATAAGCTTTGGTAATTCCAGCCGCATGAGTCGAGTTCTACCCGGCCGCATGAGATCATATTCCTTTACAGCCGCATAAGCTTGCACCCGTTCTAAGCCGCATAGGCCCCGTCTTCCAGTTGCCGCATGCTCTTCTAGCCGCATGGAATTAGCTTCCCAGCCGCACGAGTTCGAGACCCGAGCCGCATGGGGTCCCTATCCTTGGTCGCATCACTTGTTATTTCTTAGCCGCATATGCATGTTTTACTCAGCCGCATGAACAAATAATTCTCCGGCCGCATGAACTTTAGCCCATAATACCTTTTGGCTGATTCTGTCCCGAGTTGACATTAATTAGCATTGATTGTTATCTTGGCCTTAATTAACATTGATCGTGACCTTGACTAATAATTGATCATGCGTTCCTAGTTGGAACTAAGAGACTGGCTAGTCGTCTTATTGAATTGAATAAATGAGACATGTTCATATTAACTATGAACTATTGTAATCGACAGGCTGATCCCGAATATTGGCATACAGGCACATACAGGCTTCAATTTATTTATTTTTCTACGAAAGCAGCATGTGTACTTTATGGTCAAGGCATGATTATTCCGTGGTTAGTTTTGATTGTTGTATTACGCTATGTAAGACCTACAACCTAACCGCACGGGTATCGTTGTAGAGTTGTGCATACCGTACCCCGTACAAAAGTACTCATTATGAATGACCATGATCCACGGTATGGGATTTCAATTAACATAGAGGCGATTAAGTTAAATAAAATAATGATTGCATGGAGAGGATGGATTCTCGAGTTCTTACATGGCAGCCCTCTTTGGAACTATTAAGTGCCCGACAGGCCGGCTGGTTCCCACAGATACTACAAATCTGCCACCGGGCAGGGAGCGATATCTGCTTATATTATTTATTGTATGTTGTATATTGATGACGGGCGTCCCGCTGGGACTCTAATTCATGATTGGCGCAATTGATTGACTGGATAGACTAGCCTTGTTTGCACATAGTAAGAACTGAGGAATCCCTATTGTATAATTCCAGAATAACTTGGAACTCACAGTAGCAAGCCGTAGTAGTTGCATGGCCGTTTAAATTGATTTGTTTGTATACTGTACATACTCTGTTGACTACTAAGATGATCGGAGTATCAGGATATGACGGGTCAACTTCTGTCCTTGTTTGGTTGGGAGGTTGGTTCGAAGTGTCGTAATGTTATGTGAATCTCAGTAGCACATAGAGATTTTTTATCATATTTCTTTTACTGGTTTTATTCCTCATATCGTGCTTCCTTGCGGTACTTGCTATTAGAGGTCTAACCTTTCTGGTTTTGCATGGCCAGATTTACAGCCGGTCCCTGAGGACTCAGCTTACTTCTACCTCCAAGATGGTCAATACTAGAGGAATGATCGCAGGAGGACTCGAGTGGGTTCCTTACTTCCCCGTTCGTTTTGTTACTTACTTTATACTTTACCGTTTGGCACCGACATGTTAGTCGGATCGTCTTGTACTTACTTTTGCATAATTATAACTAAGTCAGACTGCAGCTGATAAACAATTGTGTATACTTGCTACATCATCTGGCTATGTTTTGTAAAGCCAGATATCAAGAACATTTTGACAAAGCGTTTGGGACGCCTTACTGCTTTATCTCACATGTTCTCTATTTACTGTTTCTTGTTTGAATGATTGAAACAATAGATGTGAAGTGACCATAGTGAGACTTTCATGTAGTATGCACCCCCTCGTCTTTTAGACATCATTGATCGTATTATACGGTATTCATCTACCCGTAATACGTAGCTGGCTGAGTCATTCTCCCGCTCTCCAGTATTCTGGTTCTGGGGCGTGACAGATAGAGACTTATGTGGAAGATAAATCTGGTATCAGATACTTTCAACTGAACACTACAGTTAAAATAATACCGAGTGTGGGCGATATGGTAGCCATTTTCGGTTTACCGCTGAAGGATGATAGTAAGGATGAGGCTATAATTACAGAAGATTGATAATGGAAAAACAACAGCAGCCCACACCACCAGCATCGTTGAGCCTGTGTAGAGATCATTTCACAAGATTGCTCGCTAATTCTAAGGGCAAACACTCATAAGTCACAAATAAGGAAGTGAGATAGAAGTTATTTAAATTGTTACAACGGCTTCATGGCGGAGATAATGTTGTTAATCCAGATGATTTGACCAAGTTAATAATCTTCCACTTGTGCCAAACAGTATTCTTCACAAAGTCCGGCGGTTCAAATTTGCCGTATAGATTCTTGGCCTTGGTAGACAGCGTAAAAGTTATCAACAGTATATGCTGGCCAAGGTTAATCTTGGAGTATGTCATGGAGAACATCAAGAGGACTACAAGTAAAACTAAAGGGGGATTACTCCGATGCATACTCCAAAATGGAAGGTTGCACAATACTTCCTCTATTGGTTTGCGGAATATAGTACGCTTGTGGAAAGGAAGTCTGCACCAATACGTGAATACCCGAGATTTACACATGGAATGGGTACGAAATCTCGGGCTTCCTCAAACGCGAATATCACATTAAATTTAGATCGAAACAGATATTCAAATATTTGGTTATAGCTGTCGAAAAGAGGAAGGCCACCTAGAAAAGGATGTAGAAATACGAGAAGAAGATGCATTTGAGGGAGAGGGACACCACCAAACTGGTGGGGATGAGTATGCTGAACAAGAGAGACCCCAACAACTAGGAATAAACACCGTGATGGAGGGTCGGTGCAGGAATTGGAGGAGTTGAGAAAAGAGAAATCTCAGGTTCTTGCTGAGAATGAAAAACTCAATGAAAAGCTTAGAGAGCTATAGGCACAGAAGCCCAACAACGTCCAGTCAACGTTGTGATGGAGGGCTCGATGTATGAATTAGAGGAGTTGCGAAGAGAGAAATCTGAGATTCTTGTAGAGAACGAGAATCTCCATAAGAAGCTTAAAAAGCTAGAGGAACAAGGAGCCCAACAAATTCAATGAAACACCTCGATGGAGATATCGGCGCAGGAATTGGACTCCTTGCGAAGAGAAAAATCTGATATTATTGCTGAGAATGGAAAGCTTAGCGAAAAGGTTAAAGAGCTACATGTACAAGGTAAAATTTCTCTTTTTTCGAAGTTCTGATTTATAATTCTTCGTGTTAGAATGTAGGATGATCATTCTCTATGTTAAAATAACGGAGAATGGCCATTCTGCGTTTCAATACCACGGATAATGGCCATTCTCCGTGGTAATATTACGGAGAATGGCCATTCTCTGTGTTAAATGGAAGGAAAATGGTCGTTCTCCATGTTAATAAGATGGAGAATGGAAATTCTCCATTTTAGAATACAGGAGAATGGCCATTCTTCGTGTTAGAATGCAGTAGAACGGCCATTCTCCGTGTTAAGGCCACGAAGAATGGCCATTCTCCGTGTTAGATTCACATCATATTGATTGACATCATACATTTCATTATTGTTTGTTTTATTTCAGTACAAATAACCGAGCAGCTCAGAGAAACAAATAAAAGGCTCGTTAATGAGAAAAGGGAGCTTCAAAATAAAGTTGAATCGTTGGTTAATATTGAATCGTTGAGTCATCTAGCCTCTCCGCATGGAGCACCCTCTTCGCTGCCTCCGGCCCATGACTGGCTGGCAGAGGGTGCGGACTTCCTAACCTCCTGCGGGTTGACACTTGAGGTCATTGCTCGACCTCTTCATCCGGCGCCCAACTTTCACCTGCTGTCGATCACTCCGGAGGAACGGGATTCTCTGGAGAAGATGAAAGGGTTACGCCGCTTGTGCCATAGTGTGGGTGTGCACACCCTGCAGGACTTTGCGGAGGTCCTCCGCGAGGCTAGTGAGCGGTCTATGTAGACCTCTTCCTTTTCTGTTTTTTTGGTTTTTTACAGTTTTGTTCCCTACTCTTGTATCCTTCGCGGAAGAATGTTCCGGTGAAGAAGCTTGGATTTCAATGCAATCTAATATTTTGTTAACTCAATTTGGTTTCGGCTGCAAGCGACTAATTATTAACAATCTTGTTACGTCAAATCCAAATATCTTTGAAGATATCCCATCAATGACTTGTTACGTCATAGAATTAATTATGCTGCCAGCGTTAAGTTTTGCCGTCAAATCCATGTATCCATGACTAATTATTTTATGAATTTTTTAATTAACAATTTTAATTACAACAACCAGTATAAAAAATAGGGATATTTAGACTTTGTCTCTCAAATAAGTTTCAGAATTTGTGTTTGGGACTCCATATTATACATAATTAGTATTTGTGTTTGAAAAGTGTCACTAATATTTCAAAATTGTTACCAAAAGAGTCACTAATTATTTTTGTTACACTTTTGAGACCCAAACACTAATTATGTATAATATTGAGGCCCAAACACAAATTTTATAACTTATTTGACTGAAAATGAAAAAAATTAAAAGAAAAATCAATCGACTCATTCAAGTATATACAAAGTAACCTAGAGGACAACTTTGAGTGCCTTAATTTTACTCTTTTCAAGTACATAGTCTTGTTAGCAAGTCGTCAAACGTGCCTTAATTTCAAAAATTCAGTCAAATATTCGAAAAATGAAAATATTGATATTAGAAACTTCACATTCTTAAATATGTTGTCAAATTTCGTTAATTAAACATGTTTCCACAACATTTTTTGTGCAAAAAATTTAATAATTTATTCGAAACACGTTTAAAACTTCGCATGCTTAAAGTTTATGTAGTGATTTCACGTGGATATAATAGTAATAAATTTAATTTTCGAAAGTAGTTTTTCAAATTAGGGTCTCAGAATCCTAAAGGTTTTCACATTCCAATGTCATATAGTACTTGAAACTACTTCCACTGTGGATGTTCTTATAAACTGAAAATTTGAAACGGTCGAATCTTCCCTCTTATTCTCCCAAACCCTCTTCTTCTCCCAAACCCTCTCCAAATCCTCTCCCAAACGACTGCTTAAAAATATCAAAATGTCGCCGAAGAAACAACGGTCGTCTCCGAAGGGGAAGAATCCACAAAGGGATACGATACAGGCCCGAAGGGCAGAACTTGCAAAGGCGGTGAAAGCCAAGATTATGGCCGCTAGAGTGACCGAAAGGGCAGCGACGGCGGTGGCGGCAGCCAAGCCACCTACAAAAAAGCCTAAAAAAATTCATTGCTCGACAAAGGCCGGAAAATCTATCTTCGATATAGAGTCGTCGGAAGAATCAACTTATAAAGATCGAAGGCGTACTCAAGGGAAGGCTAAGGTGGCAACAGATACAGAGTCATCAGTGTACTCTAAGGATTCTGAATCCTCATCAGAAGAGGAAGATGAAGAGGAAGAGCTATCATCAAATAAGTCCCATGATGGAGAGGAGGTAAAAAAAATTCAGACTCTAAATCTAAGAGGACTTACAAAAAAACATTTCAAAAAAGGATGTTATGCCTGAAAGAGCAATTAAGATGGATGATGTTGAAGACGAAGCCTTCCTGGATATATTGAAATTATATCAGTTGGAGAAACTGAACAAATCATGTCTTGGAAAAATCTTCCAAACAATAGTAATAGATTTTTACTCAAATCTTCGGGCTGAAATTAAAAAAAAAAAAGAGGATCAACAACTGATATTTCTGAGAGAAAAACTGATTAGGGTAAATGCTGCTGTGATCAACGAATTTGATAGATTTAATCCAGTTCCTGAGTTTGATATGAAAGATATTGATAATGTTTCCATGAAGGATGCAATTCATGATATTACAGGTGTATCAGTGGGTGCCAAGACCCCTCAAAATGTATACAAAGATCAATTAAAAACTTTGTACAAATTGTTGCATGTCTACGTATCTCAAATACTCAACCCTACTGGATATGAGTTTTCTATCCATCCCGAGAGAGTAAAATTTATTTATATGGGGAGAAAAAAAGGATGGATATAGGTTCTTACATGTTCAGTAGAATGATGCATCTCGTGGAAAAACCAACTGCAAGGACAACTCCCCCTTTCGGATGATTCGTATGCTCAATGGCTAGTAAACATTCTATCCCAAGCTTAGCAGGGTGTTTATATTAAAAACAAATGCTCCATGAGAAAACTAACCTTCACTCGAATGCTTGGAAAATGGGCAGCAGTAGCAAGCAAACCATCAACATCTGGAAAACCATCAACTTATGGAATCCCAAACACTAAGGACATGGTTGATGATCTATAAAATTTTGTTGCTGCAAACTTTGAGAATATCTTCAAAGAGATGAATACTATATCCGACAACCAGCAATTGATTCTGGATAAGATTAACCAGATAGAGGTTGAATTTGCTGACAAAGAATAAGAATTCCCTTCCCTCGTGAAGAAGGTAAATGGGGCTAGCCCCAACTAATGCTACTTTGGATTTTTGTTTTTTCCTCTTATTCTACTACTCTTGATGATTCCGTAATCTAATATACACATTTATACTCTAATATGTGAAGGACACATATATACACATTTATACTCAGTTACTAACTGATCTACCTATCCATGTTGTATTATTTTCTTATATACTTATAGGTTTGCTTGCTAACTGTATATACTTGCTAATAGGACGATATCAGTCATCACTAAAAAAAGAATTCAGGAAATTATTTGTATTTGAATTAAGGCTCCAATCCAGTTATTACTGTATACATTGTATACACATGTGAGCTTCAACTCAGCTTAACCGAATCTTCATCTTTGATGCTTAAGGATATATCATAACTTCTTTGCCCCCATATTCAAAATTAAACACTCTAGGACAGAAGCACATGGTCTTAAAACAAAGCAACTCTGGATATCCTTGATGCTCTGATATTCTGCTACTTGATGTTCTGATACTGCAAATAATTTACAATAAAAGAAAATATTGCACTGATACTGTAGTGCCCCGTCCCGCTCAGTCAATCGGAGGAATTGAAATGCCGACGGCGTTCGGACTTATCCTTGCAACGGCTACTCGAAGACATCGCTCGGTCGAGGCGACCGCTCGCTCAGGTGGGGTAGTTTCGGTGAACTTGCCTCATCTTAGCCTTCACATAATAAATCATATATTTTTAACTTACACAAGTAGGCTTGATAATAAAAGAGACGAATCCACATAGCTAAAGGGAGTAATCCCAAAGGGGTCGAATTGAGTTAGAATATGGAAAGGCCCAACGGTTGGCTTAGAGTTGGTGTACGACGTGCTTTGAAAATGACACTGAGTCCTTCGTCCCGCGGCTTGGGAGAAGAAAAAGTTGATCTTTGACATAAACTATGAGTTAGCCTAAGTCATAGGCGTTGCCTGCGTAAATGCTCGATAAAGTATGCATATTTCTATGATACAAGGCTTGCCATAGCCTTTGCTCGTCACTTGGGTTAAGTTGTAGGCTTGATTGAGTTAGACAAAGTAATGGCGGTCGACCTAAGTCATTCCAAGCACGGTCCTACGAGTTCTACGACTGGATATAAATACATAGTCTTACGGTCTCAAAGCCCGTCATATAGAGTATGTCTTGGGCGGTGGTGTCGCATAGAGTTCAAGTTGGTTACACGATGTCACGGACTTAATGTTTTAAGGCACGGGCCACGGTTGATTTATTGAGTATGGAAAGTGTTTCAAATAATTGTTCTTGAGTTGAGTGAAATGATAGGGCAAGAAAGAAGAATGCTTGCGACTGGGTCATCGAGGCAAGGTCTCAGATTTGAGAAGTATTATACTTGGCCATGAAAGAGATGGTATCACTAGAGGTAGAATGACTGTGTGAGACGTCAGTTTGAGTCGAGTCTTGCATGGTCATTGACAACTTGTCGACAAGGTAAAGTTTCCTCGAACGGTGACCCAAGCGGACGGGGACCGGTTCTTGAGAAGCAGGATTAGCAGTGCTGGATGATCGCACAGGTTAGCGCAGAGTCTTGCAGTGGAGCTCGCTACTCGTGCTGGCAAGGACGGCCGTCTAACAAGCTAAAGGAGTGTAATGACCATTGTTCGTATTACGTATCTCGGTATACGTATACGTATTTAGACCCGTATTGCATGTCTTCTTGGTTGGTTCGGCCCAACTTGACTTGGTTCGGCTTGGTTTTTGCATGGTTCAGTTTTGCTAGATTTTGTGTGGACCAAACCACTTCCACCTAACACCATCTTCATTAAATATCCCACTAACATTTCTCTCTCTTCATTACTTCTTCTTCTCCACCATTACTTCTTCAACCACCAGGAAAGAAAGAGAGAGGGGGAAGAGCTTAAGCAAGTGCACCTTGCTTCATGGAGGAAGTCTATTTTTATTGTTCTATTGTCGTTCTCATGTGTTTCTAACCCACTTTAGTACTTGGCATTTTTCATTTCCATGGTTAAATTTTTGTAGATCTAGCTTTGTGGTATTTTCGGTTTCCAGGACTTTGATCTATCAAACTTGCATATTTTGCTAAGTTGATGATCCCATGTTGCAGAGAATTTCGTTTGGTCCAAATTTGACCTACGATAAATTGCTGAGCCGCATGGGCATTTTTAGCACTTGGCTGCATGCAAATGCCAAGTGAGCCGCATATGCATTATTTAATGCATGTGCTGGCAAGCTTGCTTGCATACTGATTTTTGAGGCATATGTTTCTCTAAATGCATTATTTAATGCGTGGGTTAGCAAGCTTTGCTTGTATGCACACGAGCAGTAACGAGCCGTATAGGCATTATATTTTATATTGGAATGTATTCAGCCACATGTATAGGCACTATATTTTAATGCATGTTCAGCCGCATGCACATTAGCAAGCATGTTCAGCCGCATGCATTAGCTGTCACGACCCGCACCCTAGCGTTAGGGCACAAGACGTGGATACGTCCAGCCTACGCCGCAGTTTCGGCGGTAGAACATTGTTCTAGGTCATAATCACATCTAAACAATATGCTATACTCTCCAGACGGAGGACAAACACATAAAGATACTATCTCAATCACAACTCTAAATTATATAACAGCACGATAAAATAGATAAGATAATCCACAAGAGAGAGAATCGGGTGATGGTATAACAGTCTCTATTAAACAAACACAAGATTTCAAATACAACTCTTAAGACAGACAATAAAGAAATGAACAAACTCTAGGTAAATACTCCAAGCTCTACCAGTGTCCTCTAGGCTAACTGTGAACTCCAAGTACCTGTAAAATTTTATCAACGGGTCCAATCAGGACAGGAACGAGCACATATCTCTCACAACAGTTCATATCAGGAATTGACATATAAAGCAAGCTATAGAAAACTATACATGAATCGCTGTAAAGAGAAATCAACTGGAGAAAGATATAACTGAGATATAAATATGATAAATAAAGAATATAACCTTCTACGTGAATCAGAGTATGAATTGGTTATGTAAACAGCTTGGGTTGCACATGGATACAGCTATGGAATGCACATGGATAACTACTGGGGATAATGATCACATAACCAACTACACTCTCCCTGCCCCCAACCAATACACAAGGATCGAAGCATGTTATGTTATTGCATATGGATAACAACTACTGTATACCTGGGGCTCATATGGTCATGAGTGTACATGAATAACACATGAGTGCACATGGATAAAAGTGAATACATGGAGTACATGATGAACATGATAAAGTACATAAACATGACATACTCGATGTATCCGAGGGAATAACATCGCATGAAAAGATCCATAGGATACCGATCCGTGTGAACGTCGTGTCAGCATCAAGTATACTAGTCTATAACAAGAGTATATATCCAAAGAAGTATGAAAAGATCAGAGAATATACTCGTCTGGTAATCCAAGCCGCTAATAAATGTAGATGTCCAACTGGAGTCACAATGTCCTATTTAGGGCAATCACAAGTCACAAAAGAGTCTAACATGAAATAAAAGTAATCTACAGTTCATTCTAGATAGTTCTAGGTCCTTCTAGGTCAAAGTCTAATCAACAAGTCCACTAGGTCAACTAAAGTCAAATTAGAGTCAAACTAAGTCAACTAGTCAAGTTCTAGTTCAATCCGGGTCAACTAAGCCAATGGTTGACCTATAGTTGAATTTTGGTTAATATAGTCAACTTGGTCAAAGGGGATCAATTCTAGTCTCTAAGTATTAAACTATGAGGTTGTACTAATTCTGAATTACGGAAAAATAGAAATTGACTAACTAATGGTGACACCTAGAGAAAATATCTACAAACATTGTCGGATGATAAAACAAATACCACCAACGTATCCAGAAGGGTCAAATCAGCTAGGATTGCCTGTCCTTAAGTCCAATTCTGGACACAGGGGCAAAACGATAATTTCGGGCGAAAACGATGTCCGCCGTTGGACCCGCTTTGCACCGAAAAGCGTGCTAGAGTCAACAGTCTATAAAGTCATCAAACTATATCTACGGATCTGGTTTTCCGATACAAACCCAACCGTATGTCCAAATTTGGATTTCGGCGGGCCGTGCACAAAATCGTCCGTTGAGTGGGACCGTGGGGCCCGCAAAACGACGTTCGATTTGACTGTCTCAGATTTGAACCAAACTTGGCATGCAGGACCAGAAAAATGATACGGTTCTGTTGGCGCAAGTTTCGTCTCGATCTGACGAGCATGCACAAAGTAATTGGAGAATTTGTAAAGTGCACGATACGGAGAATTTCGACGGATACGCATCAAATTCGTCGCGCACACACGCGACCAATTCGAATTCCGTCAAAGCCCACACGACCATGAAACCGTTACGCAGCTTTCGATGCTTTCGGTTCGCGACCACGTCGTCCCGATTGGCGTGACGCACGTCATGTGGAACAATTTCAATGTTTTGAAAACAGATTTTGGAAAACTTTGGGATTCGATTTCTCGACGCTCAGTCGATGAATTCAAATTCCGCAAAAAGGGTTGTGAAGCTCTACATGTTGTCTAAAAGTCTCTTCAAATGATTTTTCTAATATGGGACTGGATCGATCAGAATCGATCGTCGAACAGGAGTTCTTGGACTGCTTTCGGTCCTGTTTCGGGACAGATTTTTCGTCGATTTTGACCCCGATTCTTTTCGAATCTGGATTGATTTCGAAACAACCAACTAGATGGGTTCCTAGGGGGTTATGTTGGCTGTCCATACAATTTTACGGAATCAAAAATCCTCGATTGTACGCGAAGAATTTAAACGACAAAATCGTACCTGCGCATATGCTGCTGCTGCTCCTACTCGCGCACGCACGCGCGCGTGCGCGGTCTCCGGCCGCTCCGGCCGTGCGCAGCGGCGCAGAGGTGGCCGGGGCATGCGCGCAGAGGGGGTCGCGGCGTCGAGTTGCTGTTAGGGTTTGGAGTCTGCGATTTTTGAGTTTTTTTGCCGATCTCCTCCTTTTATAAGCTTTTGATCGGGGGGGAAGAAGTTCAGTTCTGTGTCCTGCTGGGCTCGGGATAGGCTATGGGCCGGCTCCTATCTGCTACTGTTATCGAATTTTCCTGAAGAAAATTTGTTCTGCTCGGGGTTAACAGGAAATAGCTAGGAAGGGGTCTGCTTGGTTGGGCTTGGGCTGAGCTTAAGGCTAATGGGCTTGGGGAAAGCCATTGCTGGGATGCTATTAACTGGTAGGGTTTTCCTATTTCCTTTCCTTATTATTCCATTATCTAATATTAATATATACAATTATATATATATATATATATATATATATATATATATATATATATATATATATATATATTATATATATACACCCATATAATACAAAATAATATATACACATATACACGTATAATATATATATCTATATATTATTCTCTATACACGTATATATAATATATATATATCTATATATATATTTATCTATATATATATTCTCTCTATATATATATATATATATTCTCTATATATATTTCTATATATATATATATATATATATATATATATATTTTTGTATATTATATGGGTGTATATATATATATATATATATATATATATATATATATATATTCCCTATATATGGTGGGAGGCCCGCTGCTCCCCACCCCGCCTTCTCCGGCAGTTTGGGTGGGTCGGCCGTCGGCCTATTCGGCCCGACCGCCCCCTTCTGTTTGATCCTCCCCATCGGACTCCCCCTCTCTCCCCCTTCATCCCGAGTAGGCCGGCCTCCGCCTGGTCCTCCCTTCCGTGGGGGCGCTACCCGCCGTGGTCCCTTCCCCTTGGGGCTTTTCCCCTCCCTCTGCCAGACCCCCCCCGACGTCGTCGTCCCCGGCGCCGTCGGCGCCCCTGGCGCCCCCGGGCTAGGCCCCCGCAGCCGGTTCCTCCCGCCTCTCCTCCTCCCGTCCCGGAGCCCCCTCTGTCGGACTCCTCGTCGCCGCCAGGATTCCTCACCCTGAGGTGGGCCCCGGCCCCCTCGCTGGTCCCGGTCTCCCAGCCTCCTCCCCTCCCCTCAGCGGCTCCGGAGAGGCCCCCACCCCGGATGCGCGCCTCCCCCCCCGAGGCCCCCTGCGCCCGCCCCTTGCTCCGCAGAAGCGGCCTGCCTCCTCCACCCCCTCGGGTTGCGGTTCCCCCCCGGGTCGCGCGGCGATGCCTTCTCCTGAGATCGTCGAGACGCAGGCGGTCTCGCCGACTGTGGTCCTCCCCCGCGGCCACCCCTCGGGTTGCGCGGCATCCCCCTCTCCGTGTTGGTCGAGTTGCAGGCGGTGCCGTTGTCTCGAGATGCCCGCTCTGGTCTCCGGCGCTCCTCCGCCGATCCCGTCCGCCCCTCCCGTTCCTCACCTTCTTCCGTTAGCCGCCTCGATCCCGGTGGCCGATGGCGTCGCGACCCGCCTCTCCCTCCTCAGGCCTGACCTTCATGGCTCTCCTGCCGGAGGGCGATCGGCCTCCCCGCGCTAGTCGTCCAGTCGTGTCCCTTCCCTCTCCCTTCAGTAGTTTCCCCTCCCTCCCGCCTCCGAGTAGGGCAGGCCGTCCCCCGCCGGAGTCTCTCCCCCCCCTCCTCCGACTTTTCTTCGCCGGAGCGCCCCCACCGGGCTCCGTGCCTCCCTCCCCCGACGTTGCTCGGCGCCTCGCGGAGGCTGAGCGCCCCACTCCCCCCCGCCTCTCCCCCTCTCCATCCTCTCCCTCCCCCTCTCACCCTCCCACCCCCTCGGCGCCGCTCCGCCGCACTCGCCGCGATCTCGCCACCCTCCCGCCCCCCCCTCGCCTCCCCCCTCTCCTCTCCTTGCCTCAGCCGTCGCGGCGTCCCTGGCCTCTTCCCCGCCGGAGCTTCAAGGACCTGCCTCTCCGTTCGCCGCCCTGGGCCGGCAGCCTCCTCAGGTGTCGCGCCGGGGGGGGGGGGGAGGCCTCCTCGCCCAGCGCGCCCCTCGGGCAGAGTCCTCTCGGACAGAGCGCCCGCTGCTGGCGTGACATTGGGCCCCGCGCCCGCTTTCTTCGGGTTTCGCACCCGCAACCTATCAGGGCCAACCGCCCATGACCGTTCCATTTTCCCAAAATTCAAATTTTCGAATATTTCGAAAGTTTGAATTTCCACTTTTACAGCTTTGGTGCTACCTCTGTTTTCCACTTAGTTTTCCAAGCCGTTTTGTGTTTTTGTGCCTTTGGTACTTGCTGTAATGCTCTTTTGGAGCCACCCCTTCCCTTTCAATAAATTACTTTTTCTTATATATATATATATATATATATATATATATATATATATATATATTAGCATAAAAAAAAAAAAAAAAAAAATATTATATATATATATATTCCCTATATATATATTCCCTATATATATATATAGGGAATAAAAAAAAAAAAAAATATATATATATATATTATATATATATATATATAATATATCATAATATATATTTCTATATATATATAATATCATATATATATGCATACATATATAAACACATATACATTATATTTATTAGACAATAAATAATATAACCAATACAATAATAATATTAGATAACAATCTCAATAAATAATAATAATAATAATAATAATATAATAATAATATAATAATAATAAAACCCATTTTGTATAAATAACCAAATATCTAGGAAATATTGTTAAGTCTACCCAAAAAGCTAAGAAATATTTGTACATCGCTAAAAGTATGTCTACATAGGCTTGGGCTTGGTTTGGGTCCAATTTGCACTAGTTTGGTACAACCGGGTCCCCTAAAACTAAATATTAATTAAAATAAATAAAAAATTTTAAAATTCCGGGAAGGGAGGCTACAAATCTACCCACCTTAAAAATAATTTCGTCCTCGAAATTTAGGTCGGTCGTACTCCTTCTAGGTCAACACCCAACAATCAAAGTCTCTAAGAAAATTTTAATCATACAATTAGGAAGAACATATGCAGGATCATGGTCAAATCATAGGAGTTGAATGTCTCACCTAGGTGTATAAGTCATACTAGATCTAGCCAGTCATCGGTATAAAAATACAAACAGTCTAGGGAGTCCAATTGAAAGATAAGGGAACGCCAATCATCAAGTCGTAGGACAGTCTACCAACCTTTATGAAATTGGCAACTATCAAAGAACATAACTAGTAACTAACTCTGAAGGGTTCTAATTCCAAATATAATCAAGAAAATAAAGTTAAATCACGACTTTAATAGCACAAAAATCCAAGCACACACTATATATATATAGAAAATTTTAGTCCCAATACGATCTAAGTTGATCAATCAGATGAATCGATGTTTGGCAAGATAGAGAACGGGTCATTGAAGTCTGAGCACGAGTATCCAAGATTTGAAATCCATGTCACAATTGGTTTAATTCAATTGAATAAGATCCCAATATATTGGATGATAAGAAGGATGACCAAGTCAACTGGTCGGTCAAAGGAATTAGAATTTAAAGGATGATGCAAGGATATAGAATTGAATCAATTTCCTCTTTGGATAGGAAACTATATGTGATACCTCGGGTCTGTCTAATAAGTATAGTGTCTTGTCTTTCTGAAATATGTGAAAGGCAGACAATAAAGAGTTCAAAGGCGATGTTATTGAGTACAATACGTGGCTCATAGACGACAAAATAGTTCAAAGGGGAATTGTCAAGGCTGTCGCGGATGAGACTCTAGGCAAGTTTAACTATGTCTCCATCCACGTAAATAATATATGAAAAGCGAACCAAAGTGCAATAGGTTGATCAGACCATCTTGCACCGGTTCTGATTAGACAATATATTAGTGGGTGTCCCCCAATAATATATGTCATGATCAAGCTCGAAAAAAGATAAGCTTGCAAAACTGGTTCTAAATTAGCAACATAAGGTAGTCAAAATATAAGTAAGGATAATGATGAAAGAAGTTAAATAGTCTAAGTGAACTTATCAATGTGGTTCACAATGACTAGGATTTGCTGGGTAGTGAGGCATTCTACCCACCTTAAAAGAGTTAAACTAATAGGGTGATGGAACAACTGGTAAGCCATCAAGATAAAGTACAAAGTTGAGCATTTAAAGAATCAAGCAGAACACCAACACATGTCGGGTCAAAAGAAGTGAGTCAAGTTGGATTTCTAATTGAAATGAAAATAGTTGGTATTATGGTATAGATCATAGTTAGTCATTTCGACTCGAAAGTCATATCAAAAGGATAGTATACAAGGAGATGAGTTTAATGGGACACGATATGCCCACATGAAGATGGACTCGTCTGGGCCTTGTACACAATTTGTTGGAGGGTAACACTAGTATTACACTCCGAATATCAAAGTCATGGTAAGAAATGTCAAGGATCCAAAATAGAAAATGGAAGTTCAAGAGGTGACAATTAATGCACAAAGTAAAGGAGATCAAGTTGAAGCACGAAATAAAATCAGTTACAGATAAAATAATTTAGGGATACAGTTCTAGAGAGAGAATACTGTTAAGGAACGATCAAATCATTATTCAAATATTACGAACGTTAGAGAGTCACAATAAAAGATCTAGATTTGAGGAAAGTCAAGTATCATCTGCCTCTGAAACCTGAAGTTCACCTGATCATAATTGCCAATCGTATCTTTACCTTACTAGTCTCCCTATGATAATTCAATCCTCATATGTTTACCATCCAGATTTTACAACCTTCCGTTATCTAAATCCTTACCATGATCATCATAGGCAGGATTCTAAATTTTAAAACATTTCTCATGAAGCATGCCCCTTCTTATTAAGAATCAATACTATTCATTTTAAATCAATTTCCATATTTCTTCACATTGTCCCAATTTAGATCCGAAACCTCTAACTCAAGTTTATGAGATCTTTAAACTGTTTAAATTGTTTTCTCGTATCATTCAATTCCCAAAACCTCTAGGCCTTACAAAATTATTTTTGTCGTAAAATCAACCTTCATATTTTCTTCGACATACACCCATGAATATTTTCTCCAATTTTTTTTTTAAACACAACAATGTCCAAATTTCCATAGCCTTGTGTCCTCTCTATCCCTAGTCATTTCCTTGCAATATCTTGTTCAATTTCATATCTTTATTGAATAATTTAATTCTTTTCCATTACTAACCTTCTTTAAAGCCTTAGGGTAAAACTGCCCGAGAATCAATAACCAAAATTTGAAGTTCTCAAACTAAGTTGACCTTGAATATCCTCATCAGTTTTGAAATACACTTACGAATTATTCATACCAAGTTTTCTCTAAGTGTGGTTTGTTTCCAGACTGGTAGTATCATCTCTTTGATTTCATCCTAGACCTTTACCACATATCATTCTCAAGTTTCCATGTTAACATCCAACCTTTTGGATTCCTACAAAATCACACGATAACCAGTTCAATCATTTCGAGCTACATGATTTACGACACTTCCTCAACCTTTTCCATAAAAATACGAAGACTCAAGGGTTACAAAGTATGCAGGTACGACAGAGTTTAAGAAAATAGGAATACAAAAATAATGGTAAGGAAGGAATAATGAAGATCCGCTCAAAAGAGATGAACCAATCAAGATCAAATTCAAGAGGAAAAGAATTCAAATCAAATTCGTAATAGATTCTCAAGGGTCGTCCCTGGAATCTCTCAAAGGATCCAAAGTGTGATTGAGTATCTCTAATTCTAACACCTTATTTCTTATACTCTATAGCAGGCTCGTAGCAGTACAACTAAGTCGTCGCGCTACTACGAAATCGCACAAATGCGAATCTCGACCTGCATGGGCCACCACTAAAAACGTGTCACGACCCGCACCCTAGCGTTAGGGCACGAGACGTGGGTACGTCCAGCCTACGCCGCAGTGTCGCGGTAGAACGCTGTTCTAGGTCATATCACATCTAAACAATATGCTATACTCTCCAGACGGAGGACAAACACATAAGGATACTATCTCAATCACAACTCTAAAGATAGATAACAGCACGATGAAATAGATAAGATAATCCACAAGAGAAGAATCAGGATGATGTAAACAGTTCTATTAAACAAACACAAGATTTCAAATACAACTCTAAGACAACAATAAAGAAAATGAACAAACTCTAGGTAAATACTCCAAGCTCTACCAGTGTCCTCTAGGCTAACTGTGAACTCCAAGTACCTGTAAAATTTTATCAACGGTCCAATCAGGACAGGAACGAGCACATATCTCTACAACAGTTCATATCAGGAATGGACATATAAAGCAAGCTATAGAAAACTATACATGAATCGCTGTAAAGAGAAATCAACGGAGAGAAGATATAACTGAGATAAATATGATAAATAAAGAATAACCTTCTACGTGAATCAGAGCATGAATTGGTTATGTAAACAGCTTGGGTTGCACATGGATACAGCTATGGAATACATGGATAACTACTGGGGATAATGATCACATAACCAACTACACTTCCCTGCCCCCAACCAATACACAAGGATCGAAGCATGTTATGTTATTGCACATGGATAACAACTACTGTATACATGGGCTCATATGGTCATGAGTGTACATGAATAACACATGAGTGCACATGGATAAAAGTGAATACATGGAGTACATGATGAACATGATAAAGTACATGAAACATGATATACTCGATGTATCCGAGGGGATAACATCGCATGAAAAGATCCATAGGGTACCGATCCGTGTGAACGTCGTGTCAGCATCAAGTATACTAGTCTATAACAAGAGTAATATCCAAAGAAGCATGAAAAGATCAGAGAATGTACTCGCCTGGTAATCCAAGCCGCTGATAAATGTAGATGTCCAACTGGAGTCACAGTGTCCTATTTAGAGCAATCACAAGTCAAAAAGAGTCTAACATGAAATAAAGTAATCTACAGTCATTCTAGATAGTTCTAGGTCCTTCTAGGTCAAAGTCTAATCAACAAGTCCACTAGGTCAACTAAAGTCAAATTAGAGTCAAACTAAGTCAACTAGTCAAGTTCTAGTTCAATCCGGGTCAACTAAGCCAATGGTTGACCTATAGTTGACTTTTGGTTAATATAGTCAACTTGGTCAAAGGGGACAATTCTAGTCTCTAAGTATTAAACTATGAGGTTGTACTAATTCCGAATTACGGAAAAATAGAAATTGACTAACTAATGGTGACACCTAGAGAAAATATCTACAAACATTATCGGATGATAAAACAAATCACCAACGTGTCCAGAAGGGTCAAATCAGCTAGGATTGCCTGTCCTTAAGTCCAATTCTAGACACAGGAGCAAAACGTAATTTCGGGCGAAAACGATGTCCGTCGTTGGACCCGCTTTGCACCGAAAAGCGTGCTAGAGTCAACGGTCTCTAAAGTCGTCAAACTACATGTCTACGGATCCAGTTTTCCGATACGAACCCAACCGTATATCCAAAGTTGGATTTCGGCGGGCTGTGCACAAAATCGTCCGTTGAGTGGGACCGTGGGGCCCGCAAAACGACGTTCGATTGACTGTCTCAGATTTGGACCAAACTTGGCATGCAGGACCAAAAAATGATACGGTTCTGTTGGCGTAAGTTTCGTCTCGATCTCACGAGCGTGCATAAAGTAATTGGAGAATTTACAAAGTGCACGATACGGGAATTTCGAAGGATACGCAACAAATTCGTCGCGCACACGCGACCAATTCGAATTCCGTCAAAGCCCACACGACCATGAAACCGTTACGCAGCTTTCGATTCTTTCGGTTCGCGACCACGTCGTCCCGATTGGCATGACGCACGTCGTGTGGAACAATTTCAATGTTTTGAAAACAGATTTTTGGGAAACTTTGGGATTCGATTTCTCGACGCTCAGTCGATGAATTCAAATTCTGCAAAAAGGGTTGTGAAGCTCTACAGGTTGTCTAAAAGTCTCTTCAAATGATTTTTCTAATATGGGACTGGATCGATCAGAATCGATCGTCGAACAGGGTTCTTGGACTGCTTTCGGTCCTGTTTCGGGACAGTTTTTCGTCGATTTTGACCCCGATTCTTTTCGAATCTGGATTGATTTTGAAACAACCAACTAGATGGGTTCCTAGGGGGTTATATTTGTTGCCCATACAATTTTACGGAATCAAAAATCCTCGATTGTACGCAAAGAATTTAAACGACAAAATCGTACCTGCGCATACGCTGCTGCTGCTCCTACTCGCGCACGCACGCGCGCGTGGGCGGTCTCCGGCCGCTCCGGCGCGCGGCGGCGCAGAGGTGGCCGGGGCGTGCGCGCAGAGGGGGTCGCAGCGTCGAGTTGCTGTTAGGGTTTGGAGTCTGCGGTTTTTGAGTTTTTTTGCCGATCTCCTCCTTTTATAAGCTATTGATCGGGGGGGAAGAAGTTCGGTTCTGTGTCCTACTGGGCTCGGGATAGGCTATGGGCCGGCTCCTATCTACTACTATTATCGAATTTTCCTGAGGAAAATTTGTTCTGCTCGGGGTTAACAGGAAATAGCTGGGAAGGGGTCTGCTTGGTTGGGCTTGGGCCGAGCTTAAGGCTAATGGGCTTGGGGAAAGCCATTGCTGGGCTGCTATTAACTGGTAGGGTTTTTCTATTTCCTTTCCTTATTATTCTATTATCTAATATTAATATATACAATTATATATATATATATATACACATACACCCGTATAATATATATACGTAAATACATACAATATATATAAATATATATATATACACATACACCCGTATAATGTATATTATATATATATATACACCCATATAATATACAAAATAATATACACATATACACGTATAATATATATATATATATCTATATATATATATATATATATATATATATATATATATATATATATATATATATATATATATATATATATATATATATATATATATATATATATATATATATATATATATATCTCTATATATCTCTATATATATATATATATTCCCTATATATATATAAAAAAAAAAAATATATATATATATATATATATATATATATATATATATATATATATATATATATATATATATATCTATATATATATATATATATATATAATAATATATATATATATTATATAATATATATTCTATTCTATATTATATATAATTCTATATATATATATATATATATATATTATATATATATATATATATATATATATCTATATATATTATATATATATATATATATATATATATATATATATATATATATATATCTCTATATATATTCTCTATATATATTCTATATATTTATATATATTCATCTATATATATGCATACATATAAACACATATACATTATATTTATTAGACAATAAATAATATAACCAATACAATAATAATATTAGATAACAATCTCAATAAATAATAATAATATAATAATAAAAACCCATTTTGTATAATAACCAAATATCTAGGAAATATCGTTAAGTCTACCCAAAAGCTAAGAAATATTTGTACATCGCTAAAAGTATGTCTACATAGGCTTGGGCTTGGTTTGGGTCCAATTTGCACTAGTTTGGTACAACCGGGTCCCCTAAAACTAAATATTAATTAAATAAATAAAAATTTTCAAAATTCCGGGAAGGGAGGCTACATTAGCTAACAAAATGCCTTTGCATTTATTGCATTACTTATTTGCATTATTCATTTTTGCATGGCAATTAACAGGTTGGCCGTATGGATGTAACCAGCCGCATATGGTTTGGGAAAGGCATTACTTAATGCAATGTTGTCCCATATTTTATGCTTTTGCCCTTATATGCTTTAATGCTTGGTTTAAAGCATTCTGGAAATGGTTAGCCGCATAGCTTTTAAAGCTTATATTCCTGTGAGACCCGTCTCACTGTATCGATTTTATACGGATACGTGTTTATTTGAGCCGTATTTCGTATTTATCGATTTGCGTGATATTTTAAAATTTTCCTAAGTGTAGGATTTTCATGACTTGGTTTAACTTGGATTTGGTTTTATTTGGTTCGGTTCCACTTTGACTTGGTTTGGTTTAGTTTAGTTTGGTTCTTTATGAGATGAGGTGTATGGTTTAGATTGAGTAGAGAGGAATGAATGGTGGAGATCACTTGAGCTTGTTATATAAGCCACTTTTTCTCTCTCCCTCCTCATTCACCCTCATTCATTTCTTTTCCACCAAACCCTAGCCATTGGAGAGAGGCAAGTACACCTTGCCGAACCTTGAACAAATTTATTTCTGTTTGTTCCATCTTCTTCCTTGCATGATTCTAAGCATCTTTAGAACTTGGAGTTTCGATTTTACCGAGTGGATTGTTGTAGATCTAGCTTTGTGGTATTTTTGGATTTTCATGGATTTTGATCTGTCAAACTTGTATATTTTTGTCAACTGATGGTTCCATGTTGTAGAAAATTTTATTCTACCCCATTTTGACCTATGAAAGTTCGGATTTGGACTCTGGATGACGATTTATGGAGCTTGGAAGTATGGCTTCGGTGTTCTTTTTCTCGGAAAGTGGAGAAGAAGAACAGTTCTCTGAGTCGCATGAGCATTTTAGCTTCTGGCTGCATGAGCATTATTTATTGCATGGCCCTTTTATTTAGTTGCTTGCAAGCTTGCATGCATTTGCATGTAACTTGCATGGGCCGCATGGCCTTTGCCTGGTCACATAAGAATTAATTGCATGGCTTTTTTATTATATTATTATTTAACTGTATTGCTGGCCGCATGGAACCACTTAGTGAGCCGCATAAGGAGCAATACCAAAATCAGCAGCATGCTTTATGTAATGCATTATATTGATGTGTATGCAAGCCTGCATGCTCAATTTTTTAGCACCAGCCGCATGTAAGCCTGCATGTTATATTTAATGCATTTTTTCTAGTGAGCCGCATGGTCCCATATTAATTGTATTTAATGCATTAGCATGGTCCGACAAAGTTGTTGGCCGCATGTATGGAAACAATAGTTGCTGGCATTACTTTATTAGCTTTAATATATGCATTGGCATATGCCAATACCTAATGAGCCGCATATGGCCTTAGTATAAGCCTTGGCCGCATGAACTGTTAATAGCTTAAAGCATATGTTGCTAGCATTAATTAATGCTTTAGCTTAAAGCTTACGTTGTATGGCATTAATTAATGCTTGGGCTTAAAGCATAGGTTGTATGGTTTAATTTATGCATCAGCTTAAAGCATATTTGCATGGCCCCTTTCTTGATTTGCTTGCAGGCTTGCGTGCTTGCATGCGATTGCAATAAAGTTGGCCGCATGGCCAAGTAAAAAGCTGAGCCGCATAAGGCTTGGCCTTTTATTTGCCGTTAATGCATGCATCAAAGTGGAGCCGCATAAGAAAATTATTTAATATTAGTTGCTTGTTTGCATTTTCATGCAAGCAAACCGCATGGCCATTAATATTTATTTATTTATTTGATTGTATTTTCATGCAAGCAAATGTGACGGTGAGCCGCATGGATATTTACAGCATTAATAATTGCTTGATGCAGAGCCGCATGGCCTTTGGCCATTAAATATTATCATTTGCATGTTGCATTTTTGCATGGAATCTAAGGTGAGCCGCATAGGCTCCCTTCTCCACTATCTAATTTTTGGCCACGTGAGCCACTCTTTTACTAGCAGTCATCATTTCATTGTTTGGCCACGTGCCCTTCCTTTTTAAGTGGAGGCTCGCATTTATTGTCTTCCCACTCTCTGTCTTTTCTGACTGCATGAATATTTCTTGTCAGCATTTACTCTTGGCCGCATGGCCCCCTTCAGCTATTTTTCTGGCCGCATAAGCTTTGGCTGGCCGCATGGTGGCCTCCCACTCTTTTGGCTGCATATATGTTCTCCCACTTTTGGGCCGCATGGGGTCCACTTTGAGTTTAAATATTTTATTTGCCTGAATTGTGGTCAGAATTTCTTTCCACTTCCAACATGAATTTGTAGAGTTTCTCCTTGGCTTCAAGAATATATATTATTAATATATTATTATTTAATTGTGCAAATTTCTTCCTTCTTTGATAAATGACATGACACGATAATGACCCATAGTGGTACACTCTTGAAATGAACTTGACATGATATTCTTGACATGATAACTTGAAATGATAAATAAGAATGACTTGATAGTGGCCCGTCGTGGCACACTCTTGATAAGTAATAATGATAATGATAGTGGCCTGTCGTAGCGCTCTCTTGATATGTAATAATGATAATGATAGTGGTCCGTCGTGACGCACTCCTGACAAGAATTAATTAGTATCCTGACACCGTGGGTGTTGTATTGAATGTGCTTGTATAAGCTACCGTCTAGTCTTGCATCATGTCTAGGACATGAATTCCTGATTTTCGACGGTCAGGGAGTCATATTAAATCGGGCTAGGCTAATGACTAGAATAAACAAGTAGTTCATAAGAGATTTCCCAGTTACAGGCAATCCCGTTATCTGGGCATGCATGTGGACTTGTAGCCTGCCGACGAGTAGGGCACATTTCCAGCACACTGTCATGTGTTGCACCCTTATTGTACTAAATGTCGCCTGGATAACCTGGATGGTCTGCAGGGCTTGTGGCTGTGGAATAATCTCATTGCATATGGCTAGTAACTAGGATTGTGATAACCCTAGTTAGTTAATGTATCAAGCCGTACTTATTGCTTGGCCGTGAATGTTGGATGGAGTTTACTCAGTCTAGTCTCGTCTTGATCTTGTACATGATTGTTACATGTCCTGATTTTTTATTTATCCTGCCGATAAATGGTGGAAGAAACTAAGTTCTGTTCAGATGAAGGGTTACAACCCCGATCCTTGTTTGGTTTACGGGTTGTAACCTGGTTATCTGAATAGTCCCATGGTTATCTCATTGTATATCACCTTCCCAGTTCTATTTATTTAACATGTTCTCCAGTTTACTTTATGTCAAATGATGATTTACTTACTGTCTCCCTATGTTCGGGAAGTGCATTGGTACTGCACGAATCTCGATCCTCCCTTACTTATTACTTTCTCTTCCTGTTGATTGCCTATGATTGCTGGTTTTAAGTTCGTAGTTCGGCCTCCTTTGTGGTACTTGCTATTTGGGGTCTGACCCCACTGGTTTTGCATGGCCAGGTTCTGATAGAAGATCCTGAAGGATCTACCGCACCATCTACTCGACGGTGACCAGCCGGAGCACCAGAGTGCCTCAGGGTTTCTTCTTTATTTCCCACTGATTGAAATTCTCCTCTTGTATCATTTAGCCCCGAGCACGTGTTTAGCTCGTGTTTTGGTATTTTCCTTGATATTGTAGCCTACAGGCATAAACATGATATGTGTATTCTAGACTATAGCTAGTCCTTATCATGTACGACTAATACTCTAGCCAGTCATCAGTTTTGTGGTACTGGCTCCATGCATCATGTATATATGGTTCGGGATGCCTTACTTGTATGTATGAGATCGTACTCTTTGCTCTATATAATTTCCTGTGATGAGATACCTAGGAATGTTAAACCATAGGATTGACTGATGGCTTGTAGAGTAACCCTATCTTGACAGCTATATGATTTCAGAGTATTAACGTACTTTGGGATTATGTAGCTGGCTATGTCTGCCCCCGCTCTCCAGTATTCTGGTTCTGGGGCGTGACATGGTTTTAGTGGTGGCCCATGCAGGTCTCGATTTTCAGATTTGTGGGGGTTACCATGTTTAGATATCTCAATCACGATTATCCTTATTGATCTCCTTCGGATTATTCTCTACCTCTGATACTTGACTTGATATCTGTTTTGATCATTGATCATTCCTGTTCCTGATTTGATCTTGTGTCCTTCAACTTTCAAGGGCACTGTTCTTGATCCTTCTGATTATCTTGTTCGTGTTTTGCGATGGCAGCTCAGCATTCTTCAGCCAGGCCAGTTATGGAGGATCAGTCTCAGCATGCAGGCAGAGATGTTAGTCCATCCCAATCAGCCAGTCGCTTCTGTCTTCGTATCTTGAGACAGGTGATAAAGTTCATGCATCTGTTTCAACTACGATGACACGTCCTGGGTAGAGTCATGTCTTGAACTAAGTTATTGGTACCGACTTACCTTGAGGCTTGACTTTTATCCATTTTTGGGAGTCAGCTTTGGCCAGCAAGTACGTTGGTTCCTACACAACTGTCTCAGGAGACATATTGATCCATATGCCTCCAGCCCTTCTTGATCATGATTGTGTTTGTTCTTGTGCATTTACTTACCGCTTACGTATTTAATTACATTACTGATTGTTTTACCTTACTTGTATGCCATAATTGATTTATTGAGATTGTTGAGTTTCTGGAGCTTTTGTTTTGTTATCTTGCTCGACTAGCCTCAGAAATTCCGAGGACGGAATTTTTCTAAGGTGTGGAGAGTTGTGAGACCCGTCTCACTGTATCGATATTTTATACGGATACGTGTTTATTTGAGCCGTATTTCGTATTTATCGATTTGCGTGATATTTTAAAATTTTCTAAGTGTAGGATTTTCATGACTTGGTTTAACTTGGATTTGGTTTTATTTGGTTCGGTTCCACTTTGACTTGGTTTGGTTTAGTTTAGTTTGGTTCTTTATGAGATGAGGTGTATGGTTTAGATTGAGTGGAGAGGAATGAATGGTGGAGATCACTTGAGCTTGTTATATAAGCCACTTTTTCTCTCTCCCTCCTCATTCACCCTCATTCATTTCTTTTCCACCAAACCCTAGCCATTGGAGAGAGGCAAGTACACCTTGCCGAACCTTGAACAAATTTATTTCTGTTTGTTCCATCTTCTTCTTGCATGATTCTAAGCATCTTTAGAACTTGGAGTTTTCGATTTTACCGAGTGGATTGTTGTAGATCTAGCTTTGTGGTATTTTTGGATTTTCATGGGTTTTGATCTGTCAAACTTGTATATTTTTGTCAACTGATGGTTCCATGTTGTAGAAAATTTCATTCTACCCCATTTTGACCTATGGAAGTTCGGATTTGGACTCTGGATGACGAATTTATGGAGCTTGGAAGCATGGCTTCATGGTGTTCTTCTTCTCGAAAGTGGAGAAGAAGAACAGTTCTCTGAGCCGCATGAGCATTTTAGCTTCTGGCCGCATGAGCATTATTTATTGCATGGCCCTTTTATTTAGTTGCTTGCAAGCTTGCATGCATTTGCATGCAACTTGCCTGGGCCGCATGGCCTTTTGCCCTGGTCGCATGAGAATTAATTGCATGGCTTTTTTATTATTATTATTTATTTAACTGCATTGCTGGCCGCATGGAACCACTTAGTGAGCCGCATAAGGAGCAATACCAAAATCAGCAGCATGCTTTATGTAATGCATTATATTGATGTATGCAAGCCTGCATGCTCAATTTTTTAGCACCAGCCGCATGTAAGCCTGCATGTTATATTTAATGCATTTTTCCTAGTGAGCCGCATGGTCCCATATTAATTGCATTTAATGCATTAGCATGGTCCTACAAAGTTGTTGGCCGCATGTATGGAAACAATAGTTGCTGGCATTACTTTATTAGCTTTAATATATGCATTGGCATATGCCAACACCTAATGAGCCGCATATGGCCTTAGTATAAGCCTTGGCCGCATGAACTGTTAATAGCTTAAAGCATATGTTGCATGGCATTAATTAATGCTTTAGCTTAAAGCTTACGTTGCATGGCATTAATTAATGCTTGGGCTTAAAGCATAGGTTGCATGGTTTAATTTATGCATCAGCTTAAAGCATATTTGCATGGCCCCTTTCTTGATTTGCTTGCAGGCTTGGGTGCTTGCATGCGATTGCAATAAAGTTGGCCGCATGGCCAAGTAAAAAGCTGAGCCGCATAAGGCTTGGCCTTTTATTTGCCGTTAATGCATGCATCAAAGTGGAGCCGTATAAGGAAATTATTTAATATTAGTTGCTTGTTTGCATTTTCATACAAACAAACCGTATGGCCATTATTTAATTATTTATTTATTTATTTGATTGTATTTTCATGCAAGCAAATGTGAGGGTGAGCTGCATGGATATTTACAGCATTAATAATTGCTTGATGCAGAGCCGCATGGCCTTTGGCCATTAAATATTATTATTTGCATGTTGCATTTTTGCATGGAATCTAAGGTGTGCCGCATAGCCTCCCTTCCCCACTATCTAATATTTTGGCCACGTGAGCCACTCTTTTACTGGCAGTCATCATTTTATTGTTTGGCCAAGTGCCCTTCCTTTGTTTAAGTGGAGGCTCGCATTTATTGTCTTCCCACTCTCTGTCTTTTCTGACTGCATGAATATTTCTTGTTAGCATTTTTCTCTTGGCCGCATGGCCCCCTTCAGCTATTTTTCTGGCCGCATAAGCTTTGGCTGGCCGCATGGGTGGCCTCCCACTCTCTTTGGCTGCATATATGTTCTCCCACTTTTGGGCCGCATGGGGTCCACTTTGATTGTTTAAATGTCAGAATTTCTTTCCACTCCCAACATGAAAGTTGTAGAGTTTCTCCTTGGCTTCAAGAATATATATATATTAATATATTATTATTTAATTATGCAAATTTCTTCCTTCTTTGATAAATGACATGACACGACAATGACCCGTAGTGGTGCACTCTTGAAATGAACTTGACATGATATTCTTGACATGATAACTTGAAATGATAAATAAGAATGACTTGATAGTGGCCCGTCGTGTCGCACTCTTGATAAGTAATAATGATAATAATAGTGGCCCGTCGTGGCGCTCTCTTGATATGTAATAATGATAATGATAGTGGCCCGTCGTGGCGCACTCCTGACAAGAATTAATTAGTATCCTGACACCGTGGGTGTTGTATTGAATGTGCTTGTATAAGCTACCGTCTAGTCTTGCATCATGTCTAGGACATGAATTCCTGATTTCCTACATTCAGGGAGTCATATTAAATCGGGCTAGGCTAATGACTAGAATAAACAAGTAGTTCATAAGAGATTTTCCAGTTAGAGGCAATCCCGTTATCTGGACATGCATGTGGACTTGTAGCCTGCCGACGAGTAGGGCACATTTCCAGCACACTGTCATGTGTTGTACCCTTATTGTACTAAATATCGCCTGGATAACCTGGATGGTCTGCAGGGCTTGTGGCTGTGGAATAATCTCATTGCATATGGCTAGTAACTAGGATTGTGATAACCCTAGTTAGTTAAAGTATCAAGTCGTACTTATTACTTGGCCGTGAATGTTGGATAGAGTTTACTCAGTCTAGTCTCATCTTGATCTTGTACATGATTGTTACATGTCCTGATTTTTAATTTTATCCTGCCGATAAATGGTGGGAGAAACCAAGTTCTGTTCAGACGAAGGGTTACAACCCGGTCCTTGTTTGGTTTACGGGTTGTAACCTGGTTATCTGAATAGTCTCATGGCTATCTCATCGTATATCACCTTCCCAGTTCTATTTATTTAACATGTTCTCCAGTTTACTTTATGTCAAATGATGATTTACTTACTGTCTTCCTAAGTTCGGGATAAGTGCATTGGTACTGCACGAATCTCGATCCTCCCTTACTTATTGCTTTCTCTCCCTGTTGATTGCCTGTGATTGCTGGTTTTAAGTTCATAGTTCGGCCTCCTTTGTGGTACTTGCTATTTGGGGTCTGACCCCACTGGTTTTGCATGGCCAGGTTCTGATAAAAGATCCCGAAGGATCTACCGCACCATCTACTCGACGGTGACCAGCCGGAGCACCAGAGTGCCTCAGTGGGTTTCTTCTTCATTCTCCCACTGATATGAAAATTCTCCTCTTGTATCGTTTAGCCCCGAGCACATTTTTAGCTCGTGTTTTGGTATTTTCCTTGATATTGTAGCCTACAGGCATAAACATGATATGTGTATTCTAGACTATAGCTAGTCCTTATCGTGTACGACTAATACTCTAGCCAGTCATCATTTTGTGGTACTGGCTCCATGATCATTCATGTATATAGGTTCGGGACGCCTTACTATTGTATGTATGATCGTACTCTTTGCTCTTGTATAATTTCCTGTGATTGAGATACCTAGGAATGTTAAACCATAGGATTGACTGATGGCTTGTAGAGTAACCCCTATCTTGACAGCTTATACGCGATTTCAGAGTATTAACGTACTTTGGGATTACGTAGCTGGCTATGTCTGCCCCCGCTCTCCAGTATTCTGGTTCTGGGGCATGACAATTCCTAATGCATTATTTTATGCTTTAATGTATTTTAAGGCCTTAATATTTATATTTTATGCTTTAGTCCTTAGGAATGCAACTAAATGCAATATAACCGCATGAAAATTCAAGGAATGCAACTAAATGCATCATAGCCGTATGGCATTTCAAGGAATGCATTTTTATGCATTTTGATGCACTATTAAGGCATCAGCCGCATAGCCCCCCCCCCCCAAGGAATGCATGTGATGCATGTCTTTCCAAATGTATTTCATCATCAACTGATGCATGTCTTTCCAAATGCATTTTTTTGCATTAACTGATGCATGTCTTTCCAAATGTATTTATTAGCATTAACTAATGCATGTCTTTCCAAATGCATTTTTTAAAGCATTAATTAATGCATGTCTTTTCCAAATGTACTTTTTAGCATTAATTAATGCATGTCTTTTCCAAATGCATTTTTAATGTTTAAATACATTCCTTCCTAATAGCATTCTTAATGCATGGATAATACCTCACTTTAATGCATTATTAATACATTACTTTAATATATTTTATCGTTATATTTTTAATGAACCAGTCGCATATGGCCAGGTGACTGTTGGCTGCATGGAAATTTTTCCAGCCACATGAGTCCCCCACAGCCTTGTCCCCTCTAATATTTAATTACTAAATGTGTACTTGTGCTAAATTAATTATTTTCCTGACACGATGGTGACCCGTTGCGGTGCACTTTGACATGACATGATAGTGGCCCGACGTGGCGCACTTCTGACAGTGAACATGACATGACAAGATTGGATGGCCTGGACACCGTGGATGATTGTGTTTGTACAATTGAACCGATAATGTTTGCATCATGTCTAGGACAGGGATCCCTGAGTACCACGGGCAGGGGTACCTGCTGTAAATGGCTAAGGCTAATAACTAGAATAATTCAGTAGTCATGAGAGATTTCCCCAGCTACAGGCGATCCCGTTATCTCGGCCACCATTGTGGGACTTGCAGCCTGCCGACGAGTAGGGCACAAGTCCAAACTCACTGATATATGGAAAGAACAATGTACTGCTTAATGAACCCAAGTCGCCTGGATAACCTGGATTAGCTGCAGGGCTTGTGGCTGGAGGAACATCTCACTACATGTGGTGATAACCCTAGCTAGCTAATGTAGAAAGCCGTAGACACTGATTGGCCGGGAGCGATTGTATGGTGTGGTTTCAGTGCTCGATTATTGCAAGCTTGATCGCATGATTGTCACTCTTAACAATAAAGATCAGAGGCTAAGTTCGGTTCAGGCGAAGGGTTACAACCCCGGTCCTTGTTTGGTTTTAAGGGTTGTAACCTGGCTCCCGGAGCAGTTCTAAGTCCTCTCTTCGTTTATTGTATTATTGCACCCTACCTCGTGCTTGTAATATTTTACCTTACCAACCGGATTGGAGACGGAGTTCTATTCAGGTGAAGGGTTGCAACCCCGGTCCTTATATGGTTTAAGGGTTGTGACCTGGCTACTTGAATGGTTTTCTCGTACTCCATTATGACTGTTGTTATGTCTTTACTTCAGTTCTTTTAACTGCTTTAATATATTTTCTGATATGCTGGTTTTAGTTCTTAAGTGAAGCCTCCTTTGTGGCACTTGCTCTTTCTGGGATCTGACCCAGCTGGTTTTGTGTGGTCAGATTTCAGAGCAACCTCAGAGGATCTACCGACCTTCCAGCCCGATGGTGACCATCAGACGTGACCACGGCAACGAGTGGGTTTATTTTTGCTCTCCCACTCTATTGTAAAAATTTTATTTTAAGGCGTTTAGCCGACGAGCACCTGTTAGCTCGTATTGCATACCTTATTATTGTCTGCCTACGGGCTGTAACATGATTGACAGATCCTAGGGTTGATCATGTATGACTAAACTCTTGCTAGTCCTCACATTTTGTAACGACTAGCTTCATGATCAGCTGGATATGTAATGTTTGGGACGCCTTATTATTGTATATTTGGTGATCTTACATCTTGTAACTTTACTTGCTTGCTTGAGATTGAGACAGTTAGGCTTGTTATTGACCATAGGAGACTGATTTGTAGTTAAACCCTCATGTATCTAGACAGCCGTGACCGTATAATGGGGTGGATTCCATTTTATTATACGTAGCTGGCTATGTATGCCCCCGTTCTCTAGTATTCTGGTTTTGGGGCGTTAAATGGTTTAAGTGGTGGACCATGAAGGTCTTGTAAATCAAGATATGTGAGGGTTTACCGAATAGATATCTCAAATCAGCACTCGCCTTTGATCTCTGCCCGACTTTTCTAATCCCTGAGATTCTCGACCTGGACACATGCTTGTATCGTTGATCTGTCTTGGTCCTTCCTTATTGCTCCCTATGTCGTCTTCTTCAGCGGTATTGTTCCTGGAGCTGCCGACCAACAAGGCGAAGCGCTTCCCGTGGACCAGCAGCAACAAGAAGACCAGGCCTAGCACTCAGGAGCAGCCTCCAGGGCCATGCCTTCCGGAGATTCAGAACCCCCGGTACAGTCAGCCCAGCCCGCGAGGCAGGATGATGGAGCCTTGGTTGGAATTATCAGGGAGCTGCTTGCATCGCAGGACCGTCGAGGAGATGTCTTGCATCAGGTCGTGGCAGATACTCTGGGCAGAGGTGGATATCATGGGAGCAGTGCAGCGAACAGTTTCAAGCGCCTGAACCCTCCATTCTTCGATGGCAGCGAAGATGCTATCGCTGCTAATGCGTGGCTTCAGGACACAGAGGTGATATTGGAAGCAGCGAAGACCCCAGAAGATGAGAAGGTGGCCGTGGTGCGCCTGCAGTTATTGGATCTAGCCTGTAGCTGGTGGGCGACTCAGGCCGTTGGACTAGTGGCGCCTATTGCCTGGGCAGTATTCCGTGAGAGATTTCGGACCAAGTACTTCGATGCGGTGGCTCGGTACGATCTTCAGACCAAGTTCACCAATTTGAAGCAGATGGGCAGGACGGTCGATGGGTATGCGGCCGAGTTTTCCAGGCTTAGTCAGTTTGCTCCCACCTTGGTGGCGACCGAGTTCGATAGAGCCCAGCGGTTTCAACATGGACTCCACCTGGAGATTTTGTTGGCAGTGGAGCAGTTTGAGCATCAAACTTTTGATGCGGTATTGAGGGCAGCTATGAGGCATGAGTATACCTCCCAGAGGATTGTGGACAGGAGCGGAGGTCGAAAGCGATCTCACGGCCTGATGAATCAGTCGTCAGCCCCAGCCCCGACAGCCAGGGCCTTGACCATTGGAGCTCCGAGAAGGACAACTTCAGTTACGTCGGTTCAGCATTCGACCCCGACGTATCCTCAGCAGCAGAAGCAGAAGCAGTCTTCCCCCATGGGCTGCTCTTATTGTGGGAAGCCTGGACATGTTGTTTCAGAGTGTCGCAAGGCTCGAGGATTGTGTTTGCTTTGTGGAGCACCGGACCACAAAGTAGGGTCCTGCCCATTCAGGACTGACTCATCACCAGCCAGGACCAGTTCATCAGTTAGGGGACCAGCCCCGGTACCAGTCCAGCAGCAGTTTTCATCCCCGAGGCCGTTGTCGACGCAAACCCAGGCTTTTTATCAGCAAAGGCCTCAGCAGTTTGCCCAGGCGCAAGCCCAGAATAGGCAAAGAGGATTCCAGCAGAGAGGGCCGGCACCCAGAGGACATGGTCAAGTGTTGGCTTTGACCATTGGAGAAGAAGGAGTGGCACCAGGTGAGGTAGTGGCAGGTACTATTCTCGTCAACACATTCCCGCTTCAGTGTTATTTGATTCTGGTGCATCGCATTTATTTATGTCTGTACGATTTGCGACACGGATAGGACTGGAGCCCGAGTCGTTATCAGTAAGGCTCAATATACTTACTGGTAATGGTCTTGTGGGAGTAGATAGAGTGTTTTTTCTCGTGTCAGATCGTGGTTAGCGGTAGAGAGTTTCCCGCTAGGCTGATAGAATTCCCGATGGCCGATTATGATGTGGTCTTAGGGATGGATTAGTTGAGGGACCAGTATGCTAGGATAGACTGTCATATTGGCAGAGTTGTTTTTAGCATTCCAGGCGAGCCGGAATTTTTTTTTTCTCGAGGCGAAGTGGAACCTTCTCCTCCAGTATTGCTGATGGCCGTAGCAGCAGTACAGTTACCCCGAATAGTCGAAGAATTTCCAGACGTTTTCCCGGAAGAGCTTCCAGGAATGTCGCCAGAGCGGGAGATCGAGTTTACTATCGACTTGATTCCCGGGACAGCGCCAGTGTCAGAGAGAGTCTACAGGATGGCGCCGTCAGAATTGGAGATATTGTACAAGATGATTGAAGAACTCCGGACCAAGGGATTCATTCGTGCCAGTAGATCGCCTTGGGGAGCCCCAATGCTTCTTATGAAAAAGAAGGATGGTACGTCCAGATTATGTGTTGACTATCGTACCTTGAACTCAGTGACAATCAAGAACAGATATACTCTCCCCAGGATAGATGACCTGTTTGATCAACTCAGAGGAGCGGCAGTATTCTCGAAGATTGATTTGCGGTCGGGATACCACCAGATCAGAGTCAGAGAGCAGGACATCCCGAAGATAGCTTTCAGATCTAGATATGGGCATTGGGAGTTCCTTGTTATGCCCTTTGGAGCAACCAATGCGCCGGCTGTATTCATGGACCTCATGAATCGTATCTTCATGCCTTATTTGGACCAGTTCGTGATCGTGTTCATAGACGATATCCTGGTCTATAACAAGAGTGAAGCAGAGCATGAGCAGCATCTCAGAGTTGTCCTCCAGATTCTCCGAGAGCACCAATTGTATGCCAAGTTCAGTAAATGCGAGTTCTGGCTCGATCGCATTTCATACTTGGGTCATATCATCACCAGGGGCGGAGTGGAAGTGGATCCCCAGAAGATAGTGGCTATCATAATCTGTCCAGTGCCCCGCACAGTTGCAAAAGTTTGCAGTTTTCTTGGATTGGCCGGCTATTACCGGAGATTTGTTTCGGACTTTGCTCGGATATCAGCGCCATTAACGCAGTTGATCCGCAAGGATGTGTAGTTTGCTTGGACAGCAGAATGTCAGGAATCTTTTGAGAAGCTAAAGAGAGGCTTGATGACGGCACCCGTTCTCACACTTCCAGATGGGACCGGAGGATTTTCAGTGTACTGTGACGCTTTAGGCAAGGGCTTAGGATGTGTTTTGATGCAGCATGGAAAGGTAATAGCTTATGCATTATGACAACTTCGTGATCATGAGAGAAATTACCCAACCTATGGAATTGGCAGTTGTAGTGTTTGCACTTAAGTTGTGGAGACACTACCTATATGGAGACAGGGTAGAGATTTTCACCGACCACAAGAGCCTGAAGTATGTGTTCACTCAGAAGGACCTTAACATGCGTCAGAGGAGATGGCTAGAGCTACTTGTGGATTATGATGTCAACCTACAGTATCACCCTGGGAAGGGCAACGTTGTTGTAGATGTGTTGAGCAGGAGAGCCGGAGTTTATTTTCTGACAGCGCAACCAGAGTTATTGGCAGATCTTCAGAAGATGGGTATAGAAGTTGTCCTTCCTACCAATGTGGCATTGATGGCCAGCATGCAAGTACAGTCCAGTATAGTTGAGAGGATCAAGATAGCTCAGTCCTCCTATTCTAAGCTTCAGCGGCTTAGAGCAGAATGTGAAGCAGGACGACGACCAGAATTATGCATTCACGAAGACGGTACCCTTCGACATGGTAAGCGTCTTTGTGTACCCAGTGGAGATATCAGACAGGAGGTGATGGCGGAAGCTCACAGTTCTTAGTATTCGATTCATCCCGGTGGCACGAAGATGTACCGAGATATCCGTCAGCACTTTTGGTGGAATGGCATGAAGAGGAAGATAGCTCGGTTTGTCTCTCAGTGTTTGGTTTGCCAACAAGTCAAGGCTGAACACCAGAGGCCAGCTGGACTTCTTCAGCCCTTGCCGATTCCAGAATGGAAGTGGGAACATATAACCATAGATTTTGTGACTGGATTACCTAGATCCCCAACAGGTAGAGATGCTATTTGGGTTATGTTGACAGGCTCACGAAGGTGGCTCACTTTCTCCCGTTCAGAGTGGGTCAATCGACGCTCAGCTAGCAGAGATGTATCTTCGGCAGATTGTCAGATTCCACGGTACCAGTCAGTATCACCTCGGACCGGGATTCAAGATTTACGTTACACTTTTGGCGTAGCTTGCAAGAAGTTTGGGAACTCACCTCCAGTTCAGCTCAGCTTATCACCACGCAGACAATTGTCAGTCGGAGCGCACGATCCAGACACTTGAGGATATGTTGAGATCTTGTACACTTGACTTCGGTGGTTCGTGGAAAGATCCCTGCACCTGGTGGAGTTCTCGACAATAACAGTTTTCAAGCCAGAGTATCCAGATGGCTCCGTTGCGAGCACTGTATTGTAGGAAGTGCAGATCCCCACTAGCCTGGGATTATGTAGGAGAGAGGCGATGCTTAGTCCAGATGATCGCTCAGACAGTTGAAGTGGTCAGGAGAGTTAGAGATCATCTTCGCGTTGCACAAGATCGTCAGCGCCATTGGGCCGATTCTCATCGGCGTCCCCTTGAATTTTCTGTCGGCGACCATGTGTTCCTAAGGATCTCGCCTAACCGTGGCGTCATTCATTTTGGCGTACGGGGAAAGCTTAGTCTGTCAAGACCCGCACCCATTTTTTTTAAACGGATACGAGACATGTCCAAGCCAGCCTACGCCGCAATGTCGGCGGTAGAACGCTGTCACGGCCATGAAGATCAAAATCACAAATAATGCTCATTCACAAAATTAATTTAATTTACAATGATCACAAGTTTTACATTTGTAGAAAAATATAAACTTGTACAAATAAATGAATAACTACAACTCAACTAGCTAACTAGTCTCTAGGCTTTGCCTGCAAGTATTTTCGCCACTCCCAAGCTAAGTGAATCCACGGCTAACCTGAAAATGTTAGTTTCCAGTCAGGAATGGAACGAGCACAATTCACTGAATGCAATTTCAAATAAAGAAAATGACTATAAAACAAAGGTTAGACATCAATCATGAGTTTTAAAAATAAACAGAAAATACAGAAAACCAATAGCAAATAAATAGACACAACACACTTTTTCCAACTGTTAGAAGTACCTTTGATATGTGATCGGTCTAGGGTACTACACCGCACGGTCTACGAGGTCTACTTGCATGAAAAATAAGCACTGTCTACGAGATCTACTTGCAGAAAATAAGCAATGTCTACGAGATCTACTGCATGAAAATAAGCACTGTCTACGAGATCTACTGTAGAAAATAAACACTGTCTACGAGATCTACTGGAGAAAATAAATACTGTCTACGAGATCTACTGTAGAAAATAAACACTGTCTACGAGATCTACTGCATAAAATAAACACTGTGTCTATGGTCGGATCACACATCCTTGGTACTTCTCATTCCCGACTCAATAATTTATAATAGAGTATAAAAATCACATAACCAATGACTAATCAATAAATATAGTAAAGATCAATATCGAAATGCGGACAATAAACTGTACTCGCCTGTGGTCCTCTGTTGGTGAAACCGACAATCTGAACCACTCAATGTGCCACAATAGTCAAAACCCGTACAACAGTCCCCGGATGCTGAAATAGACAATACCAACGATCTCAGAATAGTCAAATTAGCTAGAATTTCCTGTCCTTAAGTCCAATTCTGGATACAGGGGCAAAACGGTAATTTCGGGCAAAATGATGTCAGTTGTTGGACCCGTTTACACCGAAAAGCGCGCCAAAGTCAACGGTCTCTAAAGTTGTCAAACTACATGTCTATGGATCCAATTTTCTGATACGAACCCAACCGTATGTCCAAAGTTGGATTCCGGCGGGCCGTGCACAAAATCACCCGTTGAGTCGGACCGGGGGGGCCCGCGATACGGCAATTTTATCAACTGTCTCAGAATCGGACCAAACTTGGCATACAGGACCAGAAAAATGATACGGTCCTGATGGCGCAAGTTTCATCTCGATCTGACGAGCGTGCACAAAGTAATTGAGAAATTTGCAAAGTGCACGATATGATAAATTTTGACGGATACGCATCAAATTCGTCGCGCACACGCGACCAATTTGAATTCCGTCAAAGCCCACACGACCATGAAACCATTACGCAGCTTTCAATACTTTCGGTTCGCGACCACGTCGCCCGGATTGGCGGGACGCACGTCGTGTGGATGAGTTTTTCTAAATTTTTCTATTATTCAAAACAGGTTTTTTCCTAACTTTGAAACTGAATAATTTTGCATATAGTGAACGAAAAATAAATCTATGAGAAGGGACTTGATCTCCTACAGGTTAGCTATAAATCTGTTTAAACAGATTTTGAAATATCGCCATATTCTGGTCGGAGTTCGATCTCGAATATGGGGGTTTGGGCTGCTCGATCCCCTGTTTATGAACAGGTTTTTGACGATCTTTGATTCGATTTAAAACCGATCCTAACACGAAAGGGAATAAACTATTTACTGGGGTTTGTAGGCGCTAGTGTTGTACATACCAGAGAAAGAAGATCGGAAAACGGTCGAGAGACGGGGAGGAAAACTCCTCGCGAAGTTGGGCTTCCAACGGCTATTGCTGCCGTCGCTACCAGGTCTGCCGCGCGCGCGTCCCCGCGCCTGGCCGGGGTCAGCCTCCGGCGGTGGCTCGGCCCTGCTGCGGCGGTCCAGGGCGCACCCACGTCGGAGCTGGGGGTGGTGGCATCGGGTTTACGTTAGGGTTTGAGAGAAATTCGCTCTCTCGACGTATATATAGTAAATACAGGGTCGGGTCGGCCTGGGTGTTCTCGGGTTGGAGATCGGGCTTGAGCGGAGTGGTTTCTTAGCATGGCTGCTACCTGCGGCCTGTGGCCGATTGGTCAACCGAGCTGGGCTCGGTCCACCGAGTGTTTGACTTTGATCGTGAAGTTGAGCCACTGGGTGCGGGTGTATATGTAAGCTGAAACCGAGCGGGTCTGCGAGTGCTACAGGGTTGGCTTTAGAAAATTAATCGGAGGAGCATGCTGGTTGGCTCCTTGCATGGGCCTGCGGCCTGCTGGCTTATGGGGAGAAGGATTTAATTCCTTTTTCTTATTAGTAAGCCCAATCTTATATATATATATATACATATATCAATACATATATATCTATCATTATAATATTTCTATATAATATATCACTATATATATATATTTCTATTATATACCACTATATATTTCTATATAATATATTACTATATATATATTTCTATTATATATACCACTATATATATTTCTATATAATATATTACTATATATATATATATATATATATAATATATATATATATATATATAATATTATATTTCTATTATATATACCACTATATATATATATATCTATATAAATATTACTATGTATTTATATGAATATATAATAATATTAATTGACAAAACTTAATATAACCAATACAAATAAATAATATTATATATAATAACCTCAATAAAATAATAAATATAACGAAATTCAATAAACTAATAATGGCGTATATATATACACAACTTGTGCAGTCTAAAAAATCTAATATGTACACGGACCTATTTTATACCAATATTACCGAATATCAACTAATAATGACAGTTATAATATTTAATTACGAATATTAGAAAATATTCATTAAATAATTAAAACGGAACACCACACACACTCATACCAAAATACGTCAATACGAACATCATTGAACGTCCCGCATGACTACATAGGCTTGGGCTCAGTTCGGGTCCAGTCCAGACTAAAATGGTATAATCGGTTTCCCTAAACTCAATAATATAATTAATAGATACATAAAACTTCGGCAAGGGTTAAGTTGCAACTTGGCCTGGTTTTTCTAGTTAGAACAGTTCTATGGCTCGGCCTTCCTTACCACGGCAAATACACTGGTCAAAGCACGTCATTGCGCTATCATTGCCACGATTTCTAGTCACCGTGCACTCCAAAACTCTGCCATGGCTAACGTCATCTATCGTACTAATTAACTAAGTAATTAAAATCTAAAATCACCATTCCAATACAATAAATAATAATAATAAATATTAAATTTTCTGGGAAGGACAGCTACAAATATATCCACCTTAAAAATAATTTCGTCCTCGAAATTCTAATTCATAATTATTCCTTATGTTTCAAAGGAAAACTACCATTACCTTAATCTCCTCGAATTTTAATTTCTCAAAATAGTTTATATCTTCCTCCTAGCCATTTTGTAATTACGAAACTCCGAGGACTTCTACCCACCTTGGGTTACACTACTCCCTCAAATCTCATGTCACTAAAACTTTACAATCTTCCAACTAATTGCTAAAATTGCTACCCATAGATATATATATACTGCTTATGGCCACTATAATCCTCTCCTATTTATCGAACAACCCGAATTCTTACAAGCAATAATTTACACAAGTAGCTAATAGATATTGGTAAATTCTAATAAACATGTCCTTTCATCGTTCCGCAATAGGAAGAACAGGAAGATAAGGAAGAATAATCAGGAGCAAATATGAAATTCCAGGATAGTAGGGAGTATCCAATGATGCGGATAGAAAGAAGGTTTACGAACCATTGACTTATTTGCTAAAGTGGCTACTCTAGTCTAGTCACTCGCTAAATCGAAGCACCTTTCGCCTCCTAGAGTGGCTTGCAATATGTGCAATACAGAAGTCTCATTCTCGAAATTCTAAATAAGGTTCTATAATAGAACGAAATTTAGGAAGTCAAGATCGTGATCTTTCCCGTGGTTATTTAAACACACGAGCAAGGGATAAAATGCAATACAAATTTGTATCATGACTCCCAGGTAGATGGAATATTGGTTACGAATGACTTCACAATCTAAGAGGGGAGACTACATAATATGTATAGGGACCTATTTCAAATAGTTCGGTTTTATAATCTAAATGTAGTGGTATGCATGGGGGGTTTTTACCGGATCCCAATGGGTTCCTGATTGGACGTCAATCGTTGGTTAGATGAACCTCGGATTTCAGTCTCTATTGACTGGTCTAGTTTCCAATGGTAACTATTACTGCTAGGTTAGGATAATCCTAGAATAGTTTTCACCCAAGTGATTGAGCTAGATGGGCAGTCGGATTGGTTTGCTAGGTTCCTAAAGCCAAAAATGCGTCTTCGGTGACTTCTGTGTTTACGTAGCACGAGAAGACATAATTGAGTGGCACACTAGTGGCATGTGCGTAATAGGCTTCAAGTAGATCACAACCATATATTGGGTCGAAGGAATGGGGTCGTGGTCAAGGCTCTAATGGAGGTTGGAAAGTGTATCGGTACTATGGTAAAAGTTATAATTAGTCCTTTTGTCCTGAAAGTCGTACCATAAAATAGAGTACAAGGGGACGCGTTTGGGTGGGACATGATATACCTAGATGAAGGCGAACTCGTCTAGGCCTTGCATATGCAGTTTGTTGGAAGATAACAGTTGGTCTCGTGCTCCGAATATTAATGACACGGCCGGGGACACAAAATGATCTAAAAGGAAAGTGGGAGTCCATAGGGCACTAACTATCATTCTAACATAAATTATTCTAATCAATCGATGATCTTCGTATATCCCAAAACTTTAGGAGGCTTACAGTCTACCCACCTTAGAAGCTAGGATATGGTTTTAGGAATATTGAGGTTAGAAAAATTTTAAAATCAGGATGTTGTACCCCGATTCTTGTTAATAAAAGTTAAGGCACGGTGTAATGGATTATGGTAGATATAAGTCAAGTCAAGGATCGTTCCTCAATAACTGGAAAACGAGTGTGTACGATGACACATGGTTGATAAAATAGAATGACCTACTCGTCCCTAGTATACGAGAGTTATCACGGGATAACCAACTCTAAGGCACATCATAAGAAAAGAATTCTAATAACTAAGTTGTGAATTTCTATTTGTGTCGAGCCTTCCAGACTATTGCCACAAAGGTTCTAGGGGTATGGGCTTAAGGGTTGCTAGTTAAAGCAAGCTTCAAGCAATAATTAGAGACTCATGACAATTGGTTTCTTGAGAAGAGATAGCCTCCTAGGTTGGCATTTTGACCAATGGTAAACCCTAATCATTCTCAAATTCAGATGGCTAGGGGTTCCAATAGTAGTTGAGGTCGATGAGAGAACGAGTAACTCAATCATATGACTGGCCGATGGTAGTTACACTTGTGCCTACCATTATCATAGCCATGGGAATACTCTGTATCTCTCTACCATCATGAGCTTTCGTCTTTCCAAATCGATGAAAGACAAAAACAATAAAGAATTCAACGGAGATGTTACTGAATACAATTTTGTGATTCAAGGACGAACATATAATTCAAGAGGAATTGTCAATGCAGTCGCGGATGAGATCCTAGAGACATCTACTTCTCAATCCACGTAGGTTAATCAGAGGAAGAGCGAACCAAGTGCACTACGGTTGATCAGACCGTAATACCTCGATTCTGATTAGACAATATGTTAGTAGGCGTCTCCAATAAACATATGTCTTGAATCAAGCTCGATAAAAGTAAGCTTGCAAAACTAGGCTGTGATAGCAATATTGGTCAAAGTAGTCAAATTACAAGTATACAAGATTTTTGAAAGAAGGCACAAGTAGTTCGAGTTTTGTGAGAATCAAACCTTACCCGGTGTTCTTGCTTATACAGTCTTCCTACTATCTTCTTATCCACAAGGACTTGGTCGACTAATAGGTTATGGACATTCTAAATTCCATATTCTAGGTAAACCTATTAGTGTCAGTCGATATCCTCGTCAATAGGTCACAAGGACCACGAAATGCTAGATCGGGAGACGTGCTATCCAACTTACAAAACTTCCACTAATATTGGTTTCGGGTCTCCTGGGACATACTGGTATTGTCCTATCCTCCATAGTATCCTAAACCTGTAATCACGTTCGAAGTCATTTCACCGAGGGTTACGCCTCGCCCGTATACTCGGGCTGTGATAAAACCTTTGGTTTCGTAAATCAAATATGATACAAAGTCAAACACCTCTTAACTCTATCCAATATTGACTCAAGGGTAACTACGATCAAAAGGACCACTAGCTATAGTTTTTAATAACGTTCTATAACCTATATTTCTTAAACAAAACCAACTCTAGGGGTCGTGTCTCGCCGGTGCGCTGCTGGCTGCAGTGAATACATAGTCTCCCTAATTCAAATAAATGGCGACAGTACGCTGCTGTCCTGCTATTATGAGTCAACCATCATCCTTTAACTATATCTGTAAAATTCCTGGGCTTCTAGGGATTCAAAACATGTCAACTATGTAATAAGGCATAAATATTTGTCCTATCAGTCACAATCTTTAAATAAAAGATTGAACAGGGAGGGAATATCTGAAGACAAAGAAATACAACCATTCTAGTACCTATTCTGTGTGTATTCAAACCCTTGAGGAAAACTTTGAATCGAAACTAACTTGAGGTTCATCTATGGATATCATAAAATAATAACTCTTAGGGCAAAAATAAAAATTAAATAGGCAATTTGACTAAGATATGAGGATGATATCTAAGAGACAAAGAGAAGGAAGTAAATAATTCATCTAGGTTAGATTATCAATTCTATGAAGCCCTGTCTCATCTAGTGAATAACATATCCACATTGGATCATATCGTCATATCAAAAGAAAATAGTGTGTCTATAGGGATCTAGCAAGCTATCTGAATTTAATAATTCTAAATTGCATGGCCTATCTGACAACCTTAACTACCCGACGGTCAACTTGAACAAGGGACTCCTAGTCCTAGTCATTCTCTTAAATTAAATTAATCCCTAATTCATGAATGAGCATTTTCTAGTTACAGGCTCGTAATAGTACAGCTAACTAAAGTACTATTACGAGTTTGCATGATTTACGAAGACAGACCTGCATGGGCCACCACAAAAACTTGTCACGATCCGCATCCATTTTTTTTAAACGGATACGAGACGTGTCCAAGCCAGCCTACGCCGCAGTGTCGGTGGTAGAACGCTGTCACGGCCATGAAGATCAAAATCACAAATAATGCTCATTCACAAAATTAATTTAATTTACAATGATCACAAGTTTTACATTTATAGAAAAATATAAACTTGTACAAATAATGAATGACTACAACTCAACTAGCTAACTAGTCTCTAGGCTTTGCCTGCAAGTATTCCCGTCACTCCCCAAGCTAAGTGAATCCACGGCTAACCTAAAAATGTTGGTTTTCAGTCAGGAATGGAACGAGCACAATTCACTGAATGCAATTTCAAATAAAGAAAATGACTATAAAACAAAGGTTAGACATCAATCATGAGTTTTAAAAATAAACAGGAAATACAGAAAACCAATAGCAAATAAATAGACACAACACACTTTCCCCAACTGTTAGAAGTACCTTTGATATGTGATCGGTCTGGGGTACTACACCGCACGGTCTACGAGGTCTACTTGCATGAAAAATAAGCACTGTCTACGAGATCTACTTGCAGAAAATAAGCACTGTCTACGAGATCTACTGCATAAAAATAAGCACTGTCTACGAGATCTACTGCAAAAAATAAATACTGTCTACGAGATCTACTGCAAAAAATAAACACTGTCTACGAGATTTACTGCAAAAAATACACTGTCTACGAGATCTACTGCATGAAAATAAACACTGTCTATGGTCGTATCACACATCCTTGGTACTTCTCATTCCCAACTCAATAATTTATAATAGAGTTTAAAAATCACATAACCAATGATTAATCAATAAAATATAGTAAAGATCAATATCGAAATGCGGACAATAAACTGTACTCGCCTGTGGTCCTCTGCTGGTGAAACCGACAATCTGAACCACTCAATGTGCCACAATAGTCAAAACCCGTACAACAGTCTCCGGATGCTGAAATAGACAATACCAATGATCTCAGAATAGTCAAATTAGCAAGGATTGTCTGTCCTTAAGTCCAATTCTGGATACAGGGGCAAAACGGTAATTTCGAGCAAAAACGATATCCGCCGTTGGACCCGCTTTGCACCGAAAAGTGTGCCAGAGTCAACGGTCTCTAAAGTCATCAAACTACATGTCTACGGATCCAGTTTTCCGATACGAACCCAATCGTATGTCCAAAGTTAGATTCCGACGGGCCGTGCACAAAATCACCCGTTGAGTCGGACCGGAGGGCCCGCGATACGGCAATTTTATCAACTGTCTCAGAATAGGATCAAACTTGGCATACAGGACCAGAAAAATGATACGGTCCTGATGGCACAAGTTTTGTCTCGATCTGACGAGCGTGCACAAAGTAATTGAGAAATTTGCAAAGTGGACGATACGGTAAATTTCGACGGATACGCATCAAATTCGTCGCGCACACGCGACCAATTTGAATTTCGTCAAAGCCCACACGACCACGAAACCATTACGCATCTTTCGATGCTTTCGGTTCGCGACCACGTCGCCCGGATCGGCGGGACGCACGTCGTGTGGATGAGTTTTTCTAAAATTTTCTATTATTCAAAACAGGTTTTTTTCCTAACTTTGAAACTGAATAATTTTGCATATAGTGAACGAAAAATAAATCTATGAGAAGGGAATTGATCTCCTACAGGTTAGCTATAAATCTGTTTAAACAGATTTTGAAATATCGCCATATTCTGGTCGGAGTTCGATCTTGAATATGCGGGTTTGGGCTGCTCGATCCCTTGTTTATGAACAGGTTTTGACGATCTTTGATTCGATTTAAAACCGATCCTAACACGAAAGGGAATAAACTATTTACTGGGGTTTGTAGGCGCTAGTGTTGTGTACGTACCAGAGAAAGAAGATCGGAAAACGGTCGAGAGACGAGGAGGAAAACTCCTCGCGAAGTTGGGCTTTCAACGGCTATTGCTGCCGTCGCTACCAGGTCTGCCGCGCGTGCGTCCCCGCGCCTGGCCGGGGTCGGCCTCCGGCGGTGGCTCGGCCCTGCTGCGGCGGTCCAGGGCGCGCCCACGTCGGAGCTGGGGGTGGTGGCGTCGGTTTTACGTTAGGGTTTGAGGAAAATTCGCTCTCTCGACGTATATATAGTAAATACAGGGTCGAGTCGGCCTGGGTGTTCTCAGGTTGGTGAGAGCTCGGGTACTTGAGCGGAGTGGTTTCTTAGCATGGCTGCTTCCTGCGGCCTGTGGCCGATTGGTCAACCGAGCTGGGCTCGGTCCACCGAGTGTTTGACTTTGATCGTGAAGTTGAGCCACTGGGTGCGGGTGTATATGTAAGCTGAAATCGAGCAGGTCTGGGAGTGCTACAGGGTTGGCTTTAGAAAATTAATCGGAGGAGCATGCTGGTTGCTCCTTGCATGGGCCTGCGGCCTGGTGGCTTATGGGGAGAAGGATTTAATTCCTTTTTCTTATTAGTAAGCCCAATCTTATATATATAATATATATATATATATATATATATATATAATATATAATATATATTATATATATATTATATATATATATATATACATATATCAATACATATATATATCACTATATATATTTCTATATAATATCACTATATATATATTTCTATTATATATACCACTATATATATTTCTATATAATTATTCTATATATATATATATATATATATATATATATATATTATATATATATATATATCTATATATATATATATATATATATTATATATATATATATTATATACCACTATTATATTTCTATATAATATATTACATATATATATATTATATATATATATATATATCTATATATATATTTCTATTATATACCACTATATATATATATATATATATATATATATTTTTTATTAAATAAAAATAATAATATAATATAATCTATTATTTCTATTATATATACCACTATATATATATCTATATAATATATTACTATGTATTTATATGATATATAAATAATATTTAATTGACAAAACTTAATATAATCAATAACAAATATAATATTATATATATAATAACCTCAATAAATAATAATAAATATAACAAATTCAATAAAACATAATGGCGTATATATATACACAACTTGTGCAGTCTAAAAAAATCTAATATGTACACGGACCTATTTTATACCAAATTACCGAATATCAACTAATAATGACAGTTATAATATTTAATTACGAATATTAGAAAATATTTATTAAATAATTAAAACGGAACACCACACACACTCATACCAAAATATGTCAATACGAACGTCATTGAACGTCCCGCATGACTACATAGGCTTGGGCTCAGTTCGGGTCCAGTCCAGACTAAAATGGTATAATCGGTTTTCCTAAACTCAATAATATAATTAATCGATACATAAAACTTCGGCAAGGGTTAAGTTGCAACTTGGCCTGGTTTTTCTAGTTAGAACAGTTCTATGGCTCGGCCTTCCTTACCACGGCGAATAGACTGGTCAAAGCACGTCATTGCGCTATCCTTGCCACGATTTCTAGTCACCGTGCACTCCAAAACTCTGCCATGGCTAACGTCATCTATCGTACTAATTACTAAGTAATTAAAATCTAAAATCATCATTCCAATACAATAAATAATAATAATAAAATATTCTAAATTTTATGGGAAGGACAGCTACATAGTCCTAGATATATAGGGCCGTTCAAAATTCTGGAGCGAGTATCAGACGTATCCTATCGTCTCGCTCTTCCGCCGTCTCTGAGTGAGGTACATGACGTATTCCACGTATCCCAACTACGACGGTATATCCCGGACCCGAGCCACATCCTGGATCATTCGGAATTGGTTGTTGGTACCAACCTTTCGTATGAGGAGAGGCCCGTATCCATATTAGACCAAAAAGAGAAGATACTTACGAACAAGACTATCAAGTTAGTCCGTGTTGCTTGGGGTCATCCCTCTTTGGGAGAGTCAACGTGGGAGCGTGAGGATGGTATCCGATCGTGATATCCCGACCTGTTTGACTCATGAGGTATAATATCTTTCCTATGCCTCATGTCTTCGAATCCTTGCTTGCGCAAATAATTGATTGATTGCTTGACTAGTATAGCTTGCCTGTGAGTAGTATAGCTTGCCCTTGTATCTCAAGCCACTTGATTAAATTTCGAGGACGGAATTCTTTTAAGGTGGGTAGAGTTATAATGACCATTGTTCGTATTACGTATCTCGGTATACGTGTACGTATTTAGACCCGTATTGCATGTCTCCTTGGTTGGTTCGGCCCAACTTGACTTGGTTCGGCTTGGTATTTGCATGGTTCGGTTTTGCTAGATTTTGTGTGGACCAAACTACTCCCCCTACCACCATCTTCATTAAATATCTCACTAACATTCTCTCTCTTCATTACTTCTCTCCTCCACCATTACTTCTTCAACCACCAGGAAAGAAAGAGAGAGGGGGAGAGCTTAGGCAAGTGCACCTTGCTTCATGGAGGAAGTCCATTTTTATTGTTCCATTGTCTTCCTCATATGTTTCTAACCCACTTTAGTACTTGGCATTTTTCATTTCCATGGTTAAATTTTTGTAGATCTAGCTTTGTGGTATTTTCGGTTTCCAGGACTTTGATCTATAAAACTTGCATATTTTGCTAAGTTGATGATCCCATGTTGCAGAGAATTTCGTTTGGTCCAAATTTGACCTACGAGAAATAGCTGAGCCGCATGGGCATTTTCAGCACTTGGCCGCATGCAAATGCCAAGTGAGCCACATATGCATTATTTAATGCATGTGCTGGCAAGCTTGCTTGCATGCTGATTTTTGAAGCATATGTTTCTCTAAATGCATTATTTAATGTGTGGGTTAGCAAGCTTTGCTTGCATGCACACGATCAGTAGCGAGCCGCATAGGCATTATATTTTATATTGGAATGCATTCAGCCACATGCATTCAGCCACATGTATAGGCACTATATTTTAATGCATGTTCAGCCGCATGCACATTAGCAAGCATGTCCAGCCGCATGCATTAGCTAACAAAATGCCTTAGGATTTATTGCATTACTTATTTGCATTATTCATTTTTGCATGGCAATTAACTGGTTGGCCGCATGGGATGTAACCAGCCGCATATGGTTTGGGAAATACATTACTTAATGCAATATTGTCCCATATTTTATGCTTTTGTCCTTATATGCTTTAATGCTTGGGTTAAAGCATTCTGGAAATGGCTAGCCGCATAGCTTTTAAAGCTTATATTCCTAATGCATTATTTTATGTTTTAATGCATTTTAAGGCCTTAATGTTTATATTTTATGCTTTAGTCCTTAGGAATGCAACTAAATGCATTATAGCAGCATGAAAATTCAAGGAATGCAACTAAATGCATCATAGCCGCATGGCATTTCAAGGAATGCATTTTTATGCATTTTGATGCAATATTGAGGCATTATCCGCATAGCCCCCCCAAGGAATGCATGTGATGCATGTCTTTCCAAATGCATTTCAGCATCAACTGATGCATGTCTTTCCCAAATGCATTTTTTTGCATTAACTGATGCATGTCTTTCCAAATGCATTTATTAGCATTAACTAATGCATGTCTTTCCAAATGCATTTTTTTAAAGCATTAATTAATGCATGTCTTTTCCAAATGTACTTTTTAGCATTAATTAATGCATGTCTTTTCCAAATGCATTTTTAATGTTTAAATACATTCCTTCCTAATAGCATTCTTAATGCATGGATAATACCTCACTTTAATGCATTATTAATACATTACTTTAATGTATTTTATCGTTACATTTTAATGAACCAGCCGCATATGGCCAGGTGACTGCTGGCCGCATGGAAATTTTTCGAGCCACATGAGCCCCCCACAGCCTTGCCCCCTCTAATATTTAATTACTAAATGTGTACTTGTGCTAAATTAATTGTTTTTTCTGACACGATGGTGACCCGTTGCGGTGCACTTTGACATGACATGATAGTGGCCCGACGTGGCGCACTCCTGACAGTGAACATGACATGACAAGATTGGATGGCCTGGACACCGTGGATGATTGTGTTTGTACAATTGAACCGATAATGTTTGCATTATGTCTAGGACAGGGATCCCTGAGTACCACGGGCAGGGTACCTTGTAAATGGCTAAGGCTAATAACTAGAATAATTCAGTAGTCATGAGAGATTTCTCTAGCTACAGGCGATCCCGTTATCCCGGCCACCATTGTGGGACTTGCAACCTGCCGACGAGTAGGGCACAAGTCCAAACTCACTGATATATGAAAAGAACAATGTACTGCTTAATGAACCCAAGTCGCCTGGATAACCTGGATTAGCTGCAGGGTTTGTGGCTGGAGGAACATCTCACTACATGTGGTGATAACCCTAGCTAGCTAATGTAGAAAGCCGTAGACACTGATTGGCCGGGAGCGATTGTATGGTGTGGTTTTAGTGCTTGATTATTGCAAGCTTGATCGCATGATTGTCACTCTTAATAATAAAGATCAGAGGCTAAGTTCGGTTCAGGCGAAGGGTTACAACCCCGGTCCTTGTTTGGTTTAAGGGTTGTAACCTGGCTCCCGGAGCAGTTCTAAGTCCTCTCTTCGTTTATTTTATATTGCACCCCACGTCATGCTTGTAATGTTTTACCTTACCAACCGGATTGGAGACGGAGTTCTATTCAGGTGAAGGGTTGCAACCTTGGTCCTTGTATGGTTTAAGGGTTGTGACCTGGCTACTTGAATGGTTCCCTCGTACTCCATTATGACTGTTATTATTTCTTTATTTCAGTTCTTTTAACTGCTTTAATATATTTTATGATATGCTGGTTTTAGTTTTTAAGTGAAGCCTCCTTTGTGGCACTTGCTCTTTCTGGGATCTGACCCAGCTGGTTTTGTGTGGCCAGATTTCGGAGCAACCTCAGAGGATCTACCGACCTTCCAGCCCGATGGTGACCATCATACGTGACCAGGGCAACGAGTGGGTTTATTTTTGCTCTCCCACTCTATTGTAAAAATTTTATTTTGAGGCGTTTAGCCGACGAGCACCTGTTAGCTCGTATTGCATACCTTATTATTGTCTGCCTACGGGCTGTAACATGATTGACAGATCCTAGGGTTGATCATATATGACTAAACTCTTGCTAGTCCTCACATTTTGTAACGACTAGCTTCATGATCAGCTAGATATGTAATGTTTGGGACGTCTTATTATTGTACATTTGGTGATCTTACATCTTGTAACTTTACTTGCTTGCTTGAGATTGAGACAGTTAGGCTTGTTATTGACCATAGGAGACTGATAGATTGTAGTTAAACCCTCATGTATCTAGACAGCCGTAACCGTATAATGGGGTGGATTCTATTTTATTATACGTAGCTGGCTATGTATGCCCCCGTTCTCCAGTATTCTAGTTCTGGAGCGTTACAAGGAGTCCAAGATGGCTCTGGGAGTCAATAACCAATTCATATAGATGAGTCGGCATGGCGGCAAACCGTATGTGTGCCTTTGGATTGAGTTGAATTGAATGTGTGTGTACGGTTAGAACACAATGTTGGGCCTAAGATTTGGTTGTAACGTAGGCAACGTGCTTCGGCACGAGATGTGGCGTCAAGTCTTAAGTTGTTGTCGGCATATAAGTTACATAAGTTGGATTTGAGTCATCTTAAGTTTAAGTCAGGAAACGTCGCACAACAAAGTCGGTCGAGTGACACTTAGCCCTGAAGTCTTGATTGGGTTAGTTGGTGATCAAAGTAGCACGGGCCGCGAGGCGGCGATATGGTTTAGTCTTACTGAAATACGAGGCACGGCCTCAATATGGGTTTTGTAGCACGGTCACATGGAAAAGGAGTCTATCATGTAGTTGCGTCTCTGATTTTGGGCCGTAAGGCAAACACGACTTGATAGGTTAACGTTGATGTTGCAAGCACAGGATGTTCTAGAAACACAGAATAGGCCAAGGCGTCTGTCCTAAAATTGATCCTAAGGCAAGAGTAGAAAGACAATTGATAAGAAGGGACTATGTTGCACAAAGTAAATCAAACGTATTGGTTTTATATGGGTAGGCGAGGAGCTCATTCCACCAGTACAGTTGAGTACTGACACCCACATAGTTTTCATGGACAGGCACAGGTAGAAGCTCGTGACGCGGAGCTCGCTTAGATGCATCGAGGCATGGAGTTCCTTGGCGATTCGAAGCGTGCGGCCGTATGGAGTCAAGACTTATACGGGATATATGTATGGACGTCGCTTCCAAAGCATCCGCTTGCTCAAGACATGTATTGAGAGATGAGAGAGAGCTGAGTGACTTGTAATGTGAGATGAGTGAGCTTGAGAGACTTATAATCTTGGCCTTGCGCCCCATTGTAACCTTTGTTTCAATATCAATAAAGAGTGTTTTGCAATGACTTGTGTTTTGCTTCAAATTCTGCTGCTATTATTAAATGTCTCTGTTTGGGACTTCTGTGCGACGACCCCGTCGTAGCTGCTGAAATCGGCCGTTATGGAACCCGCCTTGCACGAGCGCAATCTAGGCTCGTGCGGCATCACGCCTTAGTGAGGACGATCGCTCCTACGGGCGGGGCGTGACATAATGGTATCAGAGCACGACTTTACGTCCTTGGACTATCGATTGAATTTTTTAACTCCGTTGTTTTTGCAAACTCTGAATTGTGCTTCCGCAAGTTGATATCGTTGGTGCGCTCTCTCTCAAATGTCCCACGGAATGTCCATACAATAAGTCTAAATAATTTGTAAAACGTAGGCGAAAAGTTTTTGACAAGAAACAAAAAGATGGTTCGCGTAAGCATGGTTGGCTAAGTCGGGCTGGGAATATACACCAAAGTTGCGTCGACCTTAGAAAAGTCGAGTACGGGAATTGAATAGTGTCGAGCAAGAATGAGTTGAACTCAATTGAGTAAATTGAGATGACTATCGATAGGGGTGCTATCGAGCGACGGTAACGTCGATGCGATATGGATGAGCGTGCTTAAAAATTTAGGAATGGTCCGAACAAAAAATTTGAAGAAGTCAATTTTTATTCGAATTATAAGTTAAGGATTTGTTGAATGACTTCGTCCCTGAGTGGTGTATGCGATAGCTTCAGGGATGTCGATTGATTGAGGATGCAGGGTGTCGGTGAGTCTATCAGCAAGCGTCGCGTTATGCAAAGCCTTAGATTGAGTGTCGTTGAACGAGTTGTAGTCTTAAAGATTTGGATAAGTTGATTAGAATAACTTAGAATTGACGCGCACAGAACGTGCACGAGATTGAGATTACGTAAGTATGAAATATGGAAATGATAGAGTAGGTGAAATCGAATCGAGGAAAAAGTTAGGGTGTAGCAAATGGATGACTTGATCGAAAAAATTAATATGGATCGTATAAAGTTAGCACGACATGTAGATAGCGTGCATGAAAAGGTTTAATTTTGAAGTTACGCGATTGACTCTAAGGATTGGATTAAATGTTACTCGATGATTTGAGTTAGAAAAGGAATGATGCGAATTAAGGAAATACGTTGGTCGATGACTTAAGGATGGATGAACGATACGTGAATTTGGTTTGAGGAAATTGATGTTGTGAATGAATCGAGGGGTAATGATCGAACTTGAATTTGAATGTCGAGGAGATTATCCAGTCGGACGATACCATCATTCGTACGACTCCAAATTGGTTACAAAGGAAGATCGTCAGGTTACGCATATCTTCGATGGTATTGAGGCGTATCAAAGAACGATATACGATAACTCGGGGGTACTCTGACTTGGCGAATGACGATCGTGCAAGTGTTGTTGTTCGGTTGGATGCTATACTTAGAATTTTGATTGAGATGAATGTTGGATGAAAATGATCGTGTCTTGATGGTTACGTTGATAATCACAACGTCAACGATATTGTCTTGCGCGAGTGCAACTCTAGTCTTGCACATGCGTCGCGTCGGATTTGGGGCAATCGTTCCACGTGAGCGTCGACATGGTGATTCATGTCGCGGGAATGATCGAACTCGGAAAATCAGGGCACGACAACTTTGATTGTCCCGACTTCTTGGTTTGATGTGAAGGAAAATCCGAGGATGTTTGGACTTGCGATTGATGATTGAGTAAACTTGAGGATTGAGTAGGTCCAATCCGCGTATCGAGAACGAACTAGCCGAGACACAAAATAAGAGTTACGTCCCGATATGAATAATTATCCTACGGTAGCGTTGCATGGTGATTTCATCCCCACCGTGGATAATCGGACTCGCATGAGATCAGGGCGTAGCATATTGTTAAGTCAGACGACCTTGTGATCGATTACGTGAATTGGAATAGATGACTTAGGGAATGTGGAATGTGAAATTTTGGTTAGCGACGAATTGTGTCATAGCGTGTTTCATTTGAAAAGAATCGATAGGTAGACAATATCGAACGGATTCGAGAGATAGACTATGTGAAATGGCTTGTTGGACAAGCGATATTGATATGTTAAAGATTTGGTTGAGTGAACTTATCGTAGGATGGCTTTGCTGAATGACTCGGACCCCGTACGACGAAATGTTAGGATGTGTGTAGGAAATTAATGCTCAATGTTTAGAAATCGGAGTGATACGAGCTTGGGTAGAAAACCCCGTACTATCAACTTGGTTTGACCTTATGATGGAGTCAGTATTGATATCGTTGATTGGGAACTATGATTCCAATACTGACGGAAAGACATAATCTAGCGGTTAGGCAGACATTTCGGTACGGAGCGATAGGAATTGTGGAGGCACCACTCATGAGGCTCGGTTGACATGCACGTATATCAGGGACGCCTGAATATGTGCACGATCCGACTCGAGTGGTGATGGGGGATTCTCTATCACGAGGCTTGGCTGAAATACATATATTTTGGGAACGCCTGGAATATGTGTACGATCCAGCTAAGTGATACGTTGAATCAAATGAGACTTGAGGAATGGAAAAGTGTCGAGGATTTTGAAATCGTATTAAAGGAAAGATTGATAGTAGCACGAGTGTCACGCCCCGATTCGAGAAATCGCTCGTCCTCCCTAGATTTTACCCGAATCATCATCCTCGTTGGGGTGTGATACCGCACGAGCCTCGAGTTGCGCTCATGCAAGGCAAGATAATAGTTCACATAGTATTTTATCTCAAAGTCGATAACATACTGTAGGTCCTAAAAATCAAGTTGCACCCATCAACAAAGTCAGAAAATTAAGAAATACAACTTTCAGATAAACTGCACAGACATCAGATTGCGCATCCTTCAGATTGCGCAGGATAGATTGCGCACACTTTCAAGTGCGCAGGCTGACGTGGTAAATCACCATCATTACCTGACACAAATCAAATCTTCTGACAATTGACAGCGCGGAGAACGAGGCGGCCGTTCATTTAATCGTGCAGCACGGCGCTCGAGGACAGCTGGCAGCGCAATCCATGTTGGCGCAATCTATGTTGGCGCAATCTATTTCCTGCGTAATTTAAGTTGGCGCAATCCAAAGCCTGCGCAATTCAATGTGCACGTTCTATCAGTACAAATGACAAAATACACGTGGCATTCATGCCATCAATTGCTCATTTTGTGGCAACTGTCTATGCATGATCATGCGCATTTCAATCAAATGATGCCATGTGTCCAAGACAGTTAGCCCATGATCCAGTAACTGCCTGCGCAGTCCATTGCTGCGCAAACCAATTGCTGCGTAATCTATCATGCGCAGTCCAGAATAACTAAAAGTTAGTTATTTCTCAGAACTCTATAAATAGAGTTTCAAGTCTCCATTCAAGGGGATCAAGGATCAATAATCAGAGATCAGAGAGATCATACTTCCAAGTTCAGAGAGTTCAGGAGTTCTTGCCTAAGTGCTGCTGCATTCTTCCGAGGCTTTTGCCTTCAACTTCCGAGGCTTTTTGCCTTCAATTCCAGAGTTGTCTTCAACTTCAGAGGCTTCGTCTTCAAGAGTTCACATCGTCCAAGGGATAAAGCAATCGTCATCTAGATTTGATTCCTAAAGTTGTACCATTCCCAGAATTCAAATTGTAATCTTTTACAAAGTTTGTATCAATAAAGTTCTTAAACTTCTGTTTTTGCAAACAAAATGGCGACTCTGCTGGGGACGACTTTCTCCTCCGATGAGAAAGTGACAACTCAATGTGACGTAGCGTCTATCGGAAAGTGCAGAAGACACTGGTTGTGAAGATCAACCAGACAGCCTATGAGTCTATGATCAACTCTAAGACCACTCCTCGTACTGCAACCACTGCTGCCACAAGCAAAGTGCGTCCAGTGTGGGTCCCAAAGACTACTGCACATTCTGTTAATGTTGCCAGTAAGTCTTCTGCGCAGTCTGCCAGCAAGGCTGCTGCGCAGTCCAAAGTTGCTGTCATCAAGCCTACTTCACAATCTATCTCTGCTACTGCTGCGCAATCTGCTATGGCCAGTGCATAAAAGACTTCATATGGTGCCATGGCTAAGTATAAAACTCCTATCCCCCTGGCGCAATTGGCTGCCAATCTTCCTGCGCAAACTAATACTCCAGCAACCAGAGTGCAACCTAAGCATTCTGTAGCAAGAACTCCTGATACGCAAACCACAATTTCTGTGGCCAGAACCAGTGTACCATCAACCCATGCGCAAAGCATGCCTGCACAATCCAAGAGTGACAGCCTTTTGGCTAAGCTATCTTCTTCTCATAACAAAGGAAAAGGCTCTGCTCCTCTTCCCAAACACACTGTTGCTCCTGTGCAATCTACTGGGGGTAGTCCTTTGGCTATTCCTCATCCTCTTCAAAATAAAGGGAAAGGCCCGTTGGTCTTTTCTCAAACTTCCTTGTCCCATGACTTGGAAGACAACAGAGGGAAACGCTCTTTAGCTAACCCTTCTTCACAAAACAAAGGAAAAGGCCCTTTGGTCTTTTCTCAATCTTCTTCAATTTTTACCGAAGAAGATCAATCTGAACGTGCCTCGGCACCAATCAGTACTAGAACTCTTTCAAACAAGGATTTTTCTTTCCTTTATGACAAAAGAACTTGTACTGACCAAAGAGGTATTCTGTCTACCCCAGTAGCAGAATTCCAGGACCTCCCGACTCTCAAGATTTCCCGTTCCAGACAGGGAAAACTGTTAGTGTCTCAGACAGAAACTCCTGGGGTGAATTTGCTGATCTCCGAACTTATCTCAATAGACCCACTCCGGTAAAACGTAAACAGCCAATGCCGAAGACCAAACATCATCAAAAACAAATCTCTAGGGTCAAAAATCCTGACACTTATGCCAATGAAGTGAGCACTTCCCTGTATAATCAAGGGACTAAATATTTGAAGAATCAGAATCATGTTCCGAATGTTATCAAAGAACAGATCCCTCAGAGTTTTTCTCATCCTGTTGTTGTTCCCGATCTTCGAGAACATCTTAGACAAAAATGGGACAATGTCTCAACACCTCTATCTCAACCATCTGATCATCATTGTAATCACAAAGTCATCATTCAATGTTGTTGTCAAACAACAAAACGATCTGTCTTCGATCGTCTGACTTTTGCTAAATCTGAACCTATGTCAGAGGAATACGAAGTCTTGTATGCTTCTGTTAACATGACTTCCCGAGACACTGGGGGTAGAAGATGCTCTAAGCACGGTAAACCCCGTAAACCAAGCCAGCGATATTTAGAATTACTCCAAGAATCTTCTGAAGGAGTGTTTCGACATACCCGTTCTCGAAACCGAGATACAATCGGTCAAAGGAATCTTCCTCAAAATCTTTCAGGTTATCTTTTTACTTCTCAATCAGGAGATGACTCTTTCTCCGACTATGATGCATATAGTGAAAGCTCTGAACAGACAGTGTCTTCCACTGTACCAAGAGAAGTGACAGCTTATGTTGTCAATGAAGATCCAGATGCTTCAACTTCTACAAATCAAGAACAACGAATCGCTGCACTTGAAGACAAGCTAAAAACCATGGCTGAAATGGTTGCTAGTATGTATTCCATCAATGTGGCACAACATGCTACACCACCGATTGCACCTACTACGAGTCCAGAGATCATAGCATCTTCGGTACCTGCCAATACTGGGCTGGGGGTAGTGTCTCCTCAAATGCCTCCTGTACAAGTACAAATTCAAACTACACCTAGTCAATCAGGAGCTTGGGGTAGTGCTTACAATGCTGTTCCTCCTTCTACCACTCTAACTCAACCTGCTCCTTCTTTGTCATCTGAAGATGCTAATGAAGCTGTCAAACTCTTACGAACCCAGTTCGAAGCTTTCAAAGAGAAAGACAACTTGCAAAGATTGGGGATCAAGCAACCCTATCCAGTTGAATGGAAAGAAGTCCCGTTCCCACCGAAGTACAAGATCCCAACAATCTCTTTGTTCGATGGCAGTACTTCCCCTAGTCAATTCATCAATCATTTTGAGGTAATGACCGTTCAACTCCAGCCAAATGACGCTCTTCTTACCAGAGTGTTCATCGGTTGTTTAGCCGGCGTAGCATATGACTGGTACAGAAGTTTGCCCGATGGTTGTATCACTTCCTTCTCAGGTCTCAAGCAAATCTTCCTGGAACGATTCTATGAAGGATTCAACGACATGACTATGTCAGCTCTCAACAAAATCAAACAGAAACATAATGAAACTGCTGAGAGCTTTATCGAACGGTTCTGCCGTGAAGCTTTGAAAATGCCTCCCAGAACTCCAGTTGCTGTCACTATTGATACTTGTAAGGAAAATCTTTTGCCTATTATCAGTATGTGGACGGGATCTACCCAATTCCAAGATTGGCCTTTATTCATCGTCAACGCCAAAGCTGCTGAAGTGAGTGCCAAGAAGTTCAAACAATTGGGGGTACAGATGTCTAACCCCGATCGAGATAAACATCAGACGTCAGGTGGTGGCAACCGCCAGAACAATCGCAAAGCAAAGAGACTTTGAACATTAATTTAAACAAGAATAAAGAATCTTTGGCTGTCAATGTGGCTCCGCCGACTTCTACTCCTACTCCTTCTGCACCTCCACCGAGGGAACCTCGTCCGAAAGTAGAATATTCCTTTGACGAGAATGACACTGCAAGCATCTTTGAATGTTTACTCAAAAGCAACAAATTTAGCTCCCAGACCCAAAAAAACCTGATGAAGTCGGTAAGACAGATCATCCTAAATATTGTGTCTACCACAGGTTCATTGGACATCCTACTCGAGCATGCTACGTGCTCAAGGGCAAAATTCAAGAGCTTGTCAATGCTGGTGTCGTCACTCTGCAGCAAGATGAGAAGACTGTTACTGCGAACATGGTTTCAGTCCAGTTTGGTGACTTTCCTCCGCAGATGGTACAGCACGGTGTCATTCTAATTCCTAAAGCTACTCTTGAGATTGAGAATCTCCCACTTCCACTAAATGAAGGTCTTGTTCCTTTCTCTTGACAATGGTGAAATTATGTGATTCATCCCGATCTTGCTCCGGAATTCGAAGTGCCCTCTTCTTCCAAGAAGAAAAGTCGTTCTAAAGGCAAGACAAAAACTTGCAACATGGTGTCTTTTGATCCCATAGTTGACGAAGAGATTCTGCTAGGCACCAGATCAGGGAAAGCTTATTTGAAAGATCATTCTGAAGCTCAAGAAAACCCTACTTCTTCTTCTGAACCTATTCCAGTACAACCTACTTCCTCTGAAGAAATTCCTTCCACATCTTCACCAGTTGTAGTACCTGTTCCTCCCAAACCGGTGGTTGCTGACAAAGGCAAGCAACAAGTCCGCTTCGACAAACCCCTGAAGAAATCATTTCCTACAGGACTTGAAAAGCCATACAATTTTGATATATTGGCACAACTAGCCAATACACCGGCTAGGCTATCAATCTTCGAGCTCTTGCGTCTTTCTAAAGAGACTCGAAAAACTTTAAGTAAAGCTCTGATGCAGGCTGAAACTTGCCTAACTCTTCTCAAAAAGCCAGAATCAGAACCGGTCTCTTGTCATCATTGTCATAGTATCCTGGAGTTGATTCCAAACATCACTTTCACTCAGGATGATATGCTACTGGAGGATAATAGACATGATCGTCCTCTTTATTATACAGGGTATGTCGATTCGATGAAAGTCGATCGTATCCTGATAGATCCAGGGTCTGCACTCAGCATCATGCCAAAGACAATGCTAGACGCATTAAAGATACCAGTGCATAGTCTTTCAAACACAATCACCACTTTCTTGGGATTCAACCAAGGAAGAAGTGAACCTTTGGGCAAGATCCGCCTAAAACTCCAAATAGGCAATCTTTGCACAAAGGTGACCTTTTATATCATTGACAATCATGGTTGTTCTTATAACGCTCTTCTGGGAAGACCCTTCCTTCATGAACACAATGTTGTTCCCTCAACTCTTCATCAATGCTTTAAATATGTTGATGACAAAGGACAAGTTCACAAGAAAGTTGCAGACCTTTATCCTTTCAAAGGCGTTGAAGCGTATTACAACGATGCTCGTATGTACAAAGAATTTATGAAAGTGGTATTAGCCATGAATACTGAAGAAGATCAAAAAGCAGTACCCAATGACACTCTCATCATACCTGTCAAAGGACGTGTTTCTCATCCTCAGTCTTCTAAACCACTGGCTATTCACTTGCCAATTCAGGAAAAATCAGTTGATGCTGATCAAAATCAAAGGAAGCTTACCTCTTCTGAGCCACTTGTTATCGACTTACGTCGTAACAAGGACAAAAAGCAGCTCACTTCTTCTGAGCCTCTTGTTGTTGATTTAACTCACAACAAAGAAAAAAGGGAGCTCACCTCCTCTGAGCCACTTGTTATTGACCTTCGTCGTAACAAGCCTCCTCCACGTTCTTCTTCTCCCCCTCTTGTAATCAATCTGACCAAGCCGGCTAAGGCCAAAGGTCCTGCTGTAAATACAGATGTACATATCAATAAAAAAGTACCTACTTTCCAGTATACTGATGTTATTTATCATACTAAATACTATTTGGATATGTTAGATAGCTTTCAGTCATTTATAATGGGAGTTGTACAATCTCTTCAAACAGAAGTTTTATGTGAACATCCAAAAGATTCATATCGTATTGTTCCTGCTCGCAAGAAAGGTGAACGTCCAATACTTTTTAGTAAAAGACCGAAACAAAAATTTAGCTTCACGGATGACAGCAAAGTTAACGACACAGGACATCTTCAATTCCGTCGTTACAGTCAACAATCAAAAGACATTGTCCGAAAAATGGGTTACGACTTCAAAAGCGGCCTCAACTACGGTAAAGGAAGAAAGACTCCTCTCCGTACCGCTGTTCCACAAGGAAAGTCAGAAATGTATTACAGCAAGACCAAAAGAGGTCTCGGATATGCTTCTCCTGCGATGTTATCTCCAGCAGTCTCTGACTCTGATAGTGAAGAACGTTCTAACTCTTCTGATTCCAGGTCATGGGATTCTGACACTAGCATCGGTGAAGTCCATCGTGTAATCGTATCTTCCAATATAGTTTCTGCTGAACTTCCGGAAGGATGATGAGGACATTGAAGAAAGTTCTGAAACAGATCCTTGGGCTCAACAGATGGATAATCATTGGGTACTCCGATTTGAACAAAGAGAACCTCCTACTGAAGATCAACTAGTTCAAGTTGATGTTGGAGAAAGCGAGTCACCTCGTCCAATCTTTATTAGCAAGAATCTTCCGGAAGCAGATAAGCAAGAGTTGATTCTTCTCATTAAAGAATATATTGATGTCTTTGCTTGGAGTTACGAAGATATGCCAGGTTTAGATCCCAAAATTGATACTCATAAACTGAATACTGCCTAATGCTAAACCAGTCAAACAGCAGCAACGGCGATTCAAGCCTGAAATGATGGATACAATTGATGATGAAGTCAAGAAGCTTATAGCTTGCGGCTTTATTCGAGAAGAACAACATCCTGATTGGGTAGCCAACGTTGTTCCCGTCCTGAAAAAAACTGGCAAAGTTCGAGTCTGCATCGACTTTCGGGATCTTAATAAGCATGTCCGAAAGATGAATTTCTCTCCCTATCACGGACGTTATGATTGACAATATCTGTGGGTTCGAGCGAATATCTTTTGGATGGATTCTCTGGATACAATCAGATCAAGATGAATCCCGAAGATGAAAAACACACATCTTTCCGTACTCCTCGAGGAGTCTATTGCTACACAGTGATGCTATTTGGTCTCAAGAACGCTGGTACAACTTACCAACGGGCCATGAGTACCATTTTCCGAGAACATCTTTGCAAAACAGTCGAATGTTATGTTGATGATATCGCTGTTAAAAGTCGTCTAAAAGAAGATCATATCCAAGATTTGAGAACAATCTTCAATCTCATGTCAATACCAGCTCAAAATGAATCCCACCAAGTCATTCTTGGGTGTCTCTAGTGGTAAGTTTCTCGGCTTCGTTATTACCTCTATGGGTATACACATGGATCCCGAGAAGATCAAAGCCATTCAAGAGATGCGTCCTCCACGCAACCTAAAAGAGCTACGAGGATTCCAAGGCCGACTTGTGTACATCAGGCGATTCATTTCGAACTTATCTGGACGCTGCAGACCATTCACTCAGCTAATGAAGAAGGGTGTATCTTTTATTTGGACTGAAGAATATCAACAAGCATTTGACGACATCAAACGATATCTTATAAACCCACCAGTTTTGGTGCCACCAATCTCAGGCATTCCATTCTTAATGTATGTCCGTGCTATGGATCATTCATTGGGTGCTTTACTCGCCCAAAAAATAAAGAAGGTCATGAACAAGCCATCTACTATCTCAGTCGTACTATGATTGGTGCTGAATACCGTTATAGTCCGGTTGAAAAAGAATGTCTAGCCCTTATGTTCGCCGTTCAAAAGACAAGACATTACATCATTGGTCAAACCATTCATGTTATATCCCGAGTCAATCCTCTTCGGGTACTGATGAAGAAGCCTAGCACACTCAACTCTCGGCTTGCTACATGGGCCATCCTTCTAGCCCAATATGATATGGTATATGTTCCTCAAAAATCTGTCAAAGGTCAAGCACTGGCGAATTTCTTGGCGGCTCATCCCGTACCGGAAACATCCAAACTTTACGATAAAATTCCAGACGAGACGTTAGAAGTCAACTTGATCTCTGAAGAATTTCCAATTTGGCGTCTATTCTTTGACGGAGCATCCAGAATTGGACCCAATGGTGCTATTGTAGCAGGAGTTGGAGTTGTTCTCGTTTTCCCAGAAGGATCAACTATCCAAAGAGCTTATTCTTTAGATGAATCCTGTTCCAATAATGTAGCAGAGTACAATGCTCTACTTATCGGTCTTCAATTAGCAAAGCAATTGAATATCAAATATCTCGAAGTATACGGCGATTCTAAACTGGTTGTCAATCAAGTTAGAGGAACTTACGAGGTTCGTCATCAAGATCTGGTACCTTACTTCGAAGCAGCAATCAACATGGCTATATCGTTCAAAGCTTTCTTTATTGAATATATACATCGAGCTTGCAATACTGAAGTAGATGCCTTAGCCAATCTTGCAGCAGTCTTAGCTGTTCCCATCAGAAGACAACAAGTGGTGGTTATCTCTAATCGAGAATTGTTTTGTGTTGAAAACAATCGTAATATCGAGTTCAGTAATTTTGCTGAAATAATGTTATCAATGAAGATTGGAGAACTCCTTTCATCGACTTCGTAGTTCACGATATACTCCCCGAAGATCCTAAGAGGCTATAAGTATTCGACGACGATCTTTACGGTTCTACTACAACCAAACCACTAAGACTCTCTATCGACGGACTTACGACGGTCTTCTTCTACGCTGTCTAGCTGGTGATGAAGCAAAACAAGTACTGCGTGAAGCTCACGATGGTGTTTGCGGAGCACATCAGCCTGGTCCTAAACTACAGGATCGTATTCGAAGAATGGGTTACTACTGGCCCTCTATGGTATCAGATATCATCGAATATGCAAGGAAATGTCGAGCCTGTCAAATCCATGCAGACTTTATTCATCAACCTTCAGAATTTCTACATCCGACAGCCGCTTCCTGGCCTTTCGAAGCTTGGGGCATGGATGTCATAGGTCCTATTAATCCCCCTTCTTCTAGAGGACATCGGTTTATTTTAGCAATAACAGATTACTTCTTTAAGTGGGCTGAAGCTATACCCTTGGTTGAAGTCAAGACCAGTAATGTCATCAACTTTGTCAAACATTATGTCATTTATCGATTTGGTATCCCTCGACGAATTATTCATGATAACGGACCGCAATTCATCAGCCAGAAATTCACCAAATTCTGTGATGATCACCGGATTGACAATGTTGCCTCGACTGCATACAATCCTGCCGCTAATGGTTTAGCTGAAGCCTTCAACAAAACTATTATCAAGCTTCTCAAAAAGTTTGTATCCACTAACAAACGGAATTGGAGTGAAAAGCTTGGCGAGTGTCTATGGGCATACCGAACTACGGTTCGTAACCCTACAGGTTTTACACCTTTCTCTCTGGTATATGGCTGTGAAGCTGTTCTTCCTTTGGAACTTCAAATTCCTTCTTTAAGGATTGCTATTGCTAACGAGCTCACTACAGAGAACAATGATCTTCTTCGACTTCAAGAATTAGAGGTACTTGATGAGAAGCGGTTAATGGCTCAACAACATATTGAGTTATACCAAGCTCGCATTTCTAAGACTTTCAACCGAAAAGTGAAGGTCAGAGCCTTTCAACAAGGAGAACTTATTTTAACAGTCAGACGTCCTATGACAATGACTCATGAGCAAAGGCAAGTTCGACGCAAAGTGGGAAGGTCCTTACGTTATAAGCAAAGTCTTCTCAAACGGAGCTTATCAACTCTCAGAACTGGATGGACGAATTGCAATGATGCCTATCAATGGCAAATTCCTTAAAAAGTACTATGTATAAATATAAATGTTTGTAAATCATCAGACAAGTTCATGTTCATAAATAAAACTTTATTTCATCATGAATGATAGTATATTATATTAAGGAAGGTCACTATCATCCTTCTCTATATTTGGACGTGGACCACTGCCGTCCTTCTCAAAAACATGGTCAGCAAAAGAGCCGAGAGCCTCCTTACTGGAGCCCACGAGGAACTTGCAAGCAGCCAGCCTCATGGTCTCTTCTTCTTCAGTCTTTCCTGGTTCAAGCAGAAAGTCCAGGATGTCGCACGGTGGCTTGGGTGCAGACGAACCTTTGCCTACTTTTGCCTGCTTTGGTTGAATCAGTTCGGCCGGACGTTCTTCAACGCCTTCTTCAACCTTCGGGCGAGTTCAGTCTTCTTGGATGCATCTCCAGACGATATTTATGTTAATGGAAGTGCTTCTTTCTGCTAAATTTCTGTTCTATTTATAGGCAGAGATTCTCTAAATGAAGCGACACATTCATCTGACGGTTCATCCGTTCATTTAATTCACTTGACGGTGCGTCCGTTCACACATTCATCCGACGGTTCATCCGTTCATTATATCCCGACGGTTCATCTGTTCATTTAATTTACCTGACGGTTCGTCCGTTCATTACATTTATCCGATGGTTCATCATTCACATTCATCCGACGGTTCATCCGTTCATTATCTCCCGACGGTTCGTCCGTTCATTATCATCCGATGGTTCACCCGTTCATTCATTCATTATCACTTGACGGTTCATTCGTTCATTATTTTCTATTTTGACGGTTTGTCCGTTCATTCCATCATTTGACGGTTTTCCCGTTCATCTCACATCCATATCAGCAACTTATCGTTTCGATTAAGTTGTCAATTGAGATAATAATGTTCAGTATACTCTGCCACGTCCATATTACCTCTGAGCAGATATGAATAAATTATTTTCTACAAAATTATCAAGAATATATCATGTCTTGTACCTCTGAATATATTTTCTATCTCTATTATTTACATCTGAACAATATGCAACAAT
>JANAVB010028589.1:0-26708 GCA_029216955.1 Iris pallida
TAGAAGTTGACCGTAGCTATGGATACTTGGTTAGTATGGTGTGACCCTAGTCTAACTTAAGTTAACCTATTTCTAGTTATTTAGAACCAAGTTTGAAATGGGAGAGTAAAGACTAGGTTCATGACTTATGACTTAAGTATTTAATTCCATGACTTATGTAACTTGGCCCATAGCCCACAACTTAAAACCCTAACCCTTATTTTAGCATATAGTGGACGGCCAACCTAGGTTATCCCCCTATTTAAACACTCATTCACTTGTTCTTGCCTCTTTTGTGCTCAACCAACTTTTAGGAAGGAAAGGTAAATCTTTATTTTCCCAAATTCATATTAATTCCATTTTAAATCCTTTTTTCAAAATCTTTTGCAATAGTTTCAAATCACCCTCTATTTGATGTTCATGGAGAGTGATTTCAGTTTTTGAGCAATTTGGAGGATTTGGCTAGCAACGAGAACCGTTTGATTTGGAACTTTTTCTTGATCTTTGCAACCTATAGGTAAACCCTTCAAATTGTTATTTAATTCTATTTTTCTTGCATGGTAGCCTAGATCTAGGTGTCCCCTAGCAATAGTAATGGTTTGGTGTCATTTGCATGTGGTTTCGTGTCTGTATAGGACACGTATCAATTTCCTAGTCTAGGTGTTTGATGAAATGCCACACTCATGTATTTTTTATTATTTTTGAAATGTGTTTGATGGGATTTGTAGTACTTGGTGTCATGAGTGATTTAGTGTCAATTTTGAGTTGGTTCTGTGTCGTGTCGTGTCTACACAGTGACACGAACATGTTGCACAGGCCAGCACGTACTGTCCTATTGCTCGGGGCCTCGTGCTCACTACACAGGGTATGTGGCGGCCTGAGATTTGACGTCGAGGAGGGGGTAATGACTGACATGTCATCCCCCAAGCCTCGGGTCGAGTCGCGTTGTGTCGAACACGGTATTAGGCCCGCACTGGCCACTGCCTACAGCCTGTACGTGACACAGGCGCTACTGACACGGGTCTCGTATTGTGTCCTGGAGTCTCGTGGACACAGTGCATGGTGTCAGTGACGTAGCCCTAGTAGTGACGAACCTAGGTGCACACCCACGTGGTGTCGTATCGTGTGTCATGTCCTAGACACGAGTGCACGCGTGTACGAGACAGCGTATCTGTGTGTGCACGAGAGGTGTTCGTTGAGTGGACATGCCGTATCTGGCTCTGGGTGACACGAGTTGACTAGAGGGACACATGAACATGTGGGGTTGGATTACCAACAATTAATCAGGATAGTAACTGTTATATGGACTTCAATTTGCATTTCCCCAATCTTTCTGATACACATGTACACTATTTACTGATTCCTAAAATTTAATATATTTTTTAAACTAAATTCCATGATTAATTGCCATGATTAGTTCATTTACATATGTATGAGATTACTTAAATATTGGGTTCATGATTTGTTAGGAGATTTATGGATTCGAATGGGTTTTGGATGTGTAAATCGATTAGCTAAACTGTCAACATGAATACTGTTTTCTCCTGAGATTTCACACTGCTATCACTCATTTCAAATCTGAAATCTACTGTATACACACACAATTCAAATCTGAGATACACTCTTCCTCTCACACATATTACACCCTTACACATTGACACATTGCACTGTTTAACTGGGAATCAAATTCTTGGTTTCACTGAGATATACCCTACTGAATTTCCTGAGTTAATACACTATTCAGACACTCTCACACATTGTACTACTAACCTATCCACTGTCAGTTTGTATACACTGTTTACACACAACACCCTATACTCTTTACTGTTAGCTATCACACATTACTCTATTGATTCCTGTCACACTCTAGCCTAGGTTGTATACACACAATACTGTTTTTCTGAGTTTAGCCACACACTGTTTTCTATGCAAATTCACACACATCTATCCTATGGCATGTATCACACACACACACAACCTTATCTACTGTACACACACATGGTATCACTCATACACACACTTGACACACACATGCCACATTGTCTATATCCCTTTTTATGTATATATAAATATTATCTATATTCTTGAATATAATGATGTGTTATTATATGTGTATATTATTAATTATATATATAATATGTGTGAAATATATATAAGGCCTATAGGCTATATATGGCATATAGCCTATGGCACATAGCCTAGGTAGATTCCTATGATGTAGCATATGTGTATATGGCATGTATATACATGTGATTGTGTGTTGATAGACTGGTATGACTTTGTGATGGTGTGTGTGCTAGAATAGGCTGGCTAGGCTTAGTGAGACTTGTTTGGGTTAGGCTTGACCTAGTTGACCTAGTTTGACTAGTGTAGTTGACTAGAGTTGACCAAAAGTTGACTTTAGCATAGATTGACCCCAAACATCATGTAGACGCATTGTAGCAGTCTATTTTACTATTTTAGACATGTAGTGACTTGTACTGTTCTATAGGAGTCAAACACCACTCATCGGACAGTATATTCTCTTCAAATATTCAGGATACCAAGCGAGTACATTATTTGATCTTTTTATACTTGCTATGATCTATTTACATGCTCTAGTTTACTTTACTTGATGCTGACACCTGTATCATGGATTAGTACTATATGGATCTTATAGTGCGATTTAGCGGATACATCGGGTATTTTATGTTCGTATACTTTATCATGAGTATCGTTTACTCCTTGTATTCGTGACATTCGTGTACAAATCGTGTGAAATTGTGTACTCTCATGTGCTCACATGATCTTCGTGTACATTCCTCATCGTGTGAAATAACATAACTTGACTGGATCCTTGTGTATTATTGGGGACGGGGGAGTAGAAGTGGTTATGTACTCAATCTTGCAGCTTACTCGTGTATAACCTCTGCAGATTACCCGTGTATAACTTCGTACCGTTTACATAGCCATCTTATGCTCTAAATCACTTAGTCACTTACATTTATTACCTATTATGCATATATTTTCAGTTATCAGATATTTCTCATGTTTATTCCAGTATTTCCTGTATCTTACTCTATTGCTTGTCTCTTATATCATGCCATGCTATGAACTGTATTACAGATATATATTCATTCCTGTCCTGACTGGACCTGTTGAAAATATTACAAAGGATGAGGACGAGGTCCTCTGTACCACGTATTATGGGACTACCCTAGAGGACTGCTGTGACCTAGATCAGCAGCAGGATCCCTTAGCAGTGGATGACACACCATTAGTTTAGAGAAGTCATTTTTAGATGTACTTATTTATACTCTGGATTACTGTATTTGAAATTTGGGATGTTTTCTTGATTTGTGTTATCTTAGACACTTAGACTTCTATCTGTTGTATCTCTCTGTGGATTCATTTCATATCTATCTACCATATCGTATTTCTGCCTTAGATGTGATTGAGACTGTATCCTGCTATGTCACCTCCATTCGGAGTGTATATACTGTACATGTACTTTATATTGTTAGATGATTGACTTAGGCAGCGTTCTACCACCGACACTGTGGCGTAGGCTGGATGTATCCACTTCTCGTGTCCTTACTCTAAGGTGCGGGTCGTGACACCTATACTCATTCTGTCCTACGGACCTGCTGAGCCAACAGAGTATCCATACTCAGATATGATGTCTTCATGCCCAGGCCACTCCTAACTAGACATTAAGCCTACAGTTGCTATCGCTATACCTCTATGGTCATAACATCACATAGGTTACTATTCTCTTCTTCTACCTTTACTGTTGCTTGCTTACCTTTATTGCAGTAGCTAAGAATAGGGATGCTACTTAATCTCTATCTACATCCACCCTCACTTTAACACCTAATCTGATTGAATACAGATAGGCTGTCCACAGATGGGTGCTATGAGATACCTCCATACTAACCTTTGATACCCTATTACATGTTCTGTTACTTGGCAGGGATACCAACCTGTCCTATGGGTACCTACCCTAGCTAGTCCTACACTCTCTTAGACTTGGTACACTCTGATTTGCATGGATAGAGCATAAATTGTTACCTACTCCTATCCCTTAACCTCTATTTTACTAACCCATCTAAAGGCATACAGCCCTTAGTGTTGAGGAAACCAAACAGTATAATGGTGGTTAATGTAATTGTATATGTCACTCATCCAAACACATGGTACTGATGGGTTGCCACATGACCCAGAGACTCTACTTCCTTGTTCAATTTTGTTAGTGATCCTGTGTCAAATGTCCCATATATGTGCCTATACATATTGGCATATCTACTAAACATCGTATGGTTACTGCTACTGAAGATGGCATGGAAGATGGACAATGTAAAATAGTCTCTCCACTATACAAAAAAGGATTTATTAGAGATTATCATCATTGCCTCCTCAATGGCTATGCTCTGTTTTCCAAGCACAAAGGCATGCCTAAGGCTTTGATACTCTCCTAGATTTGTATATACGGCTGATACCCTATTTCAAAACACCCTATGATTCCTGATACTTAAAAGCTATTAGCTAGGATTCTGACTTTAGTTATGCAACTCTGATACAGAAGGCCCAAATTTGTTTTTAGGTATGTAGTTGGATACCCATTGTCGAGTCTGATATCCAATATCAATATGATACTAAGGGTCAAGGGTGGAACTAGGTATCGATCTGATACCAGTCTCTCGAGTCCTGCTATCCATACGATTTCACATACCCCAATGTGAGTGTTCCTAACCTGTTGTTTGTCCATCACCACCTACTAGTGAGCGCTGCATCGACAACAGCAAAGGAAACCCGCTGATATATCTGTTGCCCAAGATATTTGTCTCTGATACTCAGATATTTGACTAATTACATATCAAATATTCATCCCTCTAACCCCTAGTCACTAGGCCAAAATATGACACGCATGTGGTCAAATGTGGATACCCGTACTCTGTTCTCTTCACTAGTGTACAGATGCCTATGTGCCATGCTAATGGCACATTGTATATGACTTGGTCTTGGCTACTTATTCTCAGTATTACCTCACATCCATGGGTTTCCCTTAGTGTTTGGTCGAGGCCAGAAGTATTATTACTGATACTAGGGTCGAATGTGATGTTACTATCAATCGGATACCAAGAGTCGGGCGGGGTATCAGTCTCAAGTTGATACTAAAGTCAATTATAATATCAAGTATCATTACCAAACATATTATCCGATACCAAGTGTCATCTCTGATACCAATTTACCCTGACTCCCTACTGTCTCTTATTCATTGTTGAATATACAAGTTGTTCTTTCCCTATTAACTATGATAATCTAATCTGGTTTTAAAAATTTTGTGATATGGAGTATAGAGGAAATACCTGTTGATGAACTCGTAGGCTCCTCTCAGCTGATCGTGCTACTTCACGTAATTGAGGTATAAAAGGCTAGGATTTGACGAGAGCTTGGAGTCGGCTGCTCCCTTCCTATATATATATTAGTGTTTAGATAGGATTGCATCAGATTCAAATCAATCTGAGATTTGATTGGGGGCCAGGCTCAGATGAGGAGAGATTTGTTTTGAACAGATGAATCTAATCCCGAGGTGATTTGAAATTGAAGGGATTGGCCGTTTGAAATCTTAATTTGGTTATGAAATCTAGTACTAAGGCCCTTTTGGAAATAGGTTTTACATAATTCCTCTTATGATAACTAGCCCACTTCTCTAAGGTACAATTTATCAACCAATTAAATTTTAGAAAAGAAGATAAAATAATAACAATAATACTAATAATATTTTTTTAAAAAAATATTTAGTTCAAGGGCTCATATCTAGTGACATCTATGATAATGCCGTACATATATTTTACTGCAACATGCAAGTCAAATTCGACGGTAGCATCTACTCCTGTGTCATCGGACACGAAATTGAATTCAACTCAACAGACTTCAGTGAATATTTATATATGCCGGATATCGGCGAGGCGTTAGTCGACATTCACTGAGTTCAATTTCTCGAAGACATGATCTTGATTCCCTTAAGGCTGCAATGTGTCATCCTAACCCTGTCCCTCACAGTGGTAGATTATATGCAAAGCACCTTAATCAGAACTTTTATGAGTTACATCGATTTGTATTCTCTGCTTTGCTTTCCAAGAAGGGATCTACTGATAAGATCACTTTCTATGAGATGTCTGCCATGTACCACCATCATTTTGGTGTTCCTTTCTCTGTCTCCAAGACCTTCATGGCTTGGATGATTGGTTATAGGCGAGTAGGGCTTAACCTTCTGTACCCCATGTATCCAGCAGCTATCTTTAGGAGATTTGAAATCAACTTTGATCTACGTCTTATTTCCTCGTCATCTTCTGAGCTGACTAGATCTAGGAAATTTCCTCTACCTCCACCTCCACCAGTGCTGCTCCTGCCGAGGCTCAAGCTGATCCAGACGCTCCTGCTCCTGCCCTACTGCTCTTGCTCCAGGAATTGATCCACAGTTTTATCAGTGCTTTGATGATTTTGTCACTCTCTCTGGATAATATCATCACAATTATGTTGACGCTGAGTTCAGTCATACCTCTCAGGCTCAGGTATTGAGGAACAACATTGCAGTTCTACACTGGAGTTTGGCGCATCACCCTATTGCTTCTGTTTCGATGATCCATCATTCTGGCTTCGATGGACCGTGGTTCGATGATCCGACCACCTACGGATACTTTGATCCTACTACTACTTACTTCGATCCTCAGCCCCCTGCTGCTCCAGCCGATAATGATGATTCTCAGATGTGATTTGGGCTTTCAGTCTAGAGTTTTAAGATTTTTTTTTTGCTAGTGAAGATCTATTTAGTTGCATTTTGTAGCAGTCCAAACTTTCATAGTTGGACTTTTTATAGCAGTTTTTAGCAGTTGTAAACTCTTTCAGTTATGACTTTTATGTTGTATTTTCTTTCAGTACCATTATGAGAGTTATTAGTTTACATTACTGCTGCTGCTAGTTCTACTTTATTATGACTTGTTTTTCTATGTATATTATACTTTTTCTTTCCTTGTTTGTGTTAAATTGTTGGCTTCACATATTACGGAGGAGCTACTTATTTTGCGTACATGACAAAATATGAGAAGAGCAATACCAAAATTTTAAATTCAACAAAAAATCCAATCAATGAACAAGTTAGGTATATTATTTCAAAGTTACATTTTAGTTATATTTGGTATAGACTCAAGTTTGTCAATTATCAAAATAGGAGAGATTGTTGGCCCATTGCCTAAATGGTCATACCTGATTTTGATAATCAAATGATAACTTAGTCGATACGCAAAATATACGAACTGCTACTAATATTACAGGTTACTGAAATCAATATCAAATAACATACTACGTCTACATCCTGCATCTACAAAGAACAATCGAGTCATCATCCAAAAGCAATTGTATCGGAATCTAGATCGAGTATTTTTATATTTCTTCTTTATTTTTACTTTATTGAGTCTAGAAAATATAAAATATGAGATCGTTTCGGATATTACTGGCTTAGGTTTTTTCAGTCCACAAAATCTAAAAAGCCTACCAATCTCTCAAAAACCCTACATATCCAAACAGCCCAAAATACCTATGCAATTTGGCCTATTCAAATTGAGTTCTGATCTACCAAAACTCTGGCAGAACACAGACTGAGTTCGGTCCGAGTTTTGATCGAGTTCGCCATGTTAAATTTGAAATTTAGTTTCCTCCAAATCTGCATGCAACGTTCATTTGCGGCATTCTCGCATCCGAACTCAGCATGAACTCCGCCCGAGTTCGGTCAGGAAAAACACTATAAATAGAGAAGGATTTCACATTTCTAATTATCACGACCCGCACCCTAGAGTAAGGGCACGAGAAGTGGGTACGTCCAGCCTACGCCGCAGTGTCGGCGGTAGAACGCTGTCCTAGGTTACTATCTAATCAACAACTCACGCAATTATATAATGTACTTGTCAAAATCTCAACTCCGAACGGAGGACAAGTATAGATATAATGAAATCTCAATCATAGTCTAAGCACGATAAGATAACACAGAAGTTTATAACTAAAAACTAAATAACAACATTTATAAACTACTAAATAATAATATCTCAAACAAACTCAAATACAAACTCGAATCTCAAGTTATTACAATTCAAATTTTAAAACATGAAAACTAAACCAAGTCTACTAGCTAGTCTCCCGATCACTCCTGAGTGTCAGGGCCAAAGGTAGCTAAGCCATCTCCTGCTCCAAGACAAGTAGGGCAAATGTCCTCAGGGCAATCATCTGTAATATTTTCAACAGGTCCAGTCAGGACAGAAACGAGTACATTTCATTAAGAAATCCCAAGTAAATGACAGAGAACTATAAAGCAGTTATAGACAGTTGTATTGATGAATATGGCAGTCTTTGTTCAGGTGATGGTAAGAAAGACAGATAAAGTGCAAGGAAAGTAAATAACTAAACAAGAGAAGAATCATAGCAAAGAAGACTGTAAAATAAGATCTAGCTGAACTAGAGTAACATAATGAGTTCAGATGGTACAATATAAGTCGAGTGTAATCCCAAAGTGAGTCTAATACAAGATGAGTCGAATGTGATTCTAATCATTGTTCTAATAAGGTGATTCGAATAAGGTGATACGAATAGTGATTCGAATAAGGTGATACGAATAGTGATTCGAATAGTAGTCAAACAATGATTCGAATAAATTCTCCAAGTGTGTTTTAAAATATCGAGTTCGACAAGTAAACGGCTGTAGGTAATACGGCACACCACACACTCGCGAAGTGTGTGATGGCTTTCGTTCGAATATAATTCACAGAGGGGTGATTCGAATAGGGGGATATGTCTACATGTCTAATCAGTATTTCCCCGCCCAGTCTAATACAAATGAATCCGTAATCCAACACATAAGACGAATACAAGTCCAACCAACATATGAAGATACGAATAGGGTGATTCGAATAGTGATTCGTATGGTGATTCGTATGGTGATTCGAATAATAGAGGTAAGACGAGTAAGTATTTGTGTCGCATACATGGATTCAGAAATAAAAATACGTGTTTGTAACAGAGAATGACATACAGCTAACTAGAACTGAAGTACAGTAATTGACAAATAAATGAGAGAACTATCAGAAAATGTACTCGCCTGATACTCTAAAAAGAGTATATAATATCAGATGTCTGCACCGGAGTCACAATGTCCTAAACAGAGCAGTATGGGTTATAATGTGTTTAAAACAAGGTAAATGAAATTTTCAATGCAATCTACTTGATTTCTAGGTCAATCTAGGTCAAAGTCAACTCTAAGTCAAACATGGTCAACTGTCTAGGTCAAACTAGGTCAATTGTTGACACACAGTTGACTTTTAGTCAACTGGTCAACCCTGGTCAACCTTAGTAAATTTTAGGTCAAGTTAACCTATATCAAGTCATGACTACCTAAAATACCCTAACCTAGATATTCATATGCCTAAATTTACCCTATACTAGTTTATACATATGCACATAGGATATACCAATCTATCCTAGGCTTTAGATAAATCCTACATTATCTAACCCTCTATACTTTACTTTAGTAAACCTCTATATCTAGTAGATAGGTAAATCTCATTACCTAACTATAGGAAGTTGCCTAACTTTAGTTATGGGTAAACTCTCCCTATCTCTAACCACATGCCCAATGGCCAATGGCCACAGTGGCTTGCCACACATACCTCAAGCCTGTAAAATCCTTAGCCCTCTCTAACCTGTGTCTTAACCAAATACACATGTCAAACCTATCTATAAAATGTATATCCACATATCTAAGTCAATCTATATATACACACTAACATGTGATACTTCTAACAAATCCTAACTCACTAATAAATTTAATATTGTACCTGTGTACTAACATATCCTAATACTAACTAATTAACACAAAACCTTAGGACACTACCCCTAATCCCAAACACATACACACTTATGAAAGAACATGGAGTTTGAGATGGTGGATGGACAGGTATGCTAAAATCTGGACTGTAATGACAAGTCTACACCTATGGTCTGTCCTAAATGTGCCTAATGGACAAGGATCCTGTCCTGATGGCCAAAGTGCTTCTGTATTGAGCAATGTTAAGCTCTACAGGACAGGTCAATGTTGCTGACTGCAACAGGGGCCAGTGCAAGACCAACCAAGCCAACCCTCTGCTGAGCAAGCAAGGCTTGCTGTCTACTGTAAAGGCTAAGTGCCTTGCTGCACTTGGCATGGCAAATTGCCACTGCCAACTGCAAATGCAAAGCAATACAGTAGCAAAAGGTAATTGCCCAACCCAGGCCTCAAACACTACTCACAGACACAACTCACCCTATGTGATACTCTAACCAAAACCAAAACTGCTACTCACTCACAAAGAATTGGCCAAGTAGCCAATACTCAAGGTCACATGCTCAGGCTAAGCATCCTGACCCAAGCTACAATCTGATATCTGTAATAACTAACACTATTATCTAACCACTGCTAACATTCAACCTAACACTCTAACATCAAGACACTAACTCAATAGCCAATTTTGGCCCTTAACTTGTGCACAAACATTGGCCCATGGCCAATGACCTCATTCCCTAGCATATTGCCACTATCCACTGCCTCACTCTACTGGATATCACAGGCCATACATGAATTCATTTATGTATATACATGATACTATAAATTAACAAGCACTCACTCACAGATAACCAAATTGGCATAACCCTACATTACCTGGGCACACAATTGAACTGTCTGAATATTCAGGGATATGTAAATCCCTTCAATTCACAGATGCCAACAGTGACTCCCCCAATGTCACATAAGACTGACTGAAGTCCAGTGACCAACCAAGCCATGGTCATAGCTGCCATATGGCACCAGATGTAGGACACACACTGTTCAGCCATGTCCTGCTCCTCCTTGCTGTGAAGACCCTGCAATTGAGTCCCCATGTCAACTGACACTCTCCCTCTGATCTCTATTACACCACAACACATCATATATATTCCACTTCTTCCCTGTTACCTGTAACACCTATGGATGCCCCAAACCTGCATATAACACTAGACACCAGGAACTCAATTGATCTCCACACCAGGCTAGCTGAAACATGCATAGAGCAACCCCTTATTCTCCATCTGATACACTCTCACATACACAACCTCTCTAACACTAATGAACACTCATATATAGACACTTAAACACATTCCTAAGACCCAGCCAAAACCAAATAGCCCGACCCCCTATTCTCTCTGAACCATTGGCACATTGCCAAGCCCCTCACAAGCTCTGAACAATAGTGGCCTTGTTGCCATCTGCAAACATGGCCAAGTGCCTGTCATTACCTATGGCCCAGCCAACCTTCCTGCACACTCTAACCATAACCACCCAATGCTCTCCAAGCAATGGCAGCCCAAGCTTTCCTGCCTGCACACTCTAACCATGCCACCTAATGCTTCCCAAGCAATGGCAGCCCAACACATTCCTATCTATATACCTACAACATACCTGTACATTTAATGCCATGACACATACACAAACCCAACCCGACCAGGGTCTGTATAGGACAATGAGTGCGTGCTTGTGTGTGTCGAGCCATGTGACACGAAGTGTCAAGGAAAGGGTGTTGTGAAGGGTTTCATCATGTCTACTAAGTGTCCAGCAAGTGTCCAAGTCTCAAACATGCCGACAAATGTTTCCAAGTAGTGTCAAACTAACAGCCAGATTCCAGTGTCAAAACAGTGTGTGCAACATCTCGACTGACACTTGTGAGTCGAATAACTCTATGCACGCTACACCAATCCACTCCAAACTTCTTGGGTCATGAGTCAGTCAGTGCCCCTACCAGTACCAACTGGTGGCACTCAAAATCGTGTCGTGTCCAGTGAGTTTGGATACGACAGCAGCAGGGCAAATTACTGTACACAGACAAGTCCTGTCCTTGTGTCCCCGTGTCAAAATACACATCAAAGCACACTAATTCCAACTCAGTCCTATACCATTACAATCTACACATAATAGGCTTCCTAAATATATAATTTGTTCTGAAATTGGAGAACAAAAAGTTCTAAGGGGCATTTCGTCGAACACATGTTTAAAACGACCGATACGTGTCCGATACGGGTATCGAACGGATACAAAATCCTACCAAACTGGGCTACACCTGGGGGAACCCTAAATGAATGCATCTATGAAGAAAAATCATGATTTCAATGGGTTGTAGATAGGTTTACCTATTGAGAGCTAGAATCTCAATGTAAAGAGCTTCGATTCGATGTCTTCCTCGGTTTTCTCCGGTTCAATCATCCTCGAACCTTGCTAGCAAGCCCCCACAAGTACCCTCTACTATTGGGGATGATGATGCAATTGATTTGACTCAATTTGGGCTCAATTTGGATTAATGGGAGGAGTTTTAGGGAAGAACAAGTAGGGCTTTTTCTAGGGTTTGTAAAAGAGGCTAAGGCTTTGTTAATATGACTTTATAGGAAGGGGGGTCTTGTGTGGCTATTGAAATGAGTAGGGTTAGGGTTTTAGATGAGTGGTTGAGGTTGTTCCAACAATTTTCTAGGCTTCCTATTGGTTAAGGCTTCTTTTCACAAATATCTCAAAAGGAAATATCCTACCTTAATAATATCTAGATATTACTAACCTTGGCACTTAGTAGGAAGGTTCCAACCTTATTTCTAACCTCATGACTAATCTAGCTTAGGTTAACTTCTAGGTTAAGGCTTCTCAAAAAGGCTAGCACAATATTTAATTAATATAAATTACAAATTCACAAAATTGTCAAAATGACCAAAATATCCTTAGGCTAAAAATTGGGAATATGAAATTCTAATCACGTGACTCGGCTCCTTTGGTCATGGTTAGTCTCTAGGCTTAGCAAAAGTAGGGTTTAGCTAGTTAACCATCAAAATCACCAATCAACATTTTAAATAGTTTTAAAAATAATTAAAAATTACCAAAAATCACAATATGATTTAAATATCACTATTAAATGATTATAATCACAAAATTTCAAAATTGCCCTCATTTGGAAAACTGGGTGTTACAAGTCTACCCCCCTTAGAAGAATTTCGTCCTCGAAATTAAGATGATCGTACTCCTGCTAGGTCAAACCCCCAAATCAAACAAGGTCAAGATATTATGCAAAACTCTGTCCTACTGGTAGTGATTCCACAGTCTCGAATAGGGTAACTACGCTATCTAGCATATCACAAACATATCCTGGCAGGTACTAATGGAAATCACATATGAAGGTGAAAGAAGGACAAGAAAGACGGACCTGCTAACCCGTCACCCATAGCGTCGGTCTACTCGACTGTCAGCACAAAAGCCCTGCCCCTCTGGGGTATATCCCTCTGATGGTGCGTGGCACGGTGCTGCACTATAGGTGGCCTAGCTCCCTCTATCTAATCCATGATACTCAAGTAACATCCATCCTGATATTCTACTCAATTATTCTAGGGCACCATCTATATGGTATCTATCCTGTAATTTGATAATCATACCCGTCTATCCAGAACCATGTTACCAGAATCCTCGTCACACCAGTAAGTATGGCTGCGATAATCCATAGAGTCCACAACTAATGTATATACCTCTAGAATCATGGTATTTTAAAATTTTTGCATTGCCGCTAGCTTGGCTGTGAAAAATTTAAATTCCCACACCCGAGAAATATATCCAAAATCAGACTCTATCTCATCGCCCAACCAGCTGATATGGCAGTAAAAGACTCTAGATTCCATGACAGAGGCAACCTAGCCCATAATGTTATCTTGGTAGAAAATCAAGTCAATAAGGAATACCAAGAATCAAATTCAATGATGAATCAAGGAAGATAGACAGATACTGTCAGAATCGAATTTCGAGATAGTTTAAATGAGATTCTCAAGGGTCATCCAGGAATCTTCTCAAGTAGTCCTAATTGTGATTGAGCACTCTCTCAACTAAGCCTATTTCTTAGTTCCTATCGCAGGCTGTAGTGATACTCTAGTTCGAATACCACTACATAAACTCGACCTGCATGGGCCACCACTAAAAACGTGTCACGACCCGCACCCTAGAGTAAGGGCACGAGAAGTGGGTACGTCCAGCCTACGCCGCAGTGTCGGTGGTAGAACGCTGTCCTAGGTTACTATCTAATTAACAACTCACGCAATTATATAATGTACTTGTCAAAATCTTAACTCCGAACGGAGGACAAGTATAGATATAATAAAATCTCAATCACAGTCTAAGCACGATAAGATAACACAGAAGTTTATAACTAAAAACTAAATAACAACATTTATAAACTACTAAATAATAATATCTCAAACAAACTCAAATACAAACTCGAATATCATGTTATTACAATTCAAATTTTTAAACATGAAAACTAAACCAAGTCTACTAGATAGTCTCCCGATCACTCCTGAGTGTCGGGGCCAAAGGTAGCTAAGCCATCTCCTGCTCTAAGGCAAGTAGGGCAAATGTCCTCAGGGCAATCATCTGTAATATTTTCAACAGGTCCAGTCAGGACAGGAACGAGTACATTTCATCAAGAAATCCCAAGTAAATGATAGAGAACTATAAAGCAGTTATAGACAGTTGTATTGATGAATATGGCAGTCTATGTTCAGGCGATGGTAAGAAAGACAGATAAAGTGCAAGAAAAGTAAATAACTAAACAAGAGTAGAATCATAGCAAAAAAGATTGTAAAATAAGATCTAGCTGAACTAGAGTAACATAATGAGTTCAGATGGTACAATATAAGTCGAGTGTAATCCCAAAGTGAGTCTAATACAAGATGAGTCGAATGTGATTCTAATCATTGTTCTAATAAGGTGATTCGAATAAGGTGATACGAATAGTGATTCGAATAAGGTGATACGAATAGTGATTCGAATAGTAGTCAAACAATAATTCGAATAAATTCTCCAAGTGTATTTTAAAATCCCGAGTTTGACATGTAAACGGCTGTAGGTAATACGGCACACCACACACTCGCGAAGTGTGTGATGGCTATCGTTCGAATATAATTCACAGAGGGGTGATTCGAATATGGGGATATGTCTACATGTCTAATCAGTATTTCCTCGCCCAGTCTAATACAAATGAATCCGTAATCCAACACATAAGACGAATACAAGTCCAACCAACATATGAAGATACGAATAGGGTGATTCGAATAGTGATTCGTATGGTGATTCGAATAATAGAGGTAAGACGAGTAAGTATGTGTGTCACATACATGGATTCAGAAATAAAAATACGTATTTGTAACAGAGAATCACATACAGCTAACTAGAACTGAAGTACAGTAATTGACAAATAAATGAGAGAACTATCAGAAAATGTACTCGCCTGATACTCTGAAAAGAGTATATAATATCAGATGTCTGCACCGGAGTCACAATGTCCTAAACAGAGCAGTATGGGTTATAATGTGTTTAAAACAAGGTAAATGAAATTTACAATGCAATCTACATGATTTCTAGGTCAATCTAGGTCAAAGTCAACTCTAAGTCAAACATGGTCAACTGTCTAGGTCAAACTAGGTCAATTGTTGACACACAGTTGACTTTTGGTCAACTTGTCAACCCTGGTCAACCTTAGTAAATTTTAGGTCAAGCTAACCTATATCAAGTCATGACTACCTAAAATACCCTAACCTAGATATTCATATGCCTAAATTTATCCTATATTAGTTTATACATATGCACATAGGATATACCAATCTATCCTAGGCTTTAGATAAATCCTACATTACCTAACCCTCTATACTTTACTTTACTAAAACTCTATATCTAGTAGATAGGTAAATCTCATTACCTAACTATAGGAAGTTGCCTAACTTTAGTTATGGGTAAACTCTCCCTATCTCTAACCACATGCCCAATGGCCAATGGCCATAGTGGCTTGCCACACATACCTCAAGCCTGTGAAATCCGTAGCCCTCTCTAACCTGTTTCTTAACCAAATACACATGTCAAACCTATCTATAAAATGTATATCCACATACCTAAGTCAATCTATATATACACACTAACATGTGATACTTCTAACAAATCCTAACTCACTAATACATTTAATATCGTACCTGTGTACTAACATATCCTAATACTAACTAATTAACACAAAACCTTAGGACACTACCCCTAATCCCACACACATACACACTTATGAATGAACATGGAGTTTGAGATGGTGGATGGACAGGTATGCTAAAATCTGGACTGTAATGACAAGTCCACACCTATGGTCTGTCCTAAATGTGCCTAATGGACAAGGATCCTGTCCTGATGGCCAAAGTGCTGCTGTATTGAGCAATGTTATGCAAAGCTCTACAGGACAGGGCAATGTTGCTGACTGCAACAGGGGCCTGTGCAAGACCAACCAAGCCAACCCTCTGCTGAGCAAGCAAGGCTTGCTGCCTACTGCAAAGGCTAAGTGCCTTGCTGCACTTGGCATGGCAAATTGCCACTGCCAACTGCAAATGCAAAGCAATGCAGTAGCAAAAGGTAATTGCCCAACCCAGGCCTCAAACACTACTCACAGACACAACTCACCCTATGTGATACTCTAACAAAAACCAAAACTGCTACTCACTCACAAAGAATTGGCCAAGTGGCCAATACTCAAGGTCACATGCTCAGGCTAAGCATCCTGACCCAAGCTACAATCTGATATCTGTAAATAACTAACACTATTATCTAACCACTGCTAACATTCAACCTAACACTCTAACATCAAGACACTAACTCAATAGCCAATTTGGCCCTTAACTTGTGCATAAACATTAGCCCATGGCCAATGACCTCATTCCCTAGCATATTGCCACTATCCACTGCCTCACTCTACTGGATATCACAGGCCATACATGAATTCATTTATGTATATACATGATACTATAAATTAACAAGCACTCACTCACAGATAACCAAATTGGCACAACCTCACATTACCTGGGCACATAATTGAACTGTCTGAATATTTAGGGATATGCAAATCCTTTCAATTCACAGATGCCAACAGTGACTCCCCCAATGTCACATAAGACTGACTGAAGTCCAGTGACCAACCAAGCCATGGTCATAGCTGCTATGTGGCCCCAGATGCAGGACACACACTGTCCAACCATGTCCTGCTCCTCCTTGCTGTCAAGACCCTGCAATTGAGTCCCCATGTCAACTGGCACTCTCCCTCTGATCTCTATTATACCACAACACATCATATATATTCTACTTCTTCCCTGTTACCTGTAACACCTATGGATGCCCCAAATCTGCATATAATACTAGACACCAGGAACTCAATTGATCTCCACACCAGGCTAGCTGAAACATGCATAGAGCAACCCCCTATTCTCTATCTGATACACTCTCACATACACAACCTCTCTAACACTAATGAATACTCATATATAGACACTTAAACACATTACTAAGACCCAGCCAAAACCAAATAGCCCGACCCCCTATTCTCTCTGAACCATTGGCACATTGCCAAGCCCCTCACAAGCTCGAAACAATAGTGGCCTTGTTGCCATCTGCAAACATGGCCAAGTGCATGTCATTACCTATGGCCCAGCCAACCTTCCTGCACACTCTAACCATAACCACCCAATGCTCCCCAAGCAATGGCAGCCCAAGCATTCCTGCCTGCACACTCTAACCATGCCACCCAATGCTCCCCAAGCAATGGCATCCCAACACATTCCTATCTATATACCTATAACATACCTGTACATTTAATGCCATGACACATACACAAACCCAACCCGACCACGGTCTGTACAGGACAATGTGTGCGTGCTTGTGTGTGTCGAGCCATGTGACACGAAGTGTCAAGGAAAGGGTGTTGTGAAGGGTTTCATTATGTCTACTAAGTGTCCAGCAAGTGTCCAAGTCTCAAACATGCCCACAAATGTGTCCAAGTAGTGTCAAACTGATAGCCAAATTCCAGTGTCAAAACAGTGTGTGCAACATCTCGACTGACACTTGTGAGTCGAATAACTCTATGCACGCTACACCAATCCACCCCAAACTTCTTGGGTGATGAGTCAGTCAGTGCCCCTACCAGTACCAACTGGTGGCACTCAAAATCGTGTCGTGTCCAGTGTGTTTGGATACGGCAGCAGCAGGGCAAATTACTGTACACAGACAAGTCCTGTCCTTGTGTCCCTGTGTCAAAATACACATCAAAACACACTAATTCCAACTCAGTCCTATACCATTTCAATCTACACATAATAGGCTTCCTAAATATATAATTTGTTCTGAAATTGGAGAACAAAAAGTTCTAAGGGGCATTTCGTCGAACACATGTTTAAAACGACCGATACGTGTCCGATACGGGTATCGAACGGACACGAAATCCTACCAAACTTGGGCTACACCTGGGGGAACCCTAAATGAATGCATCTATGAAGAAAAATCATGATTTCAATGGGTGTAGATAGGTTTACCTATTGAGACCTAGAATCTCAATGTAAAGAGCCTCGATTCGATGTCTTCCTCGGTTTTCTCCGATTCAATCGTCCTCGAACCTTGCTAGCAAGCCCCCACAAGTACCCTCTACTGTTGGGGATGATGATGCAATTTGATGTCTTCCTCGGTTTTCTCCGATTCTACTGTCGTGCCTCATTTTCTTCTTCTTCGCAGAAAAGTAGGGCAAAGGGCTTTAAAATTAGGGTTTCGAGAGGACTTTGCCACTGACCCGAAGTCTAGCTCCTCAACATTCACCTCGAGATCAGTTGCCTCCGTCGACTTCGGACGCCATTTTGCAATAGATTTTCTTGCTTGTCAGGTTCTTTTTACATGACTCGTCCATCTATAAGTAGTTTTCTTTTGTCTTTTGGTTAGTTAGTCACAGTTTGATGATTTTTTCATCATCTTTTCAATAAGGAAATTATCTGTTGGTTGATTTTAGTAAACTAAATGGCAAGAAAGTATGGATGTTTCAAAAATTTATAGATTTTCTGCCTAAATTTCAAAAAGGAATTGAGAAACATGATTTTATTGGATTTTATTGGATTTTTTTGGAGCAAAACAAAGTTTTCTAGATGCATCACAGACAATTTTAAAAGGTTTGACGCATTATTTATATTTTTTTGCTGGTAAGAAAGTATTTTCAATATTTACTGTAGGAAAATTACAATAGTTGATGTTCTACTATGATCACGTCAACGTTCTTGAAGTATTACTAGTTGCTCAAAATTCCTTATGCAGAAGGAAGATATACACATGTGATATTCAAACAAGCCTTCTAGTTCTGATCTATCTATTAGATAGATTATACATCCTCCTCTTACTCTATAAGATATGTTGGTCAGAAGTGGTTTTAATGCCTCAATGCATGTTTTCTAACCCGATTTTAGTCATGAGAGGGTTTTGAACCGTGTTTCAAAACCCTGGTAGTTGACAAACTGGGTCTTAAGGTTTTCATTGCAACCCCACCTTAGATAAACTTATTATTTTCTGAAACATTAGCTATTGGGAACTTTTCAATATGGAGAGACATTATGTTAACTGATACATATTTCTAGAGCTAACATTGATGGTTGCTGAAACCCAAGTTGACCAGATACATGCTTTTATGAAGTGAGAGAGACCCTATATTATAAGCCCATACTTTTAGTGTTTTGATATCCATTTCGGATAACTCCTTTAGTCATATCTGGTGCAATATAGAGTTTCGGCCCAGGCCTACAAGACCTTGTTTTAATTGTGATAAAAAGTGCTAAGACAAGAAACAATGAAGTCCAAAACATATGTGGAGTTGGTTTGTGCTAACTAGGTACATAGAAGAAAATAAGTAGGGGTCACTCTTTGAACTTATTTGAGGTGACTTGTCATTTCAAAGAAAACTCCACAGGTTTCTTTCTTATCTTTAAGAAATGGTGTATGGAGAAATTCCTTGTCATTTTAGTACAAGGAAATTTCATTCTAAGGTGCCATTTTCAATAACCATCACTTAAAGTGTTTATAGTCTCGAAGTATGGTGTCGGGTTGTGCTTCTCAATTGTGTCTAGTCCCCTCTGAGGTTAAGAGTAATGTAAATTTTGCATTGACACTGAAAAACTGAAATATTTTGAGCTATGGACTTATAAAGCTCATCAATGTTGAACAAAGTTTTTGAAGGTTCATGCAATCCCTTCTTTACATTATATGTATACTTTTGTCCCACATCTAAGAAAATACTAATATTTGGTGGTTAACTAGTATGTTCATTTTTTTTTTGCAGTACTCAAGGAACGCCATGTATCAATTGCTGCAACCCCAACTAGAGATCATTATTTTTTCAGATATTTTTCCACTTATGTGCGTCAGTGATACTGATTAGAAGTTGTAGAATGAAGATCCTCATGAGTATGTTAGGAAGGGTTACAATTAGGCTTCATAAACTTCAGTTATTCTATATTAATTTGGGGGTACCAAATCCATTCTTAATCTTTGTTTTTATGAGATATAGCTTTTATCCAGAACTTCATGCTTGTGTGTATATATCATTGAAGACCTTACAGTCCTCGGACTGCGGCCATGGGCTTTGTGAGTAAACTAGTAAGAAAACGTGGGAAAGAAAACCTTCAAAATTTTGTTCACTTCATTATGGAGATACTCAGAAGGTATGTCACTCAACAATATCCGTTAATGCAATATTATCAATAATTATCCATCTGAATTCATTGTTTGGCTCTTTCTAAATAACTTTTTGTCAGATATGACGAGGCACCCATTGAATTGACCATATCGTCACAAGGATGATGCTCTTCTTGTTGTAGGAACATTATGTGATAAATTAAAGCAAACTGAGCCTTACAAGTCATAACTGAGGCATCCAATTCTTCCTCTATTGCTTGATGGTATGTTTTTATTGCATTTATGTATCTATTATTTATAATTACTTGTGTTCTCATACATTCTTAACATGTCATTGAAGAGTTTTTAAACTTATGAATGAAGTTGAAAATGAGGATCTAGTTTTCACTCTTGAGACTATTGTGGACAAATTGGTAAGGAGATGGTCCGTATGCTTTTGGATTATGTCAGAATCTGGTATTATAACTAATGGACAACACTAATTTATGTGATTTGGTTCCTTTGCCTCCATGCTCTAACCATCAACTTCATCTTTTTCTTCAAAGCTACTGATTTTGGAGGTGCTTGAATATATCTGAAGCTAATGACAACACTGATGATACAGGTGCTTTGATGTTGTTGGTTATTTGCGTGCCATAAGTACTATTTTGGAATTAGTGAGCAGGCTTCCTCATTTTCGTCCAAATTGAGCCAACACTTCTACCAATCATGTAAAGGATGTTGCCTACATATGAGCAAGGTACTCAACTATTCATTCTTAAATTCATGTTCTACATATCATGTTGATTATTGCAACAAAAGTATTGGTTGATGTATATGTGTGCTTATCTATTTTGTCATCTTCACTTGTTGTATCATTATTTACTTTAGTCATGGCTTATTTAGCTGGATTAAGTACTAAACTTTGGTCCCTACATATCGTCTTGATTATTGCACTACCTAAAAATTGTTCAATAGACATGTGCACTTCCTAATTGCAACTTATTGCCACTAGTAACCCAACAGTATATAGGGGTTCCCTTGAGCCATATAACAAAGTACGTTAGTATTTTGGTTGGTTTGAAAATAAATGCAGATCTACCATTTGAGAGCTGACATGGAATTGCGCTCCTTACTCTTGAATCAGTTACAGCAAAAAATCTTCATCTTTTGTATTGTATTAGTCTACAGAAAGATTTCTCCTTTGTTGCCTGAGCACCTTCTGAGCCATGGGTATGAAGTTGATTAGTGTTCTTCTCTCAAAAGAATACATGGTAAAAGTAAAACTATGGGCCTGGAATTGCGTTTAACTTCAATGTTTACTTGGTATGAAACAAATGGCTGATTCACTGACCATACTCATTTTGGGTTTGGCATGAAGTTACTCTTATTTAAAGACGCTTTTTGCCTATTAAATTCCTTTTCTTGGTTTCATGTCATATGTTGTGAAACTGGCCATCCTATCTTATTAAATTATTTGTATGAGCTATGTTAAAAAGGCAGGCTTGACAACTGCTTCAAAGATGGCAGGCTTGGCAGCACAGTTGCTTGAGTAGCCTTTTTTGGGAGGATGGTACTTATGCTACATACACATCACAAGTTTTACTTGTTTTTAAATGTTGTTTTCTTTGCCCATTATAACACAAATATAACTCATACACTTTTGGTTCAGTAAAAGTTTCAAAAACAATTTACTCTTGTTTGAACAAAATCAGTGAGAATAATGACTATACCTGAAAAGAAGATAAACATTTTGCTTGATAAACTTTATTCTGTTCATTGTAATATATACTTATGGCCTACATGTTCCATGTTAGATTTGCCAATTACAAATATTTTGGTCCTCTTTATGGAGAGATACCTTTTCTTGCTAATAGCATTACTTAAGTTCTCTTAATCTTTGTGTATGAAGGCGTTTCACAAGAGGATTGGGAGTACATGATTATCAATTTTGGACAACAAATGAAAATTTTAAGGTATATGCTGCTCAATTACTTTATTCCTACTTTTGTGATTTTTTTATTGTTTCTAGTGACAGGTCTTCATATTGGATTGACACGACATAACAGAACTCATCAAAGATCTATGAGCACTCTTAAGTTTCACTCTTAAGCATTCTATATCTTTATCATATATACTCCTACGTATCTATAATACCTTAACTATGTATCCATGTACCCATTTGCACATATGTATATCACATTGGTTAAATACTAATGTGCATACTCACACACTGTATCACACATGTATCAGCTAGCACATACCCATATACATAGGATTCACTTACCTTATCCATATAAACTGTATTCCCAAACTAGTATTCCTTTTGAACCAGATAATAGATATTACCTAGTAACTGTTGACTTCGCACCTACCAGACACTATGGAACTATAATTTAGCTTGTATAGTTATGATACTTGCAAATTATTTCTATATAGTTTATTTATGCTTAGCATATATTCACAAGTTTATAAATGTGTGGGCCATATGTTATGGGAAACGGCTCTGAAAGAGGTGTAAGGGCTGAAACCAGTAGGGAAAATAGGTGGGTTTGGGCCTAAGGTAGAAGTATTGTCCGTATTCGTATCATGTATGCACCCAAGTCACTCTCAACCGTGTTTGGCCCTCTTGGAGTGTAGATATGGGCGAGTCGTACCTGACATAGTGTCAAAAAGGTCATGTGTCATGTCTGATACGTGTTAGATATAGATATGGGCACATATAGTTGGAAGCTCATGATCAGGAAACTTCATGTTTTTGTGGATGGCCCTATTAGAGTTGGAAGCTACTAGATTAAACCTGTCCGGACAAAATAAACAAAAGTAGTTTCAACGTGACTTATAGAAAACAATTATGATCAATACTTAACCAAAACTGCGAAAGAGAAGTAACACATCAAGGACTTACACAGTAAACATATACCATACAGGCAGATTACACGTATCGAAATACTTGGTAAAGTTTTAAGTTATGGTGAATTGAAGTTCTTTACCAAACATGATGCAGCAAAGTTATCAATTAGAGCGGTTCCAGTAAAAATGTCCTCAAGACAAAGCAAGATAGAAAATGTCCACTAATTATTAAGTAGTAGGGGTTATGCAGCAATTTAATGTTTTGGACAAGTGATATCAAGATAGAAAACAGTATGATAATAGTCTCTATTATTCCAATGTCGAGGCTAACTTCTTTAGCAAATTATATTACAAGAAAATGCTTCAAATAGAAAACAAATATGTTCAGTCTCCAGTTATTGCAAAATGTGTCTGACTTGTTTGTTTGAAGATTATACTACAAGAAGATAGATTGTGCAAGCTTCTTCCTGAAATATAAAAATTGTCTTTATTTGGAAGAATGTGCACGTTTGCACAAATTTAATGATGATGTGGAAGATAAACGATATGATAGATTGCTTACTTAGTCCACACAAATATTGAATAGAGATATTATCTTCCTTTTAGTGGAAGCGTCCCTTATCTAGGATTTCTATATTATTGTGTTTGTCCAATAATTAATAAGGTGCAAAATTACACAATAGCAAGGATACAGTGATCGACCAAATCATCTCATAATAGAACCAGGAATCTCCATAGTCGAACTGGGTAAGCCATCTTATGTGGCATCAGGATTAGGAGGCATACTCATACTCATGAATTGGAAGGATATACTCCTACTTAGTGAGTTGGGAAATTTTGACCCAACTCCAGACTTGTCCAACCGGCTATGTTCGAGCAATGGATCGAGCTATTGGCATTACACGCATCAGATCGTCTAGCCATGGTCAGGCAGTGCCTGGTATCAGAGAACGAACCATTCGCTGAAACTTGGAATATTAGAAAAGTTGCAAGTTCAATACATGAATAAATCATGCTAAACCTTAAGGAGCCATTGGAAACATGTTTGCTAAGATGTAGTTAGTTTTAGATCTGGAGTTTTGAAACTGGGATTTGAAAAGATGAAACTCCATTGACAAAATCAGAGTTATGTTTTAAGATAGGGGAAGTTTAGTACTGGAGGTTTATAAAAAAAGAAGGAAATGGATTTCACATAAACCCAATCGGATTCGAGTCAACTCCGGTAACAAGAGGGTGATCTGCACAATGTTCCATCTAACTCCAAAGGTCGTAACCTTATCATGTGTATGTATTCATGCAATTGTCATTTTTAATAGGATGATTCTTTCGGGACAACCTTAAATTAATTGAAAATTATTTATTTTTCCTTTTTCCTTTGTCTTGATGTTCCAAATGTGACCATCTAATTGCTTATACTTTACTAGTATTTGTATTATTAGAGTTTTACTTCTCAGTCACTCCAACTTTGGTCTCAAGTTTAAGGCAAGAGTAAAAAAATTTATGAGAGCTGTATAAAATAGTAGTTACTGCAGTATAAAAATTTGGTTATCCTTTTTTCAAGGATGAACAAATTAAATTAATAGATATTTGATACTGTTAATCTAAAGAATATCTACAATACATCCATAGGCTTAATTCATGGCATTCCATAATATGACCAGAATACTTTTGTTAAATGGTGTATGCAGATTAATCATCTCCTTGCATTTCTTTCTCTATAATAGAATCATGTAGGAAGATTTACAATATAGATTCAAGAAAAATATCTGAAAAAATGAGTTATAAGATCAAATTTCATTCTTTTAGTGTATATGTTTTACTTATAATTTTGTTTTCTTTAATTTTTGTTTGAGGATCACATGGACAACAAGTCAATTTTTTAGAAGAGACTCGGCCATTTTTTGGGAAGACAGTAAATTAATTTTTTTGTCTACATTATAGTTGTCTAAGCTATAATACAATACGTTTGTGGAATACATTACATTTCTTATTGAATGAAGTAGAAGTTGTTAAATTATTTGCATTATTGGATTATTTTATGAATTTTTTTAAAGATATATATTGGATATTATGTGTGTACAACAACTTGTTGTTCTTTGTTTTCAAGTTATTTTAATAAATTTTTAGTTTTATACTTTAATTTGAATTAAGGTTTTTGTATATGTTGGAAAATATAAGCAAAAAGAAAAAATTTCTTATAATAAATTAGTATAAATAATATACAATAGCTTTCGCGACATCAAATTGTGTAGCAGAAAGTCATATCCTAAAAAAATTATATTTTTTCGACATGTGTTATGTTGCCAAATGTATCAACGTTCTGCGACATAAAAAACACATGTCGCCAAAAGTTATTAAAAAATTGTGTGATGTCGCCAAAAATGGGTATCTTTCAGCGACATAGTGTGTTCGTGTCGCCATATATTTTCAGACAAGGTTATGGCGACATGCGTACGACATAATGAGATATGTCGCAGAAAATCTTTCGCGACACAAATCCATCTTTCTGCTACACATTACGTATGTCACAGAACATTGTTTTTATCAATCTAAAGCTTTCATATTTCACCTATACCACTCTTAGCCAAAGCCAGTAACATTCTGTTCGATTTAGAGACTTTTGGTTTACAGAGTTGTAAAGAGGTTGCAAGTAAGAAAACTTCTCAATTTTCATACCCAAGTTTGTTGGAGTCGGCACTCGTCACCAAGCACGGTGCTGTGAAGTCGGTCGTGCACTTGTTACCAAGCACGGTGTTGTAAAGAGATGTCAAGCTCTCATTTAGCTTGCAAATATTGTATTAACAACGGACAAGAGTACTCGCGACTGGATTAGTCCTCTCACAGGAAAACCGGCATATAACATGCTGTTCACTGAGTTTGATCTTTTATCTCTTACTGTAATTAAATTTACTATCTCTCATTCCTGCCATAGCTTATAATATTTTAATTTTTAGTGGTAATTATCTTCTACTGCATACGCACACACTTATTCACCCCCTCTCTAGAGGTGTTCAACGGTCCTACAGTACCTATGTTAGTCATACCACTACGGGCCTGCGACTAGAAAGTGCTCATTCACAACTAGGATTAATTTGATTTTAGGAGAATGACTAGGACTAGAAGTCCCTTATTAAATAGACTATTGGGTAGTTAAGGATTACTACATAGGTCGTGTAGGTAAGGATTTATTGAACTCAAACCCTATTGGATAACTTGGAATTTTTATAGTAGGATACCCTATTGTAGGAAGGCAGAACAAAGGCGGTAGATTTCGCTTGATAAATAAGGACTTTCTAGGATTCAATTTTCAATT